>CM067216.1:35762320-36302319 GCA_034190945.1 Octodonta nipae | reverse complement strand
AGATAAAGGAGTAATTCAATTTTGCAATTATTAAGTACTGTTCAGAGTACACTGAGAATAATTACTTGCTGATACATTTCTAATTGTTTACTAAAAATATACTTATTCTTAAAAATATATAGGTCATTCAAACACAACAATATGGCCTATTATGAACAATATTTTTAGAGATTTCATTATGAATATCCATAAAAATTAATGTTCGCTCAACTGCACAGTTTATACCTAAGGACTCATTATTCGTAGTCATGGTAATTTACAGATAAAAACACCTCTTGATGTCAAAATTATAATTAGAAACCAACATCTACCGAGGTACTGTTGTGATGTACAAAATTCAGCATTTTTTAATGTGTTTTTGCTTTTTAACTAACCTCAATAGAGTTGCTAATAATTAATTTTTGGCCATTTAGAAATAACTAAACTAATAGTTTGATCCAGGGGGGGGGCGATCCCCCCAAGAGCCTCAAAGTTAGCCTAGAAGAAGGTAACTATGAGTTTAAAACTCAAAATGACTCTGTTTAATGTAATAACCCAAGAAATCTGGGTTTAACTTTTTATTTAGGTAAATTTAGTACAGGATCGCCCCCCTCCCCCTGAAGCATGAAATCTCCCCCAGAAGCACGTGCCTGGATCCGCCCCTGGTTTGATCTTGTGTTTTAATTACCTAAACACCAAATCAACTAATTTTTGCTTATGCTAGTAGACCAGGGCTGAAGCCTTTGAAAATGGTAAAAAGTTGAAAAAGATACTGGTACTACTAGTATTAGTGGAAAAGGGATTGAATACAACAAAAATGAAAAGAAAAAAAATAGAAAATACCTGCTTTTTTAAAAAGTCAGTGGGCTTTTTATTTCTTGTGATCTCTCTTTTCTGATTGTGTAAAAAAATAAATGTTCTCAGAAAATGCAAACAACTGCTAGGAAATAACAGATATTAAGGCCCCGACATTCCTAGTCCTGTCCCCACTGCTCTATGAAATCTGAAAATAGCAATAAATAGTCACCTACGCATATAATTTAAAGAAGATTCTCAAATTATTGTAGATGTCCTATAAAATGTTAACTTTATTAAGTGATTTATCTAGACTTGCATTTTTTTATCAATGTAAAAGAATTTTACATTTTTTGAGTAATTAAAGTAAACATTTTAATAAACAGCTCAAAATTATACATCATGGTTAAAAATTGTTTTCCGGATTTGTGTTTTTTTGCATTTTCTGAGAATATTTACCATAGTAATGTATGTATAGTTTAAAAAAAGCAGATATTTTGACGTGAGAATTATCTATTCAAAATTCGGGTGCTTTTACGATATTAAGTCAAAATAAGGAAAACAAAATTAATATTTGAAATAAAAAAATTACAGTGTGTTTACATAGAAAGGTAAGTTTTCACCAAATTTCGTAAGATAAAAATAAAAAACCAAAACTTGGTTATTTGAATTTTTCACATAAATTTTGAGGTTTGTGAAAAAGGTGTAAATACAAAAGTTGTAGATGTGTAGATCTTTTTTATTACCTACAACTTTTTTCCATAGGACTTGTAGTTTTGCCGGAAATCGAGATAAACCGTTTTTTACTATTAAAAACTCACCCCCTTCCATTTACCGACCTCAGATCGTCCGTGAATTATTTTTCCTTTTTTGTTGTTGTATGTTCTTCCTTCTCCAATGGGTGTCATCCTACTATTACTTTTTTTATATTATAGTGTTCATAGATTGATAAAATTTGACACATTTGATAATAAAAGTGAGCTCCTGAAGAAGTCGATTTTCCGCACAAGAAACCATACTGATTTTCAGAAAAAAATGTTTTTCTGTAAAGGACAAAATTTTTTCTAAGATAGTTTTTTTTTGAGAATACTGATGTCACAGGCACTGCGTTTGAAATTTGCGACTATTTGAAAATCACCATTCATAAAAATTGTTCAAAACCTGTTAACTTTTTAAAGTCATATGAAAGTTACCTAGATTATAGTAGAGATTAATTATCCAACATAGAGGTGTGATTGCATACAGTAATATTTGCCTTATTACGAATTTCGAATTTTTAAGCCAGTAAAACATGAACCGCTTGTAATCCTTTGGCGAGCATTTGCAGATACGTTATCATGCCAAAGTTTTGTTACAAAATACGCTCCATTTAGCTATTTTTTTATCGAAATAGACATATTTTGGTCTTGTCTTATTAGTTTTCGAATTTCTCTTAAATATTAACCTTTACCAAAAACTTATTTTTTTCTTTATGACCGCAGAAGTCTGATCCGTGAAAATTTCCCAACATTTGTTTCTTTTTAAGTTTCTCAAAGTTTCCCCCCAGTCTCTACAAAAAGTTGCCCAACACCGGTCATTATAATACTTAAAAACTATACTTCGAATATATAGTTAGTGGCTAAAACTTTCATGCTTCAGGGGGGGATCCTGTACTAAATTAACCTAAATATAATTTTAAACACAGATCTCTTGGGCTATTACATTAAAAATAGTCGTTCTAAACCCATAGAAGTTAACTTCTTCTAGGCTCTTGGAGTTAAAATTACCTCAATTTAATATTAAATTTACCAGTTTTGAGGTTCTCGGGGGGGGGGGGGGGGGGGATGCCTCTCCTTGGATCCGCCCATGTGCAAAGTTTACTTCATAAATATCGATTGTTATCAACATATTAATACATAATTAACAATTTTGCCTGTTCTGTTCGGAATGAACTGGGAGTCTTAACTAAACTAACTTCAGTGCAGAATGCTAATATTAATTTACAATATTGGTTCATTCATTAAACAAAATATAATAAAAATTCATTATTTACATACATACTGTCAACGCCAAACAACTGACAGTGCCGCCGCCGCCGCCAGACGGTCAAAACTCAAAACATTGAGTAATTATATATGGAGTTATATTCTTAGCGCATGTACTTCTGGAAGTGGTATGCAAGCGTTGTTATTGTTTAGTGGTAAAATAGTCAATTTAGTAGATCAGTATTGATTTTTCGGACGCGCTGCAGTAACTTTCATATTAAATATTCTGTTTTTAACTTAAATTTAATTATTTGATTAATATACTATTATCACAACCTTCCCGAAAGTGTTGTGTAAAAAATTGTCACACAGCGGACAATAGAGAATGTATTAAGTATTTAAGTTCTCCTAGGGTTGTTGGTCCTCTCTTCTCTTTAATATACCTGAACTTGATTGAAACCGCCAATGACGAAAACTTTTAGGTCCAATTATTATATCGAATATTTTGCAAGGAGCGGTCCCAGCCAAAAATTTGGGGAGTCATTTATTTGTCAAAAATATTTCGAATACCAATATTTGATTACATTTTTCTTTTTATTTCAATAGTGAACAATTGTCTTCTAAACGTTATTTGTGGCATATTCTTGATTACTTTTATGTTTTTAGATAAAAACAACAAATTTTCAATGTCAATTTTAAATGTCATAAATCAAATTTTCATTTGCAATCTACATCAATAAATATAAAGCCATTGACAACGAAGTCAGAATAGACTTTGAAACGTTTGGTATTCCTGCAATATACGTAGTTTTATTTCTATTGTGGTGTTATTCCCCAAAAAACATAAAAGTAATAGTGAACAATTCATGGTCATTACATCTACTTCTCCGATTTCTCCACAACTCTGTTTCTTATAAAAATATACTTTTTACAATTTCATGAAATAGGGTCGAATTTCGACCACTGGGCGACCACTAATGACTATAATAACGCAAGAACATCATTTTTTATCCATCCTCTATAACTATAATTCTTTCTACACTTATTTTAACCATATTTTATATGCAACCGTTCATGAGCAAAATAATATAATATTTTGTTATCCACCCTGTATAAATGTAATTTTTCCCTACCCGTTTTTCAACTACCTGGTATATGCAACTATTTATGGCTCACTCAGTTCAACTCTTTTGAACCACCCCGTAAAACAAATTCCGCAAACAAACAAACGTACAAACAACCAAACAGACAAACAATTTTATAATAGTATAGATAGATAGATAGAGATAGATAAAGTTATTCTACTAAAAAAATTGCCTTGTCTGAAACCTATATTTAAACCATTACATGCCACTTTTCCACTATGTTCGAGGTTTATTTAAAAAATGAATTTTGCTTAATAGTGCCTATATACGGATAGCCTTATATAACTCCGGATTTCTGCCTCTGTCACATCACAGCAATTTTGTCCTAAACTACTAGACGGATGAGGTTGCAATTTGGCATCAATGTATAGTTTGGTGACCGGATCAGGAGTACATATCGAAAAATAAGAAATTTTGATTTTAGGGGTACTTTTGGGGGGAAAACTAAAAAAATTGCCCATTCCCCCCCTGATCTCCGAAACTACTGACCTTAAATTTTGAAAAGATAGGAAATATAGATCGTTATGCGAACTTTACATGAAAAATAAGGAGAAACCATTAGTATTAATTTTGGGGGGTAAATTATAGAATTAAATGAAAATTTAAAAATAATTTTTTTAACGCATCATGTAATATATCAAATGAAAGGTCCCATTCTGAGGAATACAAATATATTTTTTTCAAAAAAAAAAAATAAAAAGATATTAACGAAAATATACCAAAATTTACCCATTCCCTCCCCCTCTCTTATCTCCGAAACTATAAAACGTAAAGTTTTGAAAAAAATTAGAGGTATAGGGTCTAACCTGAAGTTTACTGGAAAAATAAGGAGAAACCTCTACTTTTAATTTTGGGGGGCAAATTACAGAATTAAATGTAAAATATAAAATTAAAATTGTTTTTAACCCATCATGTTACATATCAAATGAAAGGGCTCATTATGACGAAAACAAATATATTTTTCCATATTTTTTTAAATTAATTAATTAAAAGATATTAACAAAACTATTAAACAAAATTTCCCATTCCCCCCCCTTATCTCCGAAACCATAAGCTGTAAAATTTTGAAAAAAATAGACATTTAACCCCTTACCTAAACTTTACTGGAAAAATAATAGAAACCCCTAATATTCATTTTGGGGGGCAAATTATAAAATTAATTGGAAAATAAAAAATTATCATTGTTTCTAACGGATCAAGTAATATATCAAATCAAAGGGCTCCTTATGACGAATACTAATAAATTTTTTTATTTGTTTAAATAAATATTTTAAAATATATTAAAAAAATATTTAAAAAATTACCCATTCCCCCTTTATTCCCCAAACTATAAGACCTATTTTTTTTTTTGTTTACAGGAAAAATACGAAGAAATCCTTAATATTAATTTTGGGGGCTAAATTATAGATTTAAATGGAAAATAAAAAAATATTTTTTTAACGCATCATGCAATACATCACATGAAAGGGTTTTTTATGAGTAATACAAATATATATTTTTCATATTTTTAAAATTAATTGTTTACAAGATATTAACATAAATATATAAAAACTCTCATTTCTTTCTTTATTTCCGAAACCATACTACCCAAAATGTTGAAAAATAATTAGGGGTTCTGAGGCTCACTTGAAATTTATAAGAAAAATTGTTTACAAGATATTAACAAAAAAATATAAAAAAATCTCATTTCCCGCTTTATTTCAAAAACCATAATACCTAAAATACCTAAATAATTAGGGGTACTGGGGCTCACTTAAAATGTATAAAAAAATACTAGAGAAAACCTCAATATTAATTTTGGGGAAAAATTATAGAATTAAATGGAAAATCAAAAATTAAATATTCAAATGCATCATGTAATAAATCGAATAAAAGGCTCATTATGTGAATTACAAATATATCTCATATTTTTAAATCATTTGTTTAATATAATATTAACAAAAATATTAAACATTTGCAAATTTGCTCTTAAACTTACCACCGACTTCAGATTAAGTACCTATTTAGTTACTGCACAAGGATATCATTTATTACTTTTTAGTTAACTTACTTTTGAAATCGCTTTTTTAAATACATTTATTGAATGAGAAATTGGTATAGAATTTGGAGACAAGTTAATAGCCAACAGTGTAAACAAATAAGTGTGTTTGAATTAAATATTAATTTTGTTGAAGTTTTCTTGCTATCTGTCAGCTTATGTGCTATTCGATTGTTGTTAATTGTTTTTACATTTGTAGCAAGTAATTTCACAAACTCAGTTCATCAATAGCCTTATTTCTTGAATGGTTAAAAGCAAATACTTGAAGTTTATTAAAAATTTATATCACAAGATTGCTTGTTCAAAAAGTATATAAGAATTCCAAATTTGAATAAATATTTAAATGCACTTTTGAATTATGGTAAATTTTGAATTTTAGATTTGTACGTTGAACAGTCTCTATCACAGCAACTAAGCAGAGCTTGCGAATAAAAACCCTTTTGCATTCTAGTTATTGATTCAAATCTGTTTACTTTGTTTTCCACAGCCTTAACGAGATTATTGTCATCTCTCCAACAAGCAAGCGATCTGCCATCCACCGAAGAAGAATTAGGTTTCCTAAGTGGTTTGTTACAATCAAAGGAATTACATGCCTTAGTTAATGTTCATAACAAAATAATCAGTAATGGCGCTAGCGATAAGTTTTTTCCTCTACTGTCGACCTCGCTGGACATCTTGGCCGACGTTTTGGAAGAACTCGCCCACAGACCTCGAATGTCAGAAGACTGTAGGGAATTGTTTTATCTCCTACAGAAACCACATGTTCAGGTGAGTGCACCATTTATATTGTCACTGACAAGGAAATCGGAACACCCCGAAGGAGATGTTCAAATTTAATATTGTTTTGGTAAAACATAGCGAGATGCTATAGTAAGGATTCAAATTTGAATAAAAAAATCAAGGAGATTAAATTTTTACTATGAATGAGTTTGTTAATAATGTGTTTGTCCTCCGCCATTATCTACATGTCTTCGCAGTGATCCAATGAGGTGGTCTATTTTTCTTGAGGAATACTGTCCCAAGCTACCTGTATTTTATGTCTTAGAACCTTTAAAGTCCGTGGGGGCTGGGATTTTGGACCAGGCACCTTTCTTATGGAAAAATTGACTTCCGTCGAATTGTTTGAAATTTTTGATTGTTGTAGAAGTTGACGTTCTGACAAAAAGTGTCCATGGGCTCAAACAGATTTTATGACTAGTTTTCGAGATACAGAGTGTTAAATATCGAAAATGCCGCATTTTTGATATCAGATTTCCAATGATAGACGTGCTTTATTTCCGGTTATTGGAGAAATTATGATTTGTACATTATTGGACATAAATATTTCACAAAAGCAATTGCCATAAGTTTTGGTGGATTACAGGGTATTTAAAAAATATTTACCTAATATGTGATTTTGGAAAAATCTTTTTTTATTACAACGTTGAAAACATAGGAAGATGTGATTGCGCAATTAATATCTCGTTGAAGTGTTATAATTTCTTGGATATGATTCATGTAATATATAGTATGAGCCATAAATATAGCTAAAAAAGGCATATATTATTTTTTCCTATTAATGAGTCACCCTGTACGAACCATTCGTGCTGCAATTTTAATAAGACATTAAACGGATATATGATCCGTCTCTTTATACTCAACACGTTGTTAAAATTATTGCAAAAATTGTATATATTGAAAAAAGGTAGTTTTTTATACTACCCCGTAGTTTTAAATTCTCTCCGTCAACTTTGCATGTTATTACATTTTTACGTTAACAAATGTTCAGTATTTAACTGAGCAGAATATTATTAAAATTGTATTACTAGTTTCGAGATATAGGGTGTTAAACTACGGAAATGTCACCTTTATCTTATAAGATTTCTCATAATAGATGTGTTTTATTTCCGTTTATTACAGAAAACGTGGTTTGCGCATTTTTTGACATAAATATTGCACAAAAATTACTATTAATTATTTTATATTACAGGGTGTTTCCTATATAAGTAACATGTTTTTTTTAAACTCAATTCTATTATAACGTTGAATACATAAGAAAATCTAATTGCTCAGTTAATATAATATTAAAGAAATTAATTTTTGGACGTGTTCATACATTATACAGTGTGAGTTGTAAAATTGCTAAAGTGAGCATCTATTATTTTTTCCATTAGTAAGTAACTCTGTATAAACCATGCGTCCTAGAATTTTTATATTAAATTATACAAATCTACGACTCATCACACTAAATTTTAAGTTTGCCAAAATTGTACAAATTAACGTATTGTAGTTATTATACAGGGTTACTCATTAATGGTAAAAAATGGTATATGCCCACTATAGCTATATTTACGACTTACACTGCATAATATATGAACAGGTCCAAGAACTCATTTCTTATTAATTGTGCGATTACATTTTATATATTCATCGTTGTAATAAAAAAAATAGTTTTCTGAAAAAAAACACGTTACATAAATTGGAAACACACTATAATAAAATATAATTAATGGTAATGTTTTATTCCATATTTTTGACAAATAATGCGAAAATTACCTTTCCTGCAATATACGGAAATAATACACGTCTGTTATGAGAAATCTGATAAGTAAAATGAGACATTTCCGATGTTTAACACCTTATATATCGAAAACTAGTCATACAATTTTAATAATATTCTGCTCAGTAGAACACTGAACATTTGTTAACGTAAAAATGTAATAAAATCCAAAGTTGACGGAGAGAATTTAAAACTACGGGGTAGTATAAAAAAATACATTTTTTCAATATGTATAGTTTTTGCAATCAGTTTAACATCCCGTTGAGTATAAAGATACGGATAATATATCTGTTTAATGTCTTATTAAAATTTCAAGATGAATGGTTCGTACAGGGTGACTCATTAATAGGAAAAAATAATATATGCCTTCTCTAGCTATATTTATGGCGCACACTGTGTATTATATGAAGCACATCCAAATTATTACTTTAACGAGATATTAATTGTGCAATAACATCTTCTTATGTTTTCAACGTTGTAATAAAAAAAGATTTTTTCCAAAAGCACATGTTACGTATTTTTTAAATACCCTGTACTCAAAAAAAGCAAAATTTATGGCAATTGTTTTGTGAAATACTTATGTCCAATAATGTACTAACCACAATTTCTCCACTAACCGGAAATAAAACACATCTATCATGTGAAATCTGATATTAAAAAGCGGCATTTTCGACTTTTGACATCCTGTATCTCGAAAACTAGTCATAAAATCTGTTTGAGCCATGGACTCAATCAATTTGACAGAAGTCCATTTTTCCATAAGAAAGGTGCCTGGTCCTTTAAAAAAATGTAAACTTGGAAATATTCATGTATTTGTTTTATTAATTAAGCATTTATTACCCAACAGTATACCCATCTATAGGTAAGGCAGCAAGTCCAACTACAAAACTATTATTTTTTTTAAACCCTCTGTTTTAAAAAGGACTCGAAGTAGGTACTACTGGCGAGTAAATGCAATCTTGAAACGGCCATATCTGCGTTAAATCCTCAGAAATTAAAAAAAAAACAAGATAAATATTCCAATATTTAGTATTCTAACAAATTTTACTTATCATCAGTGTTTGCGAGTTAATTTTAAGAAAATATAATTGTCTTTGAATGGTAAAAAAATATGTTTTTTATATGCTTCAATTTTTCTTTATGTAATTTTTTGATAAAATACTAAATTTTCGAGTTATTCACGAGAAACGGTTTAGTAAATCTGTTTTTTTCAATGAAAAATTGACACTTTCTGTTGCGAATAACACAAAAAGCGTTAATTTTCCGTAATAACTTTGTAGAGAACATTTTTTGTCGAGAATTAATTTTTCTATCAATTTCTGTTATTAATTTAAATATAAATACTGTCAACCACATCCGGGGTAAGAGCTCCAACCGGTATATGGTAGTTTTTGATAATGGTGGCGCTCCTAGGTGCGACTTTGTTACAAAATAGTGCATTCGACAACTATGCGATCAAAGAATTCTGTAGATTCACTGATCCCATTAAAATCATAAGGGAAAACCTAGGAAAAAACTATCCCGATATTGTGGATTGTTGACAAGA
This sequence comes from Octodonta nipae, assembly GCA_034190945.1. Taxonomy (NCBI): domain Eukaryota; kingdom Metazoa; phylum Arthropoda; class Insecta; order Coleoptera; family Chrysomelidae; genus Octodonta; species Octodonta nipae. Next base: position 36,292,313 of record CM067216.1, on the reverse strand, counting down.
AAATAATAATTAGTAATATCTTCCTTAATTATCGAGAACCAGAAACGACAGAACCTTTTTCATTTACCAAAATTAAAGCTCTTTTAGTTTCCGTTTTATGTTTTTTTTTGTGTAATATGGTTGAATTTTCAAGTTGTATTTTGTAACCAATATCCCAGGGATGTTCACAAATGTAATTATAGATTGTAGTTTGTACTTTAATTTTTATCTTCATTTATTCGAACATTTAGAGGTGTAGAGGTTTCTTTAATATATTTTATAAAACGCATTTTTTGTATTTTGGTTTTATTTTTGGATATAATTGATTTTAGGGTATTTGTTTACTGAATGTCAAATTGTGATTACGATATTTGTCATTGCGAATCATTTTAATTTTTTAATTTTTTTTTAATTTCTTATTCATTTTGTGTTAATACCATTGAAAACGGGGTCTGAGTTAGACCTTGAAATGTTTGGACTTTTAAAATATACAGACTTTCAAGTTTATGTGGTGTTATTTCCAAAGAACTCAGAAAAAATAAAAATTTAGTATATTTCTTATTTTAAATGAGGTTTTAATATTAAATCTAATGCGTCCTCTCTTTAAACTTCTGAGAACCCCTGTAAAAATATTGATATTGTAGTAATTTGATTATCTTGAGAATAAGTGTTGCTTGGTGGAGTTTGATGTTGACTGTTAACGATTGTTTGGTATGCTATTTTGTATAACTCTTTATTCATAAAAAATTCTGGGTAATTATTGTCAGAAAGTACATTTTTTACAAATGTTTTTCTACATTAAATTTTTTGATGTAGGAACAGTTGGTTTTTCTATCTCAGTTATTGCATGCATTTCAGACAAATTAATGCATATAAAAAATTTCTTAATCAAAACAAACGTTGTTAATTTCATTTTGCGGAATTTTCTCATATATGTTATGAATTTTACATGTTTTACTATGATTTTCTATTCATGACAAAAGAAATAAACAAAATTCTGCAACTTGTGGAACCAAATTAGAAAACTTAAGGTTTTTGCGTTTTCTGCTTTCATTTTGTAATTAGTGGATTAGAACAGTTCCATTTTAACTTGAATAAAACTTCATGGATAAATATCTTTCTAAACTCCACCCGAATGAACACTCCTAGTGAAAATTACATTATTGGTGTGGTCGTGGCAAAATGCTTATCGCGTAGTTTCTGTTCCACTTAGAAATTACTAAACGAATAATAGGAAAAGAATCTTGATAAGTGTGTATAAATAAACTTAATCAATATTTCGAGCACTCCAGAAATGCTCTACATTTGACTGCATTCTTGCCGCGCTAGAAACGGCAAATAAAACATTTCCCTTACGTGGAAATGCGAAAATCGCAGTAATAAACTGAATGTGGTTGAAACTCGGACAGTTTTGAGGAATATGAAAAAAATATTCAAGCAAGTTTTAAACAGTAAAAGAAAATCTTTAAAAGATTAGAACGTAATGTTTTTACTGCCCTTTTCTAGAGTCTTCAAGTTTTAATAAACACTGCAAAAACTAGTTTATTAAAAAATATAAATATAATAAATATTAATAATTAAATCAAAATAATAAATATACAGGGTGGAAGAGCCAAATGAAATAAATTCGATAACGAATAAAGGAATAAATTCTATAGGGTGTGTCATGTGACAGTAGCCAATACCAACTTTCTTATTTTAGAAGCAAGCCCCTGTATATTATTTATTTTTTGGATTCTCCAGAAAACTCTAGACATAATTCATGTACAATGTTCTACACCTTTCTTCGACTGTTTCGGAAATATAAAGTGTTTTCAGATTTATTACAAAAATTAACGTTAAAAAAAGAAAATTATTTTATTAATTAATTCCTATTTAGCTCTTGATATTGAGATAGTAAGCAAAAACCATTCCTTTTTACTCATAGCCTTAGCATCTTGTTGTCTGCCTGCATGGCAATGGTGATCAGTGTCAGTGCTATTGTCGTTTGAATATCGTTAACTGTTCGTTATAATATCAGAAATGCACAAAATAACTATTCTACAAATGATTGTTTATGGAGATAATAATAAAGTTTCTCGCTTATTTCACAACAATTTTCCAAATAAGTCGCCTGTATCCCAAGGAACAATTAGCAAAATAGAAAAGCAGTTTTGCCAGCTTGGCCATGTAAGACAGATAAAAAAAGTACCTGCCAATGTTCCTCGAAGTTTCCTTGGACTTCCATCGTCTTGAAAAGGTTGATCTCACAACGTTTCAATAGCTTTGTACTTGGTATCATCATCAGGTGAATGATCACCATTCACCGTTGTGAGATCAACCTTTTCCACGACGATGGAAGTCCAAGGAAACTTCGAGGAACGAGGGACATTGTCTACCACATTCAGATTACCTGCCAATGCTTTAAGTGATTATTCGCCAGTGCTTCAATACAAGTGTGGTGTTATTAACAATATATCCATAAATAAGAAATATTCTATTTTGCAGTATTGGGCTATGTATCGATAAATAAGGCTATAGATATTTTATTACTATTGATAAAGTAAAATTAATATTTATTGGTCAACATCTTTTTTAATACTCATTCAAATATAATTTTATAAATAAGGACGAAACTAAATGCGTAATTTTTTATTTATTTATTTATTACTACACTGTCCAACAGTACAATTATAGGACAGGGACAAACATAGAAATATAAAAAATAAGAACAATTCGTTACTAAACATTATACACCAGATTAATAGAAAAGGTGATTACTTTTTTTTATTACACTTTTGGAGGAATTAAAAATGTCTAATTATACAGAGTTACAACTTTCGCACATAAAATAGAGAGGTGAAAACTTTAAAATATTAGTTCTTGGTTTTAGTAAATAAAATGTATTATCAGTACGCGAGATTGGTCGAGGAATAAGCAGAGGTAATTGATGTAAAATGTCACTGCAATCTATTTGGTTTCTAAACAACTTGCTTAGAAAAACAACTCTCCTCTGATCGTGCAGACTAAGAAGCGAGAATCTCTTCAGTTGCTAGAAAATTCAAAAATCGCTCTGAATATTTTCGACCATCTCACCGTACTTATTATACCCTGGGTGCCAAACCAAAGCAGCGTATTCAAGCCCATATTTCACAAAGGCGTTGTAAAGTAAAATAAGAGTGCTTGGGTCTGAGAAGCCCTCAGATATTCGATTTATAAAACCAAGACTTTTATAAGCTGCTTGTACAGTATTTCCAACATGCAAATTAAAATTTAATTTGCTATCAACAATAACAATAATATTGTTCGGTCTTGACAAAGTAATACCCTCTATCTTGTAGTCTAACAAAATAGGAGTTTGCTGTCTGGTAAAAGTCATGGCGTGACACCTTGATGCATTTAAGGACAGATCGTTTTTTTTATACCAGGCATTTACATTGTCAAGACTTTTCTCTAGCCTAAAACAGTCATTTACATTTACATTTTCTATTACAGTATAGATTGTAATATCATCATCATATAGCAGATATTGAACATCAACACCAACAATGTCATTTATAAACAAGACAAATAATAGTGGCCCCAATACGGAGCCTTGAGGAACCCCCGATGTGGACACAATTTCTGTTGACTTGAAACAACGGCACGCAACATACTGCCTTCTGTATGTAAAATATGATTCTAACAATATGATAATTGAGGGAGATACACCAAAATGTTTAATTTTGGCCAGCAAAATGCCGTGATTAAGTCTATCGAAGGCTTTTGAAAAATCCGTATAGACAACAGCCACTTGTTTATTTTTATCTAGATGGTTAGAAATGTACTGAGTAATAGCCTTTTGAGCATATTTGATGAAGGAGGTGCACAAAAATAAACCTAAAACGTAAATTCTTTTGCAGGGGCTGTTATATTCCCATGATTCTGTGGCGCAAAAAGATTATTACCCGCATTTGCCTGAGATTCCCCGGGATCCTGAAGAAGCTGAGGAAGACACCATCAAGATAGTGCAGCTGGTAAAGAGCAATGAGCCTCTGGTAAGTTGAAAATGAATTATTTCCTTGAAACTGACACCGTAGAGCAAATTAATTAGAGCAAATAAATAAAAAACCTCTGCAACAGGGTATTTTCGACAATGGATCAATTTATCTAAAATTGTAGTTTGCATAATGTTTATTAATATTAACTATATTTATATATTTTTTATGAATGTTACTAGTTTTAAAATATTATGGTTATGCATAACTATTAGCTCAAAAAATCATTATACAGTGAGGACGCGTGGGTTGGAACAATTTCATTTAAAATTCAGGTGTTGTTGTTTTGGAAAAATGCTCAGACACGTCGATTTTTTTTGGGCTGCGGTTTTTGTAATGATAAACTCTTTTATACAGGGAGGGCTAAAATTAAATTGCGACCATCAACTTCATTTTTTCAATTGGAAACATTTGTTTTTTATTTTATTTTTGAATTCTGCATTGGATTCTAAGTATTTTTCATGTACAACGTCCTATACCGACAATTAACAGTTATTAAAAAAATTTCAATCATTTTAAAATTGAAGAAAAAAAACATCAGCATATCAAATTAAATGTTCAAATTGTTGACCATTAACTTTCTGACAATGACTTAGACGGTTTTCAAATTCTCGTAACACTTCATTTAGAATTTGTGGCAGGATTCCTTGTATTTCGGCCCTAATTCTATTCTTTAATTCCTCGATATTTTCCGGCTTTTTGAAGTAGACTTTCGATTTCACGCAACCTCAAAAATACAAAATCTAACGGGCTTAGATCTGGAGACCTAGCTGGCCATTCGATATTACCTCTCTTTCCGATCCATCTATTTGGGAAAATATTGTCAAGATAATCTCGCACTGTTCGCGAATAGTGCGGGGGCGCTCCATCCTGTTGAAACCATACCGAATCTGCCAGTATATTAAGGTTTTCACCAATCGGGTAAAGTTCTGTTAAACAGGGTATTATGTCATTTTGTAATAGGTCTAAATACTTTTCCGAGTTGATGTAAAAATTTTATATTAATGAATGAGAAACAGTAATGTTATTTTTTTAACGTATTACCGTTGAAAAACCGCGAAAAAATTTTACAAGTGCGAGATGAGATAGAGATAAAGATACTACGCATGCGCGTAGGGAGCATATTGTTATGATGTAAAAAAAAACATAGAACTTAACAAAATTTTTAAAATCTATTTAGGCTATTTTGATTAATAATAGTTGAAATTTCTGATAACAAAATTAAAAATTATAGCATTTGAATTTTTAAGGTATATTATTTAATTAAGAATATCGGTGATTTCCAATTTAAAAAAATTCATAACAATTAATGGGTCGGAGATACGATGATGGGTGTGAGGACTTTTTTCATTCGAAATATTGTAAAGAATATAAAAAAGTAATTAATTGCAAAAAATGCATTTTTTCTAGGCTATACAGGGTGAGTTTTTTTTTATGATCAGTACGGGGATCTCGGAAACTAGCGGAGATAGAGCAATGGTTAAATTGGGAGAGATTTGCAGTTTTACTGGCCCAATTTAATGACACATTTAGTCAAATCCCTCTAGCTCCTTTATTTTTGATTTTATAAAAAAGTGTAGTTATCAAAATTAAAGGGAATTGTATCCCGAATATGATTGTCATGTCCTCGTTTGCGTGACAGCTCTCGTTTTCGAGATATGACAAAAACTTATCTTTCTTGGAATGGAAACCATAGTTGGCTATGACCTCAAAAAATCGGACATTTTTAGAGCTTTTCAACGATATAATACTCGATATAGTTATTCATAAAAATAACGGAGTTATGGATGCATTTCTCTCTTATTTTCACTTTTAACGTAGGTAGCCATGAAAAACATTGTTTTCACTTTGACGTTTCCTCATTTGAGAGTAATTCCAATAATAATGCTGAACTGACAGTCGATATTGACAAGTTTTCGTGATAAAATGGAATATTCTAACGAAGAAAAACGGAATAAGGTGGAATGTTATATCATATGCCATTAAAATTCAGTTCGTGCAGCTGAGGAATACTTTCATAGATATTTTAATCGTCGTGAACCTGCTCTATGTACATTTAAGAGGCTTTACGATAGTTTACGCAGATATGGATCTTTTACTAAACCACCAAAGGAACGTAATCAAATTAACGAAGCAGCACAAATAAATGTTTTGGCAATGGTAAATCAAAATCCATCTACATCAACTCGAGAGATTGCGGCAGAAGCTGACACATCTCAACGAACTGTAGTTAAGGTACTGAAAACGCACAAGTTCCACCCGTACAAACTTTCAGTTTCTCAAACTTTGCATGCTGGTGACGAATATCGACGTCTAAGTACTTTTTGGGAAATAACACCACAGTTTAAAGAAAATTGCTGTATATTCCAAACGTTTCAGGGTGGTTACGTCAGAAATCAAATAATACACATTGTCAAATATTTTAATTTACATCTTAGAATTGTGCCTTTTTTATCCGTAGTTTCTTAACCATTGACAACGGGGTCTGATCTAGACCCCGAAACGTTTGGAATATACAGCAATTTTCTTTAAACTGTAATGTTATTTCCCAAGAAGTACTTAGACATTGAAAAATATGCCACAAGTATCATTCAGAGCTGGCACATCTCAACGAACTGTAGTTAAGGTACTGAATGCGCACAAGTTCCACCCGTACAAACATTCAGTTTCTCAAACTTTCCATGCTGGTGACGAACATCGATGTATTTTGTTTTGTACATGGTTTAGAGACATGTGCCTTGACAATCCACAGTTTCCATTATTAAAGGTGTTATGGTCAGATGAAACTAGATTTACTAACTGCGGTATGTTCAATAGACACAATGAGCATATCTGGGCTAAAGAAAACCCTTTCCATGTAGAACAAAGACGACCCCAGATAAAATTTGGTTTTAATGTTGGGTGTGGTATCATAGTGTCTACTATTCTGGGGCCTTTTATCTATGACGAATCACTGACTGGACAGCGCTACTTGCATTTCTTGCAATACACTTTTCAAGACATGTTGCATAATTTGAATTTGAGAACTTGTTTAGAAATTGAATGGTTCCAACATGATGAAGCACCTGCTCATAACTCGTTATTAGTAAGACAAGACTTAGATAATATCTATACAAACTCTTGGATATGAAGAAATGGCCCACGCGAATGGCCACCCCGGTCTCCCAATTTGGCAGTTATAGACTTCTATTTATGGGGTGCGTTAAAAAACAAAGTATACAAAAGAAAGTATGAGACAGTTGGTGACCTAAGGGAGGCGGTATTACAAGCAATTGAAGAAATTGATAGGCTGTCTTTGAGGAAAGCCATAATGTCAATCTTAAAAAGATGCAATTTTTGTCTAAATAACAATGGTGGACTTTTCGAAAATAAATGGTAACCATTATTATGTACTTTAATTTCTTAAGTTTTTGGTAAGTACCTACTTATTTAGTTTTTTCGTTATATCTGATATACCTAATAAAAAAATCGTTCAATGTTTTTTGGAATAGTTATTAATAAATCAATTTATTTCATGGCTAACTACGTTAAAAGTGAAAATAAGAGAGAAAAGCATCCATAACTTCATTATTTTTATGAAGAACTATATCGAGTATTATATTATTGAAAAGCTCTAAAAATGTCCGATTTGTTCAGGTCAAGCTAACTATGGTTTCCATTCAAAAAAAGATAAGTTTGTGTCATATCCCGAAAACGAAAGCTGTCACGCAAACGAGGACATGACAATCATATTCGGGATACAATTCCCTTCAATTTTGATATTTACACTTTTTTTATAAAATCAAAAACAAAGGAGCTAGAGGGATTTGACTAAATTGACAGAATTTCTTTTTTTCAAAATATCCAAGTGTCATCTTACACTTTTATAAGCAAGAAGACCTCCTGGACATTAAAAAAAACTATGAATTAAAACAATTTTGCAAACGAATGCGCCCCTATGCGCATCACTAAACCAACAAACACCTTATTTTTACCGTTGTTTTTTTTTAACTTTAGAAAGAAATGTTTTTTTTTAAACTGTTGATTTTCGATATAGGACTTTGTACATGAAAAATACTTAGAATTCAATGCAGAATTAAAAAAAAACAAATGTTTCCATTTGAAAAAATGAAGTTTATGGTCGTATTTTATTTCTGGCCCACCCTGTATAAATGAGTTTATCATCACAAAAATCCCAGTCCAATAAATACCGACGTGTCCGAGTGTTTTTCCAAAAAACCAACACCTGAATTTTAAGAGAATTTGTTCAAACCCACGCGTCCTCACTGTATAGTAATTATATAGGAGATTTTTTTCTAATAATGGCTTGCTATTTTAAAACTTCACTCTATGAATGTTTTAAGGTATCGAATAATATGGAATAACTCGTGGATTTTCCATGGGAATCTCCAAAAACTACACTTTAAATTAATATAACCATTACAAAAATAATTACTGCTTTGATAATAATAGTTTATAGCTAAAAGTAGCTTATCGCAAGCTTTCTAAGAAAATTTGTTTGTTTTCTGCAAAGACTGGGGCACAAAATGCTGAACCGATAGTTGTAAGTACCCAACACTATAAGCATTTATACCCCCTTTCTATCTCTTTGCACATCAACCTGCACTTGTATTGTAACATAGGATCTCTCACTTCTTTAAAAGCGTCACGTCGTTTTGGTAGTGCTATTTTTATTGTTTTCTTTTTCTCTAAGGGTGCCACGATAAAAACTGACGAAACCACAGGGAAGATCGTCATCGCTAGGGTGATGCATGGAGGAGCTGCCGACAGATCGGGATTGATTCACGTTGGGGATGTCGTTGTCGAGGTCAACAATATTAATGTGGCTGGAAAAACACCAAATGATGTTCTAGAAATTTTGGTAAGTGTAAACCAAAATATATAGAGATTAAGAAGAATATATACAGGTTCGGAAATTAAAGTGATAGTACCTGGGTGACAGAGCTTCACTCGTAAATTCAAGGTTTTATGATAAACGTACATATATCCAATTAATCGGACAGTTTATGTAAACTAATTTAAACTCCCTAACATAATATTTTTTCCTACATCTCTTATTTACATGGTGTTACTACAATTCAACTCCCCCCTATATTTCAACCACCCTATATATGCAACTTCTTATGAAAAACCCATCTAACATTTTTTAAATCACGCTACAATTCCACTTGATTCCATATTCTAACAACCCTGTATATGCGACCGCTTTTGGCCATTCTACAAACACTTTGGTTTCCAAATTCTTTTATTTATATTCTAACATTTTTGTAAACACTTTGTATAACTATAATTCCGCTCCACCCTATATATGCAACTTTTACAGGCTACCTAATATAACATATTTTAAATCACACTGTGTAACTATAATTTCACAACACCACATGATTTAACTACCCTGTATATGCATTTGTTTATGGCCACTTATTGTAATTTTTTTTAACCACCACGTATAATTACAATTCCAGTACATCCTATATTACAACTACCCTGTAAATGTAAATGCTAATAAGCTACCCTATAGGTAAAACATTCTATTAATATTTTTTTAGCGAACAATTCTTTTACTCCGCCCTGTATGTCAGCTATCATTAATTTCCAACTGCTTATGGGGTACCCTGCGCAATGATTTTTTCTCTCTTTTTTCTGGCCATACTATAATTCCATTTGACGCTATATTTTTACCATCGTGCATAGCAACTCTTATGGACCATCTAACATATTTTGAAAGACCCTGTATAATTATAATTTTACACCACCAATTCATATTATATGCATCAAATTAATATGCGAAATCATGAGATCTTACTTATCCAAAAATTGCCTACCGCGCCAATTTTTTCACCTTGAAAACTTGAAATATCTAGCTATAAAAATGTAATGCTAGGAAAATATGACGGAGGCATAAAATAGTTACATGTTCGGAACATACAATATTATAATTCCAGTACATCCTATATTGCAACCACGCTGTAAATGCAAATGCTAATAAGCTACCCTTTAGGTATAACATTCTATTAACATTTTTTTAGCGACCCTGCATAACAATACTTTTACTCCGCCCAGTATGTCAGCTATCATTAATTCCCAACTACTTATGGGGTACTCTATAAAATTATTTTTTCTCCCTTTTTTTCTAACTATACTATAATTCCATTTGACGCTATATTTTAACCATATCCTGCATAGCAACTCTTATGGACCATCTAACATATTTTGAAAGACCCTGTATAATTATAATTTTACACCACCAATTCATATTATATGCATCAAATTAACATGCGAAATCATAAGATCTTACCCACACAAAAATTGCCTACTGTGTTAATTTTTTCACCTTGGAAACTTTAAATGTCTAGGTATAAAAATATAATGCTAGGAAAATATGACGGAGGCATAATATAGTTACATGTTCGCAACATACAAACACAATTTTTATTGAAAGAATGTTTTTAAACATTTCACTCTGAAATAGGTCCCAAATCACCCTGTATTAAAAGAATTTTTACAACAGGAGTCTCACTCTTATGTAGTTTACCAAATCACCCTATATTGAACGCTTTGAAATTACAAAGCAGCCGCCTTGACTGTCAAACTGTCATTAAATTTTTTAATAATTTAATTTCTCACTAAAACGATTTTTCCCAAAGATCAGACCCTCAACAATCGATTTCTATCCATCGAAACTTCCAAATGGGCAAATTTCCTCAAAATTGTTAGAGCCGTTTTCCAGAACTCAATTACATATCTTATATCAAACACTGTGTATGTTCCGAATAAACTCAAAAACGAGTCAACCGATATTCATGAAAGTTGGCATATATATGTATTTTGGTCCAACTTAGATGATATGATAGTTATTATTTAAATTAATGGTCTTAATAATTAATAATTAATAATAAACTGATCATCAACGTTGGTTGTTGTTATTAATCGTACTTTCCATAAGTCAGGAACAGATGGCGCCTTGACCAAAAATATTGTACATCGACTGGCGCTTCATTGAACATTAACTGTGATTCATTACGATTAAAGATATTTAGAGTATATATACTATTGAATAAATGTTATAAAAATGTTATGTTAATTTGTGTTAAATTTGTCTTTCAAATCTGTCTTAAATCACTCAGCCACAGCAACGCGGGGCCGGGTCTGCTAGTATATATATATATAAACATTGCTCGTATTATAGTATTAAATATATCACAGATAATTTTATTTTGTTGAAAACCAGGGGCTCGATTCTTGCAACCATTCGACCGTTGTACCACTCGACGAATTTAGTATGAAAATTGACATAAATCAAGTTTAGTATATTGAAGGGAATTGTATCCCGAATATGATTGTCATGTCCTCGTTTGCGTGACAACTCTCATTTTCGAGATATGACACAAACTTATCTTTTTTTTGAATGGAAACCATAGTTGGCTATGACCTCAAAAAATCGGACATTTTTAGAGCTTTTCAACGATATAATACTCGATATAGTTATTCATAAAAATAACGGAGTTATGGATGCTTTTCTCTCTTATTTTCACTTTCAACGTAGGTAGCCATGAAAAAGATTGTTCTCACTTTGACGTTTCCTCATTTGAGAGTAATTCCATTAGTAGTGTTGAAGGTATAGTCGATATTGACAAGTTTTCTTGATAAAATGGAATATTCTAACGAAGAAAAACTAAATATGGTGGAATGTTATATCATGTGCCATAATAATTCAGTTCGTGCATCTCAGAAATACTTTCATAGGTATTTTAATCGCCGTCAACCTGCTCTATGTACATTTAAGAGGCTTTACGATAGTTTACGCAGATCTGGATCTTTTACTAAACCACCAAAGGAACGTAATCAAATTAACGAAGCAGCACAAATAAATTTTTTTGGCAATGGTAAATCAAAATCCATCCACATCAATTCATGAGATTGCGGCAGAAGCTGGCACATCTGAACGAACTGTAGTTAAGGTACTGAAAGCGCACAAGTTCCACCATACAAACTTTGAGTTTCTCAAACTTTGCATGCTGGTGACGAACATGGTTTAGAGACATGTGCCTTGCCAATCCACAGTTTCCATTAATGGTGTTATAGTCAGATGAAATTAGATTTACTAACTGCGGTATGTTCAATAGACACAATGAGCATATCTGGGCTATAGAAAATCCTTTCCATGTAGAACAAAGACGACCCCAGATAAAATTTGGTTTTAATGTTTGGTATGGTCTCATAAGGTCTACTATTCTGGGGCCTTTTATCTATGACAAATCACTTATTGGGAGCGCTACTTGCATTTCTTGCAATACACATTTCAAGACATGTTGCATAATTTGAATTTGAGAACTCTATTATAAATTGAGTGGTTCCAACATGATGGAGCCCCTGCTCATAACTCGTTATTAGTAAGACAACACTTAGATAATATCTATCCAAACTCTTGGATAGGAAGAAATGGCCCACGTGAATGGCCACTCCGGTCTCCCGATTTGGCAGTTATAGACTTCTATAATAAATCAATCTATTTCATGGCTAACTATGTTAAAAGTGAAAATAAGAGAGTAAAGCATACATAACTCCATTATTTTTATGAATAAGTATAACGAGTGTTATATCGTTGGAAAGCTCTAAAAATGTCCAATTTTTGAGGTCATAGCCCACTATGGTTTCCATTCAAAAAAAGATAAGTTTGTGTCATATCTCGAAAACGATACAATTCCCTTCAATTTTGAAATTTATACCCTTTTTTATAAAATCAAAAACAACGGAGCTAGAGGGATTTGACTAAATCGACAGAATTTCGTTTTTTTTAAATACCTAGTAAGCCATGACTTTTTACAAAAATCGGAAAGTCTCATTAAATTGGGCCAGTAAAACTTTAAAACTTTCCCAATTTAACAATTGCTCTATCTCCGCTAGTTTCCGAGATCCCCATACTGATCATCAAAAAAACTCACCCTGTATATAGAAAAAATTATAACACCTGTGTTTTTTCTTGACATATAATTATTTTTTAAATTCGCAATTAATTCTGAGTAAATTTAGTTTTTAGTTGTACCATGAGGCACGATTTTTGCAAAAAAATCATTTATCTCTTACTGCTTAGATCCCTGATACATTTAAGAAAAAACTTACTTTCAATTATTTGTATACCGAAGCTTAAGGGCGATAATCCTTGGTTGAGTTTAGAAAAAATCTTCATATTATGTCAGCAACGTTAGACAGTTTGTAGTTTAAAATAATATTGTACTAAAATTTTATTGCTGGAATATTGCTTTTCCTTTCTCAAGATTATAGTGTATTGCCGTTATTTAAAGAAATGATCTATTGTACTCATATTGTAATACGGCATTTTATTCTTTAAATAGGCATCTTAATATGTTGTCATTGAATAATATTGCAGCATAGAGCACTGCAATATTGTAGAGAATTTAGAGCAATATTGCTTTTTCTCTACCAAGAGATCATACATATCATATTGTTTTTAAATATCGCTGAATAACAGGTAGTGATATTGTTGTATAATTGTTTTTGAATTCGTACTATATTGCTGGCTTATATTGATTGTATTGAAATTGCAATATTGCGCTGGCATTTCTGCAATATTGTTTTCTTCTTTCAAAATATATGCAATTACATTAATAATTAGTTGAAGAATACATTAACCGTCTTCAACTAATTGTACAGGGTGTTTCTAAAAAAGGGTTCCAAATTTCTGCTGTGTATAGGATTCATTAAAATAAGCCAAATGTCCCTATTAACATATGCCCTAAAACGCACCTTGTTTTTCCAATCACCACTTTTACTAATTAAAAACTGCAGAGCTCAATCGACATTTTATCAATAACTGAAATTATTAAGCGTTGTGGCGATGCCAGTCTTTTATTTGCCATGGTAAACAGATTTATGTAATTTTTGGCCTAATAACTTAAAGAGTAGAGTAATTTTCAAACTCAATTCACTCGAAAACCATTGGAAATATCGATTTGGACTAAGATAATAATTTTTACTTAAACATAAATCTGCAGAGAAAATTGTAAAAAAAATAAATAAAAAAATGGGGACCGAAAGCGCTCTAATGGCCCCCTTCACTAACCTAAATGGGACGGAGTAGCACATATTATTTAACGTAAAATGTTATGCGAGTCCCATACATTTTTTTCCTTTTATTTTCGACGGTTTTATCAATAAAGAAAAAAAAGTTTTCTTTTGAGCCCTCGGAAGGTTGCGTTTTAGAGCACATGTTAATAGGGAGTTCTTGGCTTATTTTAATGAGTTCTATACACAGCAGAAGTTTGAAATCCTATTTTAGAAACACCTTGTATATATGTCAGAGTTATTTACACCTCACGCTGTCTAACCTCCCTGTTATTCCGACCCTCGTCTCTGAATAATATTCGGGGTCTATCTTTCTTTCTCCTTACTATGGGTCTTCAACCCGATATTTTCGAAATACATCTGTCTGTTGTCGATCATTTTGTATCGCCAGACCATTCGAGTCGTTTTTCCTCGAAATAATTTAGTATATCTTTTATTTCTTCATTTCGTAGTTTGTGTCCAGCCTTGTGAGTCTACTGCGTCTATGCCTGACTTATTTTTTCTTTTTTGCTGAGTACCCAATCTTATGTACTGTATGTCATGATACTTTTTATGTGGGTACCAAAGATTCTTATCTTTGTAGTCTTTGTATATGTGTATTCTCTCCAGTCTCTCCTTTTAGCTGCGGATGCTTGTTTTAAATTGACATAGCCTCTGCACTGTGTCTTTAGCTAATATACCACGTGAAAAAGCTACATCATAGATTTTATAGGAGGCGAAAGAAGAGAAAGTCTGGATTTGATGTACTATTCCTAAAATGTGACTCTAGAAAGGGTAATTACAAATTTTAGAAGTTGCAGTAAGGTCTATAGAGACTGGTAGAACACTATTTTGCAATTTTTGAAACTGATTTCGTAAAAAATGTAGGCTGGTAACTGTTTAAATGAACGACATTGACTTGACAATAAACAGGCAGCGGGGAGGGAAAAATAAGCTAAAAATATATGTCGTATTACTATTTATGTTAATTATAGATGAGAAAGTAGGCACCTGGCCTAAGATACACACATATTCCTTTTTTTTGAAGAGTGCAAACATGATATTTGTATATTTTTAACCGACTTCCAAAAAGGAAAAGGTTATCAATTCATCCCGTATTTTTTTGTATGCATGTTCCTGATTTCTTCTCTTGTGGTGAACCATTTTGTATGAATATGGTCTTGTTTAATAGAGTATATATCCGGATTGGTGAAACTTCAAATTTTGGAAAAGAATTCTATTGGTAAAGTGATGAAATTTGTGAATGAACACATGCGTGCATGGAAATCGACCATTATCCCTAACATCGATTTTTCGAAAACTCCTTATGAATGTGGGTAGTTTTTTAACGTTTAATCTATTAAGGAAGATCCCTAGGTCAAAAATATACTAGATTGGTAGGTAATTAATTTGTACAGAATGACCACCTTTTATTGTTTAAATTTTTTACTTCCCGGGTAGGTACCTGACAACATTGAATGTGTTATTTATTGCTAGGGTTGTATTTTGTTATAATTATTTTTAGCTTTTTAGTTATAGGTGGAAGTCGGTTATATATATTTTTTTTAAAAATGTTTTATTTCAATTATTAGATACGATATTTGATTATAAATGACGAGAAAAATTATAATGTTTATTTTGGGTGTATGCTAATAATATATTTTGCTAAATTAATTCATATTTATTTGTGATTCAAGTTTTGTATGAGTAATAATGAAGGATATCAATTCGTTTTAGCAAAACTCCGAAGGTACTATAACATTCAAACTAGTGCCTGCTGATGGAAAGTTGAGCGTCAGAGAGAGTAAAGTTAGAGTTAGAGCTCATTTTGATTATGACTCATCAAGTGATCCTTATATACCCTGCAAGGAAGCAGGCTTAGACTTTCTAAAAGGAGAAGTGCTACACATAGTGTCACAAGACGACGTCTATTGGTGAGTTCGATTTAAAAGTGTATTTTAATACTTTCAGTTGCCTAAATACTCTCTCGAATGTGCTCTATGTTGATGTGATTATGGTAATGTTTTGTTTTTTATTGGTTTTGGTGTTAGTGTAACCTTTTGATGACTTTTATCAGAATCTCTATTTATAACCAATCAAAACTATATATACCAATATGCGGCAAATTAGTCGTAATTTGAATGTACTCAATTTCTAGTCCAACTGTCTTAATAAACTCCAAACTGATTAAACTATCGATGCCTTCTTAGTACAAAAGAGTTTAGGGCTGAGGCTAAATCTAAATTTTTAGTTTACTCCTGCCTGGAGAAATTAATATTTTGAAGAAATCTGCAGTAATATACAGTGTGGAAATAGTTGTAATGTGGAAGGGTTTTTATAGTAATATAGATCTTCAGCATATTGACTATGTTTTTGCTTAATTTTTCTAATTTTCCCGTATGTTCTCAGGTGGCAAGCTAGAAAAGAGAGCGACAGAAACATGAGAGCCGGACTAATCCCGAGTAGAGCCTTACAAGAAAAACGAATACTGGCTGAAAGGGCGAAAGCTGCCAAGAGGGAAGAAAAAGGTAGGTGAAGAAAAATTTATTTGGTAGGAAGATATTTCTGTAGCCAGCTTTGCATTGCTTCGTAAATTTCATGTTATCATTTCATTTTCATATTCATTGATGTCCATCGTTCATTATTCAATATTGCATGGTGATAATCCCTAGATATAAAGTGCGGTTAGAGTGTGTATATTTTAACAAATATTCCAAACGTTTGGTTCTAAATCATATCCCGTTTTAAATGGCAATAAAAAATTAACACAATACAATTGTAAAATAAAGAAATTTTCTGCAGTCATTTTTTAATACTAGTTTTTTTAAACTGTTGGGGACAATATTCTTTTTCACACTACTTTATTATGAACCTAAATGCAACGCACAATTGTTCTGAAATACGGTTTGACATTATTTCGTCCAAGCCAAGAGAGTTTCCAACATATGTGAACGTATATGCCTTCTTCCTTCGTAGTGTGGTTTAACATTTATAATTAATTTCTGTACAACTGGGAAATTGTCTATTATTGTTTTTCATTATTAATATGTTTGATACGTTTTTTCATTTCTTTATTTTTTTTTCATTTTTTCTCTGGTAAAAAATTAATTATTGCTACATATATATTTTATGCATTAAATAACAATGACATTAGCTACTGGATTGTAAGAAATTGGTTTGACTTTCTTTGATTAACTGTTCTTTATGTTTATCAAATACCCTGTTTATTTTATAGACCAGAGATTTCGTTTAACAAGTTTCATAGATTATTTTTTAATTGATATTAAAGAAAAAATAATTTGGTCAAGTGCGAGTTGGACTCGCATATTTAGGGTTCCGTACCACCTTCAAGATTCGAATATTCCAGTTTCAGACAAGCAGGGAACGAGTGCATTTTCTTATATTTACCCTTATATCTTTTAAAGGAAGCGTTTTAAATTTATAAAAAATATACACTTTGATTTTCCACACATAGACTTTTTATTTTATCTTTAGGATTCGCTTGATTTTTATCACAATACATATGTATTTAATTTTCTAATTTGGCCCCCAAAAAGTAACATTAGAGTTTTATTTTACTAATAAACTTTCAGAGATGCCTTTTATAATCTACTGTCTGAGTTTTGAGGCTCTGTAGATTGGAAGAAAAACTGCAAAATAGGTCAAAGTTTAAATTATAAATTATTAAATCTGTTATTCAAATTATTTAAAAATATAAATAAAATATATTTTTCAAAATTTAAATAGTTTAGTTTCTAAAGTGGGAATTAAGTCGATGTTTTTGTTAATATCTTTTATACAAATGATTTAAAAATATGATATATTTGTAATTCAGATAATGAGCCTTTTATCTGATATATTACATGATCCGTTTGAAAAATGAATCTTTATTTTCCATTTAATTGCATAATTTGTCCCTAAAATTACTATGGGGGTTTTCTAATAATTTATTTTCCGTTTAATTCTATTATTTGGGGGCCAAATAATAGAATTAGGGATTTTTTTCATATTTTTCCTATAAACAAAAAAAATGAGGTCGTAGAGTTTGGGAAATAACGGGGAGAATGGGTAATTGTTTTTAAATATTTTTTTAATATATTTTAAAATACTCATTTTAAAAAAAATTTGAAAATATATTTGTATTCGTCATAATGAGCCCTGGGATTTAATATATTACATGACCCGTTAGAAACAATTATAATTTTTTATTTTCCATTTAATTCTATAATTTGCCCCCCAAAATGAATATTAGGGGTTTCTTCTTATTTTTCTAGTAAAGTTCAGGTGAGGGGCTATACCTCCATTGTTTTTTCAAAATTTTCCAGCTTATGGTTTCGGAGATAGGGGGGAATGGGTAAAATTTTTTATATTGTTGTTAATATCTTTTAATTAATTTATTTAAAAAATATGAAAAAAATATATTTGTTTTCGTCATAATGAGCCCTTTCATTTGATATATAACATGATGGGTTAGAAACAATTTTAATTTTAATTTTCCATTTAATTCTATAATTCGCCCCCCAAAATAAATATTAGGGGTTTCTCCTTATTTTTCCAGTAAAGTTCAAGTGAGGGGCTATACCTCCATTTTTTTTCCACAGTTTCCAGCTTATGGTTTCGGTGATAAGGGGGGGGATGGGTAAATTTTTTATAATTTTTGTTAATATCTTTTAATTAATTTATTTTAAAAATGTGAAAAAAATATATTTGTTTTCATCGTAATGAGCCCTTGGATTTAATATATAACATGATGGGTTAGAAGCAATTTTAATTTTATATTTTCCATTTATTTCTGTAATTTGCCCCCCAAAATTAAAAGTAGAGGTTTCTCCTTATTTTTCCAGTAAACTTCAGGTCAGAACCTATAATTCTATTTTTTTTCAAAACTTTCCGTTTTATAGTTTCGAAGATAAGAGGGGGGGGGAATGGGTAAATTTTGGTATATTTTCGTTAATATCTTTTTAAATAATTTTTTTAAAATATGAAAAAAACATATTTGTTTTCCTCAGAATGAAACCTTTCATATGATATATTACATCGTGCGTTTGAAATTTTTTTATTTTTTAATTTTTATTTAATTCTATAATTTGCCCCCCAAAATTAATATTAATGGTTTGACCTTATTTTTTCTGTAAAGTTCGGGCAATGTTCTGTATTTCCTATTTTTTTCAAAATTTTAGGCTCAGTAGTTTCGGAGATCAGGGGGAGGGACGGTCGATTTTTTTTAGTTTTCCCCCCAGAAGTACCCCTAAAATCAAAATTTTTTTCGTTTACGATATCTACTCCTGATCGGGTCACCAAACTATACATTGGTACCAAATTTCAACCTCTTCCGGCCAGTAGTTTAGGAGAAAATGACTGTGATGTGACAGAGGCAGAAATCCTGAGTGATATTATAAGGGTATCCGTATATTGTATATACGAAACCCTAATAAATATGGAGTGTTGGAATAATGTTTGTTCACTGACGTAACTAGAATAAAATTGTGGAAACAAGGTGGACTAAGGTTGCAGAAGAGTTTGAGCATTTGTGGATCCAATGCGGGGCTAAGGAGCTCAAGCCCCCTCCCATCATCTGAGTTCTGTACTAGTTTATTTTGCTAAAATCTTCCTTAAGCGGGGTCCCCCCCTCAAAGACAAATCCAGATCCGTCAGTGAATTGGAGAACAATAAATCAGGTGCAATGGCATACACCTTTAAGTTTTAGAACAATAATTGGGGAGAGATACTCTCAAGTCGTGAAAGTCATCAGAACTGGACCAATGCATGTTTAGAAATGGACAAAATTCAGTGAAATAAAATCATTCAAGTACACATATTATTTTTGTAAACAATTTCAATGTACATAAAACCTGCTGGCCAAATAATAATTCAGTATCTGACTTTCTAAATGCAAAATTCGGATACGCCCAGTCAGAAGAATATCGAGTGACTATATTTAGATATAATCGATAACTATCGACCACATACAGTGCGTATCGAAACCGATTTCCTTGCTGTAGTTCATATTCAAAAGTTATATCGGCCACTCTATAACCCAGACTCGAGTCCCATTGAGCACTTGAAAACATCCAGTTTCAAATAACAGCAAATTTTCGATTAATGGCATAATATGAACGGAACGTACTCTGGTAAAAATATATTTAAACTGTAATTAGAATAATGCCAAAGAAGTGCAAGCAATTTAATAATATTTAAAAACCTTCAAGGTATAAATGCTAAAAAAGACTGTCAATATTCTGAGAAGCTAACTGGGTCAAGTTCGTGTTTACCAACAAATGTAGGTATTCTATTGACCCCGTTCTGATTTTTATGGCTTCTCAAGAATTTATTCTCGAAAGGGATTCCGAGCACCTGGGTTTTTGAAGACACATTACCCGAATTAAATTCTTGTAAATATTTTATTGTTTTTCCTAAAATCCCATAATAATGTCGGAGGGTGGTAAACGACACTTGCATTTGTTTGTAAACAAAAACTTGACATAGTTACATACTGAGATTATTTTGGTATATCCTTGGAAGTTTTAAAGTTAGGCAGTTTGGTAAATTTTTGGTTTGATAAATATTTATCTATTGAAATCACCAAAAGAAAATTTTGTTTTTTATGTTTGATTAAAATGAATAATTTATCCTTTGTTTCATTTAGGTTAATAGTAAGGGGTTGATTTCTTTCTTTTGAATTTTCAATTCTTTTCAATTTTCTTTTCAATTACGGACAAATGAAAAATTAGTAGACTAAAATGCTTTGTTCTACTCCATGAATATTGCTGTTGAATCGACTTTTAAAGTAAAAAATGAAGTTTAGGGGCAGATTATCTGTTAAAACGACTTTTGGTGTGAAAAATAATGCTTTAGTTTACGTACAAAACTTTGTGTTCAATACATTTTGCAGTGCTTTATTCCTTATTTGCAGTTTACGGGGAGAAACCCCAAATTATACACTAGATATATTAATATATTTAAATATAAGAACATAAATGAGTAAATTTATGTAATAATTGTCAAAAGAATAACAAAACTCAGAATTAACAAAACTGTTAAAGGTAATTATCTAAGTAAAAATTTCGCATATGAACTTACATTAGTAACATTACAATTATACAGGGTGAGTTTTTTTTTGATGATCAGTATAGGGATCTCGGAAACTAGCGGAGATAGAGCAATGGTTAAATTGGGAAAGATTTACAGTTTTACTGGCCCAATTTAATAACACTTTCGGATTTTTGTAAAAGGTCTTGGCTTACTAAATATTTTGAAAAAACGAAATTCTGTCGATTTAGTCAAATCCCTCTAGCTCCTTTGTTTTTGATTTTATAAAAAAAGTGTAAATACCAAAATTGAAGGGAATTGTATCCCGAATATGATTGTCATGTCCTCGTTTGCATGACAGCTCTCGTTTTCGAGATATGACACAAACTTTTTTTTTTTGAATGGAAACCACAGTTGGCTATGACTTCAAAAAATCGGACATTTTTAGAGCTTTTCAACGATATAATACTCGATATAGTTATTCATAAAAATAACGGAGTTATGGATGCTTTTCTCTCTTATTTTCACTTTTAACGTAGTTAGCCATGAAATAGATTGATTTATTAATAACTATTCCAAAAAACATTAAACGATTTTTTTATTAGGTATATCAGATATAACGAAAAAACTAACCATTGTTATTTAGACAAAAATTGCATCTTTTTGAGATTGACATTACCGCCTATCAATTTCTTCAAATGCTTGTAATACCGCCTCCCTTAGGTCAGCAACTGTCGCATACTTTCTTTTGTATACTTTGTTTTTTAGCGCACCCCATAAATAGAAGTCTAAAACTGCCAAATCGGGAGACCGGGGTGGCCATTCGCGTGGGCCATTTCTTCCTATCCAAGAGTTTGGATAGATATTATCTAAGTGTTGTCTTACTAATAACGAGTTATGAGCGGGTGCTCCATCATGTTGCAACCACTCAATTGATAAATGAGTTCTCAAATTCAAATGTCCAAATTTTGTCTTTGTTCTACATGGAAAGGGTTTTCTTAAGCCCATATATGCTCATTGTGTCTATTGAACATACCGCAGTTAGTAAATTTAGTTTCATCTGACCATAACACCTTAAACTGTGGATTGTCAAGGCACATGTCTCTAAACCATGAACAAAAGAAAATACGTCGATGTTCGTCACTAGCATGCTAAGTTTGAGAAACTGAAAGTTTGTACGGGTGGAACTTGTGCGCTTTCAGTACCTTAACTACAGTTCGTTGAGAGGTGCCAGCTTCTGCCGCAATCTCACGAGCTGATTTTGATTTACTATTGCCAAAACATTTATTTGTGCTGCTTCGTTAATTTGATTACGTTCTTTTGGTGGTTTAGTAAAAGATCCATATCTGCGTAAACTATCGTAAAGCCTCTTAAATGTACATAGAGCAGGTTGACAAGGGATAAAATATTTATGAAAGCATTCCTCAGTTACACGAACTGAATTTTTATGGCATATGATATAAGATTCCACCATATTCAGTTTTTCTTCGTTAGAATATTCCATTTTATCACGAAAATTTGTCAATATCGACTGTCATTTCAGCACTACTAACTGAATTACTCTCAAATGAGGAAACGTCAAAGTGAAAACAATCTTTTTCATGGCTACCTACGTTAAAAGTGAAGATAATAGAGAAAAACATCCATAACCCCGTTATTTTTATGAATAACTATATCGAGTTTTATATCGTGGAAAAGCTCTAAAAATGTCCGATTGTTTGAAGTCATAGCCAACTATGGTTTCCGTTCAAAAAAAGATATGTTTGTGTCATGTCTCGAAAACGAGAGCTGTCACGCAAACGAGGACATGACAATCACATTCGGGATACAATTGCCTTCAATTTTGATATTTACACTATTTTTATAAAATCAAAAACAAAGGAGCTAGAGGGACTAAATCGACAGAATTTCGTTTTTTTCAAAATATTTAGTAAGCCATGACTTTTTACAAAAATCCGAAAGTGTCATTAAATTGGGCCAGTAAAGCTGCAAATCTTTCCCAATTTAACCAATGCTCTATCTCCGCTAGTTTCCGAGATCCCCATACTGATCACCAAAAAAAAAACAGAAGGATTGTTTATTTCTAATGGTACACACGAAATTGATCTTTTTTTTTATACTAAAACAATGGCAGATACGAAAAAAACGCAAGAAATAAAAAAGATTGCAAATTCATAAGACATTCATTTGCAATTTTTCTCAATTGCCAGGGACGTACTGAAAAAAATTTATAGTGGCAGAAATAACACTTGACCCAGAAAAAGTACGACACTGTAGATTGTCATGACCTTTTCTGTGATCTTATTATGAAGACTTCATAGAGGCATTAATGCTCCAAAATTGAACTAAATATCTCGAAGATATTAGCACATTTTAAAATTTTTCGCACTTATTCGTTTACATCCTGTATAATAAATTAATATTAAATACTATAATGTGCTAAAATTATTATAATTTTGTAAATAATAGAAGGTACAACAGTATATTTGAAGTAATCGAACTGCATTGAATAGTTTACCATGCAATATTGAATAATAAAAATTTAAAATCCCTATATGTGTTGTGTGTGCACCAAGAATGCGGCTATCAACAACATCCAAACATGTCTCCTGTCTCTCAGTATCTCGCATTTCACAATCATGATCACTAACGACTCATTATTTTGGTGGCCGTAGGGCTTTGCTCTGTTTCAGCTTTGCCTGCTCTAACCTGCAGTCAGTTCCCGAAATCCCCTCGTTGTGCATCTAAACCTAAAACTAAAAAGATTGTCTATGATCTAGCTGAAAACGATGACTTCGACCGCGAGGAGATAGCCACTTACGAGGAAGTGGCCAAATTGTATCCCAGACCTGGCATCTACAGACCGATCGTACTGATCGGCGCACCGGGAATCGGTAGGAACGAACTGAAACGACGCCTTATTGATACTGATCCTAATAAGTACAAGACTCCTACACCTTGTAAGTATTTACGTTTAGAGTTTTTTCTGACGGTATGATATGTTGGAAAAAAAAAGTATATGTCTAAGTGCTTCTTGGGTAATAACACCACAGTTTGAAGAAAATTGCTGTATATTCCAAACGTTTCGGGGTCTAGATCAGACCCCGTTGTCAATGGTTAAGAAACTACGGATTAAAAAGGCACAATTCTAAGATGTAAATTAAAATATTTGAAAATGTGTATTATTTGATTTTTGACGTAACTAAGAGAATTTTATTTGTAATATACAGGGTAGCACAGAAATTTCTAAAGATCATATAATCATAAAGTTCCTTTCAAATTGGAAGAATTTGAAAAGGAGATCTTCAGAATTTTATGTGGCGCTCCTAGGTGCGACGTTGTTAAAATCATAAGGGAAAACCTAGGAAAAACCTTATGAACTATCCCGATATTGGGTTGTTGACAAGGACATGACCATTAGCAATTTCTTCCTTAATCATCGGCAACCAGGAACGACTGAATTCTATGGAGGTAGTAGCGATACAATCGTTTTCATTTAACAAAATTAAAGCAGACTCTTTTAGTTTTCTTTTGGTATTGTGTTCTTCTTTGTGTAATATAACTGAATTTTGAAATTTTTTTATGACCAAGGTCCCAAGCATGTTCACAAATTTTGGATTTTTCAAATTGTCGTTTTTTTATGTAGTTTTTGTGTTCGTTTATTCGAACATTCAGAGGTCTAGAGGTTTCTCCAATATAGAATTTATTACATTCACACGGGATTTTATAAATGCAACTCAACTCAACTCAAAATACAAAAAAATTTTGTATTTTGAGTTGTGTTATTTGGTTTGGTTTTTGATATAATTGATTTTAGTGTATTTCTTGTTTTAAATGATGTTTTGATATTACATCTGTTTCCCACTCTTTTTAGTCTTTCTGATAGACCCTGTATGTATGGTACAGTTATTGTATTAATGTGATTATCTTGGGAGTCAGTGTTGCTTGGTGAAGTTTGATGTTGGTTGTAAGGGATTGTTTGGTATTCCATTTTGTTTAACTCGTTATTAATAAATTTATTTGGATAATGATTGGCTTCTTCTTTGAATTTATTGATTTTAGTTTACACTAGAGCTTGAACAGAATAACAAATTACCATTCTTAGACATTTTAGTAACCAAAACACAATCGACATTTGAAACAGAAGTTAACAGAAAACCAACTCATACTAACAGGTATCTCAACTTTAAATCTAATCATCCAAGTTCAGTAAAAATAGGTATCATTAAATCTCTATATGACAGAGCAAAAACCAACTGTTCTAATATCAATAAATTCAATGAAGAAAAAACGTTTATAAAAAATGTACTTTTTGCCAATCATTACCCAAATAAATTTATTAATAACGACTTAAACAAAATGGAATACCAAACAATCCCTAAGAACCAACATCAAACTTGACCAAGCAACACTGACTCCCATATAATCACATTGTATATTGGAGAAACCTCTAGACCTCTGAATGTTCGAATAAACGAACACAAAAATTACATAAAAAAACGACAATTTGAAAAATCCAAAATTTGTGAACATGCTTGGGACTTTGGTCATAAAATACAGTTTCAAAATTCAGTTATATTACACAAAGAAGAACACAACACCAAAAGAAAACTAAAAGAGTCTGCTTTAATTTTGTTAAATGAAAACGATTGTATCGCTACTACCTCCGTAGAATTCAGTCGTTCCTGGTTGCCGATGATTAAGGAAGAAATTGCTAATGGTCATGTCCTTGTGAACAACCCAATATCGGGATAGTTCATAAGGTTTTTCCTAGGTTTTCCCTTATGATTTTAATGGGATCACTGAATCAACAAAGTTTTTTGGTCGCATTTTTGGCGAATGCACTATCTTGTAACAAAGTCGCACCTAGGAGCGCCACATGAAAATACAAATAAAACAACAAGAAGAATAAAACGCCTAAGAAATTTTTCTTTGTGTATATATTCTAAACTATATAAAATTTCTGAAGATCTCCCTTTCAAATTCTTCCAATTTGAAAGGAACTTTATGATTATATGATCTTTAGAAATTTCTGTGCTACCCTGTATATTACAAATAAAATTCTCTTAGTTACGTCAAAAATCAAATAACACCCATTATCGAATATTTTAATTTACATCTTAGAATTGTGCTTTTTTAATCCGTAGTTTCTTAACCATTGACAACGGGGTCTGATCTAGACCCCGAAACGTTTGGAATATACAGCAATTTTCTTTAAACTGTGGTGTTATTTCCCAAGAAGCACTTAGACATTGAAAAATATGGCACAAGTATCATTCAGAAAACAAAAATAGTATAGTTTTTTTGGTTGGTGCCTAATACGTATTTGACTTTTTTTCTGTCTAAAGTTTCGTTATGGTGAAAAATTTTGTCTTTCAAAGTATTTTTTGAAATATTTTGAGGTCTGAAAAACGTTGTCATTTGTTAGGCGACAAATATGGTCCAATGTCCAATTGAAGATGCACGGCAGACATATAAGTTACAGAATTATGCAATGTCTGCTAAAACTGCCCTCTACCTTGCATCATTTGAACGGTTATACCTAAACTAATGAAACTGGGGGGGGGGGGGGGTGTGAAAATAAATGTTTTAAGTCTCTCTTCAATTTGTAACAGATGACGTAACCTACATAGAGATATTAATTTTGTATGGGTTTAGGCAAATTTTTAATGATAAAATAAATAAATACTTACGACAATGGTACCCTTGGCAGCAATGTATACTGAAAAACGACCCATACAGACCTCGATCTCAATAAAAAATAGAATCTGCAAACCACGTCATCTAAAAGACGAGTTAGCCTATTTAGATCGTGTATTCCGTGCGAATGGTTACTCGGGACATACGATAAGAAGATATTTTAATTCAGGACGGAAATCTATAGGGACCACGTACCTGCCATATACAACACTACAGACCCAACCCACCCAACAACTCCGACACCTAGTCCTTTCTCCAAAAGATCCCAGTAACCCTCTATCCTCATCTGGACTTTATAGAATCCGGTGTTTTTGTGGAGCCGTTTACATACATCGGTACCACACAACGCAGCACCACAGAGGTTCTGTCAAATACATCTTACTATCATTCCCGTCTCCAGCAGGAAGCCATCGAAATATACATACATCGAAACAATTTCAATAGGAAAGAAGAATGCGCAACACCGAAACCCAGTAAGCTTCCACCGTTTAGCATAAATACCAGCACCTCTCCAGTGGGCAGTTCTCGGTCAAAGGGGCGTTCGAACTCGTAGAGGATAGAATCAATGCAGTTCTGGAAGCCAGCACTCGTACCATCCGAAAACACAGAAACAAGAAGTACGCCAACCTCCCAGATGACACCAGGGAGCTAATCCTAGAGAAAAACAGAACAAGAAGACGAGCACACAGAACAAGGCAACCGGACGACAAGCGTAGATCCAACGCATTGAATCGGGCAGTGACGGAAGCACAAGAAACGCATTACAACGACCGATGGAATGGTTACCTGGGGCAACTGGAGCCGCAAAAAGCAGGCTTCTGGAATCTGCAAAAAATCCTGAGAACAGATAAGCGCGCAGTACCTCGACTTCAAGGCGAGAAGGGTATAGTCTACTCCGACCTTGAAAAGGCAGAAGCATTTGCTGACATCCTTGAGAGAGAGAGAGTTTAGACTGAACCAACACGACGATGACGACGACGACCACGAACTTCGAAGAATCAGGAACCAAAATGGCATCCCACCGATCAGGACCACGACCCCGGAAGAGGTACAGATCAGAATCAGACGACACCTACGACAGCTAATCGATTATGACCCCAGATTTATTGACAGATATCAACGGTTCCAAAAGTCCAGACGTATAAGACAGGTGAGTATAAAATGAAGTACATAATATTCTATTTTTCAGGAGACAACAAGGGGACCTGGGGGGAAACCAACCGTATCAATCAAAGAGAAGACGAGAAGAACACTTACACACACCAAAAATCGAAGACAACGTGCACGCCCACAGAGAGGTAGAATACGCCATATTTCATAGCAAAGAATGAGCCATGACATCACAAATAAGACAGTTTCTGTCTACCAATAAAGTAAAGCAATGGAAACAAACCAAAGCCAAGCTATCCCAAGAAGAAGACAGATATTATGCAGAAGGAAAACTACGTTAGCATGAGGATCAAAATTAATTCTAAGAGGGTGGATGACAAGGGAGCTGGAGTAATTTTCTGAAGGGCAAATCTAGATCTTGGGCTCGCGCAGATTGTGTTGTGTCGACAGTTCTATTCGCTTCGAGCACCCAACGAGGTGTCAACTACGCCCGCGCCGCTGAAAATGTCTGCCGCAGTTGCAGAGGAAACGTTCAGAAGAACTTCTAATAGACCGCGGCAAAATAGCTCGAAAACATAGAGTGCATCCATAAATAAATACTATTAGTAAATAATTACGCGCAGGAGCTTCTTCTTTTTGAATTGTTATTTCTAAATTGCCGAACTCATATGAATTATCTTCCAGAATTCATGAATTAGCGGCTCAATTGCATATTGTAACATTTCCAGATACACCTCACTGGTTAAGTATTGTGGAATACAGGTCCAATTATGTGGTTTCCCAAAATGCCTGCCCAAACATTCAGGGGAAGGGTCAGGAAATTGAGTATGTTTTTCCCGATAAAAAGTATTTCCATCACTCAAATAAATTGTTTTTGTTAAGTATTGGTTTAAATTAATTTTATTTGTCATAATTTCATAGAATTTCAGTCTTCTTTTAGCTGTAGAGAAAGTAGGGTTTATTATCATTTCTGCAATTACGTATTTTTTTTGTCATCTCTGTCGACCAGATCATTTGTCATCTTTAACGCTGCCTGTAGATTCAAACTTCTGAAGAAGCTCCCTCAAGATGTCCTCGAAAGAGTACGATCTTATTCAAAAAACTTTCCGTACATTCTTTTTACATTCAACAATTATTAAGACAATTACTAGAAAATTATGAAATGTCAACTTTTTGAAACTAACCAGAGGTTACTTTTATGTTTTTTTGGGCAATAACACCACAATCGAAATAAAATGACGTATATTGAAGGAAAACCAAACGTTTTGCAATTTACATCAATAAATATAAATCCATTGACAAAGAAGTCAGAATACACATTGAAACGTTTGGTTTTCCTTCAATATACGTCGTTTTATTTCGATTGTGGTGTTATTGCCCAAAAAACATAAAAGTAATCAAGAATATGCCACAAACAACATTTAGAAGATAACCAGAGGTTAGCTGATTCTGCTTTTTCCGGATATGGACCGCGTCATTTTTTCGAATTAGTTTATTTATATACCTTAACCGGGATATAAACAAAGTTTTCCGACGTTTCGCCCACACTCATAAAGGGCTTTTTCAAGGATGACACAAAAAACAAAACAAATGTTACTTACCTTGCAGTGACTCCATTCATTTCATCTTTTTCTCACGAACACTTCTACAAATTCTAAATGAGTAATAGGTACGAAGCAATGATAATTGGCCCCCCGAAATTTTCAGGTAAAAGAAGGGTCGGAGGCACCTAATGGGATTATTTTATGATTGAGATGAAATTTCCTATACGTTCCTGGAATTTTATTAGTGGATAATGTAGGTGATTTATTTTGTGGAAATGTTGATGCAAGATTGCCAGATGGACAAAAGTTCAAAAACTTTGTCTCGGTTGAAATTCTTGGGATTTTTGGCGATTTCAACGGCCTCAGGGAATTTTCTGGTGAAATAATACGGAGATTTGGCCACGACAGAGGAGCTGTCGAAAAGGATTTGGTGGCCCGTTTCATGACGATGTTCAACTACAGCAGAGTTTGAAAGCAGGCCCGTTTTCAAACAACGTTTCTGCTCACCCAAACGAGTGTTTATAGATAGAACTGTTTCACCGATGTATACTGCCCCACACGAGCATGGAATGGAATAAACACCTTTAGATGAAAGAGGATTTTGTTTATCCTTTGGAGAGGGTAACATTTGTGTGATTTTGGATACTGGTTTGTAGACTGTTTTCACCTCGTGCTTATGGAGATGCTTCCCAATCCTATCCGTGACCTAGCTGATATATGGCAAATATGCTACTGAGTTATTAGGTGACAATTCTTTCTTAGGAAGGGGATGTTGGTGACGCGAAATGGAATTGCGAATCTCTCGTTTGCTGTAGCCGATGTTTAGTAGACTACCCTCAACCCAAGCTAATCCCCTTCTCAAACTTTTGGTTCCTATCCCATACTCCCTATCGATTATTAGAGAACTGCTGTCGGAAGACGGACAAACCTTGGATTTATGTTGATCGAAAAAT
Organism: Octodonta nipae; assembly: GCA_034190945.1. NCBI lineage: Eukaryota > Metazoa > Arthropoda > Insecta > Coleoptera > Chrysomelidae > Octodonta > Octodonta nipae. Next base: position 36,261,917 of record CM067216.1, on the reverse strand, counting down.
GTCTTACGTCGAAGTATTTTCTTTTTCAAAATAAATATTACATGCAAACTTCTGGTACCCCCGTGGGTTCGCCGCTATCACCGGTAGTGGCAAATATGTTTATGGAAGCCTTTAAAGCAGTGGCTCTGGAGTCTTCAAGCCACAAACCCAAAATTTGGTTGAGATATGTTGATGACACTTTTGTTATCTGGCAACATGGACAAGACGCTCTCCAATTGTTCTTTAACCACATTAATACCCAACATTCAAACATCAAATTCACTATGGAAATTGAGTCCAATGGATCCCTGTCCTTTCTAGACGTGTTGGTTTCACAGTTGCCAAATGGTCGCCTGGGCCACTCTGTATACAGAAAACCAACACATACCGACAGATATCACCCATCTCAGAAACGGTTAGTCGTGAACTCCCTGGTGCATCGAGCTATATCCATTTCCAAACCCAAAAGTTTGAGAAGGGAATTAGCTTGGGTTGAGGGTAGTCTACTAAACAACGGCTACAGCAAACGAGAGAGTCGCAATTCCATTTCGCGTCACCAACAACCCATTCCTAAGAAAGAATTGTCACCTACTAAATCAGTAGCATATTTGCCATATATCAGCAAGGTCAAGGGATAGGATTGGGAAGCTTCTCCATAAGCACGAGGTGAAAACAGTCTACAAACCACTTTCCAAAATCTCACAAATGTTACCCTCTCCAAAGGATAAACAAAATCCTCTTTCATCTAAAGGTGTTTATTCCATTCCATGCTCGTGTGGGGCAGTATACATCGGTGAAACAGGTCGTCTGGGTGAGCACAAACGTTGCTTGAAAACGGGCCTGCTTTCAAACTCTGCTGTAGCTGAACATCATCAGGAAACGGGCCACCAAATCCTCTTCGACAGCTCCACTGTCGTGGCCAAATCTCCGTATTATTTCACCAGAAAATTCCGTGAGGCCGTTGAAATCGCCAAAAATCCCACGAATTTCAACCGAGACAAAGGTTTTGAACTTTCGTCCATCTGGCAATCTTGCATGAACATTTCCACAAAATAAATCACTTACATTATCCACTAATAAAATTCCAGGCATGTATACCAAATTTCATCTCAATTATAAAATAATCCCATTAAATGCCTCCTACCCTTCTTTTACCTGAAAATTTCGGGGGTCCAATTATTATTTCTTCGTACCTATTACTAATTTAGAATTTGTACATCATTGTGACAAGTTGAATTAAAAGTGAAGTTTTGAAGTGTTCGTGAGAAAAAGATGAAATGAATGGACTAGCCGCAAGGTAAGTAACATTTGTTTTCTTTTTTGTCTCATCCTTGAAAAAGCCCCTTATAAGTGTGGGCGAAACGTCGGAAAACTTTGTTTATATCCCGGTTTAGGTATATAAATAAAAAATTTTTCGAAAAAATGACGCGGTTCAAATCCGGAAAAAGCAGAATCAGCTATGAGGTATAGCTTGTCTCAAGGTCCTAAAATTAGTGGCCATGGTGACCCTGTGACGTCATTTACTACTGTGACGTCGTCTGTTACCACCAGTAGAGAAGTTTACAACCATTTATTTCCACCTTCCAATTTCATTTTCAGAGTTATATACAGTAATCTATTAGAGGTTCTAGAGATGCTCGGAAATGGAATCCCCCTGATGTAAAAAATCTGGTGTTAGCTTACCTATCAGAGTCATCGTATAATAATGCGGAACAAAATTTCGGGTACAAACACTTTGAGTTACAAACCATGAACATTATGACTAGAAAACCAGTAATAGGCAAGCAACTATATGACGACTTGAAAACTGCCATTGACACATAACAAACTAGAATCCCTGGTTGAAAGTAAGATAAAAGAAGAGGATCTCTATCTACTAAATAGACACTGTAAATTGACTAACGACATGATCGTAAAAGTTTTAAATATGAAGTTTCAAGTATTTCCTCTAATACTAAAGACAACCAAAAAAAGCAAAATAAATTATTTAATGTGAACATAGAAATCAGCAACTTATAGAACCAACAGTCATTTTCAGTTATGAGGCCAATTTCCACCTCAGTGATCGCATTTGGAGTATATAAGATCCACAGCAGTTTCATTAAAAAGCAATGTATCGAAAACGCGGTCTGGAAGAATTATTGGACTGTATTTCTTTGAAGGTAATGCATCAACGCAGTTTTTGGCGCCTCAATTGTAACATGTAATCTTGAAGAAGTATAGTTTCAGTAAGTCGATCGCATACCGCTAGTGAAACAACAAGTGTCTTGTACGAGTTTGTCTTGGTCGTGTAATTTTTCTGTTTGTTGGCCAGCATTGGCCGCCATGGTCTTGTGATTTAACACCTTTGTACTTCAGGTTGACCCGTTGCATGAGAGTCCAATATGGGAGACCAGTTCTGAGACTCTCTTTGGAATTTTAGATCTAAAATTCCTACAATTGACTTTACTTTGAGGCCAAATGTTGTGAGTTTTAGAAGCTAAAAGGGGAACAGGAGAATTTACAAGAACAGTGATTTTTAAAGCAGTGTCAAATGAAACTTAGGGGAGCATTAGTATGTCAATAGAAAAAAAAAACTAATCGAGGTAAAACCGTGGACTTTCTTTTGTAAGGACAGTGATAAAGATTCCTTCATGTTTAGTAACATTGGTAATTACTAGTGTCAGTTATTTAGTGTTACCCAAATGTAGGACCAAGACGAGACTTATCCAGCCATGCTATTGGTCTCGCGTCAATATACCTGGTGTGGGTCTTGGTCTTGCGCTTTCAGTCTTGGTCTTGGTTTCCACGATGTTGAAATCTCGCAGCCTTAGTCTTGTTCTTGCTCTAATCTTGCAGTTTCAATTTTGGTCTTGCTCTTGCTACAATGCAGCGATCATGGTCGCGGTCTTAGTCCTGCGAAAATGCAAGAACAAGGGATCAAGACAGTAAGATCAAGATCGATTTTGGACAATACTACAGTCCTTGATTAAAAATAGCTGATGAAGTAACGCTGTGTTGATTTAAATTTATGCTAAATTTGCCGATTATGTTTACGGGGTCAAAATCCATCTAGTTACCGCTCTAGCATTTCTGAAAATTTGGGATTGTTATTCTGTGACACCCTCTAGAACTCAATTAGAATGATTTCAATTGGTTAATGCTTTCCTAATGAACGTTGTCCAACTGTCAGAATCCAATTCTTTTACACATAATTTGCATAAGTGAATTTTGTATTTAAGAAAAGTGTTACTAAATCTACATCTTAGCTAAAATCACCTAAAAATATGCTGTTGTAAAAGGTTAATTAATTGCCTTTCTTTATTTTGTCAGATACTTCGAGACCCATGAGGCCAGGGGAAGAGAACGGCAAAGAATACAATTTCATCTCTAGAGAACAGATGGAAGAAGACATAGAAGCTGGCAAACTGATAGAATTCGGCGAGTACAAAGGCAACTTGTACGGAACATCTTCGGATAGCGTGACTGCTATAGTGAATTCTGGAAAAGTATGTATTCTCAATCCGCATTATCAAGCACTCAAAATGCTGAGGACACCTCAGCTAAAGCCTTATATAATATACATCAAGCCACCTAGTTTAGAAGTTTTGAAAGACACTAGAAATGCCTTTCGCGCTAGGTCGACCTTCGATGTAAATAATTCCAGGGGATTCACGGTAAGTAAGAAACCCATATTGCACGCATTAAGGGCAAAAAACGGTTTATCTTGATTTTCGGCAAAACTGCAAGTCCTATAGAAAGAAGTTGAATCACAAAGTTGTAGGTAATAAAAATATCTACAACTTTTGTGTTTACATTTTTTTCACATAACCTCAAAATTTATGTGAATGATTCAAAAAAACAAGTTTTTCGTTTTTTATTTTTATCTTTTACAAAAAAAATTATTTTTTTCACGAGATTTACTGAAAACCTTTTTATGTCGCAACACACTGTAAATTTTTTAACGTTAAACATACCATTTTTCTGAAATGTCAAATTTTCTTTAAATTTTTAAATGTAGAATTATGCCATGAAAGTATAGTTTGTAATGGTTTCCATTTTAATTCGTTTGAAGTAAGTTTCTTTTAGAGACGAAGTTAAGTTAGGGGGCTTATAGTCGCGTGAAATGGCAGAAAGTATTCCATAAGTTTATAGAAACGAAAATTTGTTATGTCGGCGAACTCTTCTATATGGTATATGGTTGTAGGTGAGTGCGTGCGTGCATTTAATGTTAGGTGGTACATAAGCAGTTGTATACATAGGATGGTTGAAATATAAGTTGGAATTGAATTAGTTATAAAGGGTGGTTCTAAAAATGTTTTATTGGGTAGACATAAGTAGTTGCATATACAAGGTGGTTGACATAAGAGTGGAGCAAAACTATAGTGCAGAGTGGATATTTGCGGTATAGAACGGAGAATAATTACGGTTATACAAAAGGCTTTAAAAATTGTCTGAAGCAGTTGAGTATGCAGGATGGTTGAAATATAAAGTGGAGTATAATTACAGTTATACAGGGCTGTTTAAAAGTTATATAGTTGGGAACATAAGGAGTTGCTTAGACAAGGTAGTTGAAGTAAAGGTGGGATCAAATTATTGTTATTGAGCGGGTATCAAAAATTTGTTGTACAGGGTGAGTTTTTTTGATGATCAGTATAGGGATCTCGGAAACTAGCGGAGATAGAGCAATGGTTAAATTGGGAAAGATTTGTAGTGTTACTGGTCCAATTTAATGACACTTTCGGATTTTTGTAAAAAGTCATGGCTTACTAGATATTTTGAAAAAACGAAATTCTGTCGATTTAGTCAAATCCCTCTAGCTCATTTGTTGTTGATTTTATAAAAAAGTGTAAATATCAAAATTGAAGGGAATTGTATCCCGAATATGATTGTCATGTCCTCGTTTGCGTGACAGCTCTCGTTTTCGATATATGACACAAACTTATCTTTTTTTGAATTATTTCAACGATATAATACTCGATATAGTTATTCATAAAAATAACGGTGTTATAGATGCTTTTCTCTCTTATTTTCACTTTTAACGTAGGTAGCCATGAAAAAGATTGTTTTCACCTTGACGTTTCCTCATTTGAGAGTAACTCCATTAATAGTGCTGAACTGGCAGTCGATATTGACAAGTTTTTGTGATAAAATGGAATATTCTAACGAAGAAAAACTGAATATGGTGGAATGTTATATCATATGCCATAAAAATTCAGTTCGTGTAGCTGAGGAATACTTTCATAGATATTTTAATCGTCGTCAACCTACTCTATGTACATTTAAGAGGCTTTAGGATAGTTTACGCAGATATGGATCTTTTACTAAACCACCAAAGGAACGTAATCAAATTAACAAAGCAGCACAAACAAATGTTTTGACAATGGTAAATCAAAATCCATCTACATCAAATCGTGAGATTGCGGCAGAAGTTGGAACATCTCAACGAACTGTAGTTAAGGTACTGAAAGCGCATAAGTTCTGCCCGTACACACTTTCAGTTTTTCAAACTTTGCATGCTGGTGACGAACATCGACATATTTTTTTTTAACATGGTTTGGAGACATGTGCCTTGACAATCCACAGTTTCCATTAAAGGTGTTATGGTCAGATGAAACTAGATTTACTAATTGCGGTATGGTCAATAGACACAATGAGCATATCTGGGCTAAAGAAAACCCTTTCCATGTAGAACAAAGACCACCCCAGATAAAATTTGGTCTACTATTCCTTTTATCTATGACAAATCACTTACTGGGGAGCACTACTTGCATTTCTTGCAATACACTTTTCAAGACATGTTGCATAATTTGAATTTGAGAACTCGTTCAGAAATTGAGTGGTTCCAACATGATGGAGCACCTGCTCATAAGTCGTTATTAGTAAGACAACACTTATATATATATATTATCTATCCAAACTCTTGGATAGGAAGAAATGGCCCGCCCACGCGAATGGCCACCCCGGTCTTCCGATTTGGCAGTTATAGACTTCTATTTATGGGGTGCGCTAAAAAAAGTGTACAAAAGAACGTATGAGACAGTTGGTGACCTAAGGGAGGCGGTATTACAAGCAATTGAAGAAATTGATAGGCGGTCTGTGAGGAAAGCGGTAATGTCAAACTTAAAAAGATGCAATGTTTGTCTAAATAACAATGGTGGACTTTTCGAACATAAATTGTTACCATTATTATGTACTTTAATTTCTTAAGTTTTTAGTAAGTACCTACTTATTTAGTTTTTTCGTTATATCTGATATACCTAATAAAAAAATCGTTCAATGTTTTTTGGAATAGTTATTAATAAATCAATCTATTTCATGGCTAACTACGTCAAAAGTGAAAATCAGGGAGAAAAGCATCCATAACTCCGTTATTTTTATGAATAACTGTTTTGAATATAATATCCTTGAAAAGATATAAAAATGTCCGATTTTTTGAGCCTACTATGGTTTCCATTCAAAAAAAGATAAGTTTGTGTCATATCTCGAATACGAGAGCTGTCACGTAAACGAGGACATAACAATCATATTCGGGATACAATTCCCTTCAATTTTGATATTTACACTTTTTTATAAAATCAACAACAAAGGAGCTAGAGGGATTTGACTAAATCGACAGAATTTCGTTTTTTCAAAATATCTAGTAGTCATGACTTTTTTAAAAAATCCGAAAGTGTCGTTAAATTGGACCAGTAAAACTGCAAATCTTTCCCAATTTAACCATTGCTCTATCCCCGCTATTTTCCGAGATCCCGATACTGATCATCAAAGAAATACTCACCCTGTATCAGCATAAGCAGTTAGGATGTTTGAATTATAGGACGTAGGACGGGGTATGATTATAGACATGGCAATTGCATATACAGGGTGATTGATAAATGGTAGTGTAAAATTATAGTAATAAAATGTTGTTAAAAAAGGCGAATTTTGTTATATAGGGTAGACCATGAGCAGTTGCATAAATGGAATACTAAACATATGGTGCGAAGTAAAATCATTGGTATACAGGAATAATTTAAACAATAGAAAAATAGAAAGAGTCAGGAGTATGGGGGGTGGTTTTAAAGATAACATGACCGTTGTAATATTGTGTTGAGTTGAATTATAGTTGAACAGGGTGATTCAGAAAATGATAGACCAATAAGTTATATAAGAGTGACCAGTACAGAAGCATATAGAGTGAGGGTGCAATATAGAGTGAATTAGTTACATTTATAGAAAGTCCCCCAAATAATAAAACAAATAAAAACGTTAAAATATTTTTGGAAAATATAGACAAAGAATAAAAATTAGAGAGGGAGAAAGAGAGAGAAAGAGAGAGAGAGAGAGAGAGAGAGAGATAAGAAAACGCTAAAAATTTCAATTGAATTGAACCTTAAATCAAAAACAAAGAAGATATGTCTGAAAATAATGATTGATATAAATAATAAACAAATATAAATTATTTCCTGAAATTTTCAGGAAGAAGAATTCAACGACATCATGCGATCCGCGGCGAGGATAGAATTTCTATACGGTCACCTGTTCGACGAGACCATAGTCAACGCCGACCTGGCCATCGCGTTTAGTCAGCTGCTGGTAGCTGCCAACCGTTTGGAAACCGAACCTCTCTGGGTGCCGGCCTCGTGGGTCCAATAAGACCCGCCGGTAATATTTTTGTTATACTGTTGTTGTAATCTTTATTATTAGACTTTTTAAATATTGTTGTTCCCTGCTATATTTTGGACCTGCCTAGGAAATAATTTTTTAAAGTTCATAATAATATTTGGATATTATTATAACGAGAAAAATTGTTGATAATGTTAAATATTTCAAACGATCACCATTCGTCATGTTCTGTAACGCTTGTTTGAATTTTCGTAAGTCACGAATTTTTCGTATGTTTTTGAGAAAATGTCAACCGATACGCAAACAAATAAATATACAGGGTGTCCCATTTTTAGCTTTCAACCCAAATATCTCGTAAAGAGTTCATCATTGAATAAAAATACGTTGATTAAGTGGTGACATTAATTTATAATTAACTCATGATCAAGGTTATGTATCATCTTTGGATTTTTTTTAATGCAAACCCCATGTTTTTTGCCAAAACTGACAACAAAGTGAAAATAAAGCGAATGTCAGGTCAACCACAATCTGACTACGTCCTATATAACTCCTAACTTCATTTTTTATCTTATTTTTCACCTAGACGTAAATATGGAATTCGACTTGATATACCAAACTATCTCCAAATACTAATGCGTTCAAAGTTTGTTTTCCACTCTATGTTACACCTGAATACTAGTCAGATATTTATAAAGTATGATATAACAAAAGATGGAAGCGGATGTATTTAGATTTATCAAACTGGTCGTTCTCATAAACTTCTTTTAGTATAAGATCATGAAAAGGAAATCGTTTGCAAAACTGACCTACTGAAACTATACAACATAAAAATGTTATTTCAGCCTAGAATAGACCAAAAACTACATATGAATATGGGGAAGAGTCTGCAAAAGAAATGTATGAGCATTTGAAGAAGCCATTACTTGAAGCTAAAGCTAAGCTAAAAAAGCTCTAGGAATAGAGCACGAACTAAAACAACACACAGAACAATTCTTAAAACAGCTGGAGGTTTTTAATAAAGAAAAGAAAAAAGCTTACATGAAATGGTTGGCCAATAAAACACCAGCAACAAGAAAAGGTTGAAGGACGAAAAAGATGAATACTGGAATTGACTATGTAGTGACATAGAACACTTTACCAAACAACAGATCATATATAGCATGAAAAACAATCAAAAAAATAAGAAAAACAAAAACTCTAAAAGAATAATACAACCAATAGCATCGAAACAATGGATAACACTTTACTCAGACTTGTTACAAGAGCAAAGAGAAGAATACCAATAACAAAAAGAGATATTTGAAGATGGAGAGATACCAGAAATTACATAGGATTACATATAGGAAACCTTGAAGTGAGCAAACAATAATTACGCCCCTGGTCCAGGAAATATACGAATGGAACTATTCAAATATGGAGGCAAGAGAGTAATAAAATTTTTAGCCAAATTATTTAATAAAATAGAAGAAAGGGAGGATATTCCTCAGGAACGGAAAGAATCTTTTTTAAGATCCGTATACAAAAAAAGAGTCGAAGGGTATGCTCAAACTATAGAGGAATAGTGGTAAGTACGATGAAGAAAAAAATTAGAGAACAAGGCTGTAAATCTTGGGGAACAATAAAGTGGTTTCGGAAGAGAAAGATCATGTTTAGACAATATTCACTGCATTAGACAAGTAATAGATAAAAATATGTCTTTTGTAGACCTGGAAAAAAGCATATGATAATGTACCAAGATGTAAGGTCTGGCAAGCAATGCGAAGAGTGAATATAAGAGAAATATGGATTAATATAATTAAAAACACGTATAAGAACAACGAAAGCAAAATAAAAATAGGAAACCACTACACAAAAACCCACTCGTAATAAACAAATGCTTGAAACAAGGGTGTAGTTTATCAAATTTGTGCTTGAATATATACATTGAACAATATCTGGAAATCTGGTACCCGCAATGCTCGGATAAGGGATTTAAAATAGAGAATCATCATTGCTTTCCTTTTTTTATTATACGTCAATGATTTAGTATTTGCCCAAGATCTTGAAAATATGGAATCTATGGTGAGGAAACTACGAGAGGATATCAGAAATGGCAGAGAATGAGAATAAATCAGTCTATAACAGAGATTTTTTTTGTTCAATTTTTCTATTCTGACATAAAAAAGGAGATTTCCATTTAAGCGACCTTCACATGACCTTGACCTTTAAGTCAAGTACAAGGTTTGGGACACCATTAAGGGATTTCGAAAAATCTTGTGCCACAACTTTTTTTATGGAATGAGCTCTTTTGGATGTTTTGGGGTAAGAGGTAAAAACCGGACACCCTGTTATATAAGACGAAAAATCGTTGTTGAAATTCCATTTTTCATGTCACATTCGCGCGTAAATTCTTCGGTTGTGTTTCATGAATCGAAAATCTCCTCTGCTTCTTTGTTTGGCATTTCATTGACTGAATTTTTCAACGTTTTTTATATGTTTAAGAACTTAAATAAACCCTGAGCTTTACTAGTGAAGAATAATATTTTAAAATGGATTAAATAAAAGAAAATGTTTTAACAAATTAATAATAAAGTAATAATTTTTTATTTGAGTGAATGATAAAGTAGCTGAACGGTATCTTAAGGTCCAAATATTTAAACAATTTTTAACTGATATTTTTGAATTTTCCAGCAATAATTTATTTATATTATTACATGCTTGGTTCTGTCTGACAAGAGAACATATCAACAAACCAGATATATACAGACTGTCAAAATAACATCTTCTTTATTATATAAAAATATTTATTTCTCGCCTTCTGTATCTATTAGTTATCCGTTTAAAATGAAATCCACCCCCTATTTTCACTCTCTAAGGGTGGAATTTGTTTTTTCAAGGTTTACTCATATTACACATTGATCTAGGTGTAGTCTATTTAATAAAGAATTATTAGGATAAATTCAGAGTGTGCGAAAATATCAAGTTGCAAATATTTGTTTATAATGGCGAATATGTTATTTCATCCCCTATTTCCACCCCTAGGGATGAGATTTCTTCGAATATAGTTCGCCCAACCCCTTATTGATTAAACATCATTAAAATTGGTTCATAATCTGCAAAGGGATCTTACCCCTTATTACCACCCCTAGGGGTGGAGAAAAATACTTTATACGTCTAAACATAGTTCTTCTTTGAAGGTGGTTACAAATAAAATATGTTTTTAATTCATATCAGTCATCCAGTATATCACATTCAGGGGCGGATTCAATAGGTGGCGATTGGGGCAAACTTCTCCTACAAAAGCCTCAAAGTCAGTGAGTTTAACACTAAATAAGGAAACATTAAATCCTCGCTAAAAGAACATAATATCTATGGGTTAAATTTGAGATTGTCAATTTTCAACGCAATAAGAAGTATAGTCAATGAGAAGTCCCCCCCCCACTCACATAAGAAGAGAGCTAACATTTCTGCTTAATGTGGTAACTCATATTGGAACTACCATTTAAAAAAGAGCTCTGCTACTATATATCTTATATGTGTAACATTAGAGAAGTTGGTCTGCCTTTCAACCAAAGTGGACCTTCATCTGACATTTAAAATTTAAACAAAATGTAGCCCCTAAAAACACAGAAATTCCTTGGAAATACATTTCTAGCTAACGTGGCTGGTATAATTTTTGATTATTGTGAATAGCCCCTGATTTTCTACAAATAGCTCCAAAATTATCTTAATCGTTATTGTTACTTTAGTAACCGTTGATTATTTTTTTTAGTTGACCCCTGATTTTTCTAGAAATCACTCAAAAATGGTTTCAATCGTTATTGATACGTTAATACCGGTTAGAATCTAAATTGTAATTAGTGCTCAAAAAATTTAGCGATGTTTAATTTCTTCTTAACAACCCCTGATTTTTTCACAAATTGCTACTAAATAGTCGTTAGTACTACGTTACTGTCGGTTAGGGTTATCAAAATTTTTCGTTGGTGCTCAAAAACATAGCCGCTACGATTTTTTCATTACTTGTCTACAGCCCCTGATTTTTCAAAAATGATTTGAAGTCAAGCAGTTTATCTTTACTGAGTATGCTATCTAATGCAGACATAATGACTTCGCAAAAGAACAGATGCAAAAATCGTATGACGTCTCATGACAAAGTAATTATAGATTAGTGTCAAAACATAGTGAAGGGAATGAAGAACAAGAACAAAAAGAAAACAGTATTAGTCGAATAATTACAAGCTCCAAAATTTTGTTGAAAAAGCAGGAGCTGATTACCAAAAATGAAAAAATCATCTATTTTCTGAGTTCTATCAAAAATTTTGATATAGATATGGAAAAAATCAGGAGCTATTCCCAAGAAATGCAAAATTAGTAGCCATATTTTGAAAACTAAGGAAGATTTTGACATTACTAACTAGTGTCAACGCTGGAGACCATTTTTCAACCATCTGTTGAAAAACATGGGCCTGGCACAGTTTTTGAGAACAACATACTTTTAGTGTATGAGTTTCTTGAAACATTTGTATGTTTAACTTCCCCGGAGCTATCGGTCTTTGCAGGAGCGGATCCAGGGTTGTCATTTGGCTTGATCTAGCGGGATTGACGTAACTGAAGGTTGATTTTAGTACAATAAACACTTCAGCCCCTTAGCCAAAGATCTCCTGGATCCGCCAGTGGGTTCTTCTCAATATCTCCTTCTTAGTACTACCTAGTTCGAAGTCACTTGAGTTTCCGGAGGACTCATGTCAGGTATATCCTTGTTTTAGCAATTTTGCCTCCTTTGATGTTCAGAAAAAAAGTGAGCAACTTGTTACTGATCTTATTAATAATTATTGTCAAAACATTTTTATAAATATGGACCTCAAGATACCGTTCTAAAATTCTGTAAATATTAGTCCTGATACATAGAGCTCATTGTTGGTTATTGATAGAGTATCTCATTATTATAAATCATTTTTCCTAATACCACCAAATTTTAGAGATGAACACTGCCATTTCATGATATTATTATACCTGGTTGTTGTGTACTTAGTATATTGAATACTCATGTTTGATTTTAACCTGTTAATCCATTCCAGTATATATGAGCCTGAAAAAAAGCAAGCAGCTGGTTCTAGAAATATTACTGTATGTAACTGTATCGCTTTGAAAAATGATTTAGAAATGGGGTAGCATTCCAGGTAGGTACTTACTTTACCTTACTATTTGATTAAACTAAAAAATTGTGATTGCTTTTTTGTACATAATCTTCTACAATATTATGGTGTGTTCTTCCTTTTAAACCAACCAGTAGAGAAAATAAGAGTGGAACTCGTAACATTAAACTCATGTAGAAACCGACTTTGTTCAATTTAATATCTTTTAAGCTCAGCCTTACATGCCCTCGGACTCGTGGTTTTAAACGTGTCCCGTTCAACACGCTTTTATGTACAGGGTGTTAATCTTTAATAATTTTATTTGGTCTCGCATATTGGTTTACATGATCTTCATTTTGCTATTTTTGTGCAGCCTATTTTGATTAGTTTTAGATGAGATTTTGTACGGTAATGAAGAGAACGCTTCTTCGATAGTGAATGGAGAGTTGTTCTGTGTGGCTAATTTGTCAATAGTGTTGAATCCTTTCCTTACGTGTCATTTGGGATACGTCAATGATGGTCAGATCTGCTCTGCTGTGGCTGATTATGATTTGTTTTGTTGTTTAACATTTGCTTTTCAGGTGTTGGATTTGATCATATCTTTGGTATAAAAAGTTCCAAATTACTCAACTTCAATTGATTTTTGGATTATTCTTGTAAGGCACTGAAAAGTTAAATGACATATCTGAAAAAGAGAAGACAAATTGAAAGGCGCACCTTTCTCAGTGACGGTTGATACATTAACCACTCAGAAATAGTCAAGCATCGAGTCCAATCTTCACACCATATTTTAAATCGTATCCCAACTGATTTTCTTTCATGAACAATTACAATTATACAGCTATATAATTATAAAAGGGTTCAATACAGCTGTAAATACCATCAAATAACATTCAAGTTTTAAAAACTAATTATAAAGGTCTACTACAAAATTAGGGGACCAAATATCGCAAAATATATCAAATTTCTTGCTTTATTAAACAATATATTTAAATTTAACATATCCCCCGACAGCTATTACTCAAGTTTTGTACCTCTGTATTCATTTTAGCCTGGTTTAAAGAAATATTAATAAGAAGTTCAGAGTTTTCATCGTCTTTTGTTCTGTATGTTTTTCCGTAACAGGGCAATTTCGAAAAAATGCCCGGAATACTTGCCCATTACAGAAATTCTTGCTCACAAATTGTCTGACAGAAGGAAATCTTTACAATATGGTTAACCAGCCTTCCTGTGTACAAAGTGATGCAGAATTTTCTATAGGTAAAATAAATTTGATAATGGTAAAAATTGGTATGCAGTTGAATCACTTTTCGACTTCTATTGGAGTAACTCCGAAAAATGTATTAGGAAATTATCGATAGCTGCATTTTGTATTTATCAACAGCTCCAATGTGCATTCATCGATAGCTTCTTTGGTTGACCACGCTGTTTATTTTCGAACTTGGGGTATAAAAGAAATCAACAGGTGCCAAATCGGGGCCATACGGTGGAATCTTTAGCTATGGAAACGGTATAAAAAGTAATGTGGAACGAAATGGTGTTTGAGCCATCCCGTATTACAGTATGTGGAACGAGTTCATTATATCTGATGGCTCTCATGTAATTTTACTTTTGAAATAGGCCGGTAATATTGCACATAATATCTAGCCAGTTTTCTAACGGAAATTGAACAAACAGATTAGGTTGCAAAATATAGGTGGAGGAACACTGCGGTATGTAGGATTAAGTTCAGGGGGAACTAGAGGTTTTTGCTGATCGGGGGCTCGATTCTTGAAACCAAACCGTATCACCCAAATGATGACGCCAGTCGAATGAAAAGGATATTCTCGGAGATTCTGTAGGAGAGACTCAATTGGACCTTCCATAGGACAAATTTCGTATACTATCGCAAATTCGTATACGAGTATTGTCATCTCCAAGTCGGTCATATGATTAGTTAGTTACTCAGGTAAGGTTGAGTCTAACATCTATAATAAAAAAATACTAAATGAAAAGCTGTGGACCACAAAATTGTTGTCTTTATCATACTCTTACCCAGAATGGGGAGATCAGCCCCTCTGAAAGTGAAATATCGAATGGATGATTGTTTCAATCTTCACCTGATGAAAATTCATTTATAAGATTACGTAAAGACAACAAATGTTCACTTTTTTATTTCTTTAAATTTGACATATGTTTCGTCAAGTCTGGCATCAACAGATTGTTTTTAAGTAATCTTGAATATCGAATGGTTAGTTCTTGTACTTATAAACGAAGCAATAATAAAAATAAAGCTTAGTTTTAGTTTCAAAATAACAGTTGTTCAGAAAGTCTTTGACGCTCATTTCTAAATCATTTTTAAAGCCTATTTAAATATCTGAAATACCGGATATGTTTTGCTTGTAATATTTTGTTGTGTAATTAACAAATAATGAGTGTGCAATAGATAAAAAGGTTTAACAATATATCAATTTTATTTTGTAAAGTAAAAGTTATTTAAAGTATTATTAAATGAGTTCTTATTTAATTTCGTATTTATTATTTTATGTTATAGATTTTAAGTGAAACTAATTTATTGATATTGTGTTCGTTTTTTTATTGTTAATAAATTGGTGATTTTAATTATAGTTGTGTTTTCTTTCAAACATAGTTAGGATACTCAGTAATTGAGAAATGATAGTTCTAATACTGATAATGTACAATATAAATTTCTGACAATTTAAAAGCAAAATGTCTTAAGCATAAGATAAAACAATGGAAGCGTTTTATGGGGTGCCAAATTACAACTTTTGGGTTCAAACAGCAATGATTATTTTATTTAAAATGGAGTATTAATTGAATATTCGAGGGTCATTCAAAGGTGAATGAGTCTTTTGTCAAAAAACCTTTTATATTTAAGAAGAAGTGCAAAGATCCCTGAGAATCCTAAACTATTGATTAATACATTTGTTCCATAATGAGTGAGGTTTTCGTGAAAAATAAAGCTGTTTTAGAATTCACAATCAGTTAGTTAGCTGCAATCGGTATTTTGCCATCTTTGAGCAGACGCAAAAAATCTTTAAGAGCGCAGTAAAATCAAGGCTGACCAAGTACAGACCTCAGCTAATCAGTTATCACAGATATGAATCTTTTTCTTGTTCAGTCGGTATTTAAACCCACTATTCTTAATTCCTTATTTGATACAATCAGAGTCGCCATACTTGGCAGTTGGTTGTCTCCAACTCATTCGAGAGTATGGTTCTGTTTTCTCTATAAATTATTCCAGTGCTCTTCCTTGTGACATAACCTGACCTGGTCGTAAATGATGTTATGGTAATAGCTCCATGCGTGATTAGCTAATCTAGACTTCGTTAGCTCCTTCCTTTGAGTAGCTATGCTGTGCTCCTTAACCCTGGTGTCATGTGGTCGCTTAGCCTTCCCAATATAGAGATTGCCACATTCACAGGTTAGGCTGTATGTACAGTTGGGATTGGTTTCTGGATATTCTTTCGTTACACGGTGTTCTCTAAGATTCACTTGTTCTTCTTTGGTGTGCTGCAGACATTTTTGGCTCTACTGATGAGTGTTTTGATGATGCCATTGCTGCTGGATGGTTAGAATTGTTGTGTAGCTATAACCCTGTAACTGCAGCATTCCTATAGACTGTTATTTGGATGCCGGTCCTACTGATTTGGCACTTCACATGAAGGGATGGCGGGCACCCAGTTTCTTCCCTCTCCATGGTGAATATAATGGCTGGTTGAGATTGATGATGTACTCATTAGGTACATTGTACACTGTATAACTTACTTGTGATTTCAAAAGTTAAGTGGTACAGGTAGGTATTAACATGTACTTGCAATGAGAAATAACAATTGTATGATGACATTAATTTCTTTATAACTTTAATGGAGAATACAGTAGTTGTCTACTTTAATAAAAAATACAGTAGTTGTCTGTCAACTACATATATACAGTTCTTCTGCAATCCTCACATGTATATGTAATTAGGCAACAATTTAATTGCTCAATAGAATTAAGCAAGTTATGTCAGTTTCATAACATGATATAGGGTTTTATGGCAAAATGAATTTCGAGATTTGGAAGTTTCAGGGAAAACTAGCTCACAGAGACTCAAAATCAGGAGTCATACCTACTGCATATAACGCCGTTTCCTTGTGATTTCTAGGAGAAAGAATTAGTAGGTTAACGAAAACCTGTCAAAGATCTTCTGGAGATTCAATCAGTTGAGGGGAGCGCAACTGATAAAGGTTCTCGACAATTGATGGTGTAAATCAGTTTTAAAAACAAAATTGCAGACATATCTAAACTTTCACAAACTTTAAAATATGCTGGTAGTTTCTTGGGTCACACTTCTAGTTTTAAAAATAAGTGTAAAGCTAGAATATTTCTAGATACAACAGTAGGTCACGCTCAAGAATCTGTTAAAAAATAATTGTGCTATTACACTATAAAGGTATGTATGTTTTAAATCTCCTGATAACAAATTTTGCTTCGTTGGGTAGCGCTGCGAAATCCCCCGACATCATTATATAGTTACTGAACTTGCCTTTTCGTCTAAAAAAACGGTTTATGGTGTTTCACGTTTTTTTTTCGTTGGTAGGAAAATATACAACCTATCGTGTTTGTGGAACGCTCGGACTAGCTCCAGGCCTTTTGTCAGAGCTGTAAACGATCTCTGTGCGGTTCGGACCGTGAATTGCGTCAAAGTGACAGGCACACGCTAAAACTGGGAGCGACAACAAACCACTGAGCGATTGGACAATATAAAATCGCTTTAAAAGCCCTAATTTAATTTCCAGTAAGGACACAATGAATGTTTTGTATAGGTTTACATGGGACACAGCCTATAAAACCCCATTAGTTAGATAAATTCAAATAAAAGCACCATAACTGTCGTATTTGCGTTCTTACACTCCTTGGTGACCTGCCTACTTTGCGCCCGCCTGGCAATTGTGTTAGGTGAAATTTCTTAACAAAATTGTAACATGCTTTTTTATTATATCGCCTAGCAACAAATTATGGCAGAACTCGTCATGTATTGTTCTCTAATTTAAAGTATTGATGCAGATTTTATCGTCATTAGCTAGTACCATTTTCGCAGCTGTCAATTCAAATTAGTAGCGGTAGCCAACGAAGCGAAATTTGTGTATACGCCTAGTTAATTTTGCAAAATAAGAGAAATTAACTGTCAGGATGTTTAAACATACCTTGTCATTAGTCAGTTATTTTTTGACCGGTTCTCATGCGTTCAATATCATTTTACTCAGAAATATACATGCATGCAGAATCTTACTTTTAAACTTATACAAAGGTTAGAGTCGTTCGTCACTTTGTTTTTGAAACTGATTTTAAAAATATGTAAATAAGATAAATAAGATAAGTTATAATATGATAATAAAATTCCTTTTTTTTGACAATCCTATATAATTTTAGTTTTTATTTGACTCCATAAATTTAATTATATAATTTTTCTGTTTAATTAAAAATCATAATAACTTTTTATTACTTCTCTCATAAATCAAAAAAACTTTCACTCCAATATGATGGCAGCTTAACTGTTGAAAGAGCGTTGAGTGTAAGGGTTTGGTGTTAGGATACAAAATTTTGTGCTTATACATCTGTGAGATAACAAAGATTCCATAGCTATTTTAATTTATGTATTAAAAATAGAACAGTGGCTTTCTATAATGATTATGAAGCATAATTTAGGTTATAATTATTGATTAAACCAAAATAAGTAAATTTTGATCTGATATTCGCATTCGTATTCGCGAATATTGGAAGAGAAAATTTGCATTCGCATTCGTATTCGCGAATATCGAAAATCGGACATTCATTACATCCATACTAGTTATATTCCCAATTTTTGCAAGATTTGTATAACAACGTATATTATTTCATGACAAAAAGCTTCAAGTAGGAAAAGATCCGGTTATTTACATAAATACATTTATAAAAAACAAAACCCGACTTAAAAAAAATTAAGTAAAAAGCATAAAATAATTAATTGTCTTCCAAACGTTGTTTGTGGCATATTCTTGATTACTTTTGTGTTTTTTTGGGCAATAACACCACAATAGAAATAAAACGACGTATATTGCAGGAATACCAAACGTTTCAAAGTCTATTCTGACTTCGTTGTCAATGGCTTTATATTTATTGATTTTCATTTTGCAATCTACATCAATAAATATAAAGCCATTGACAACGAAGTCAGAATAGACTTTGAAACGTTTGGTATTCTTGCAATATACGTCCTTTTATATCTATTGTGGTGTTATTGCCCAAAAAAACAGAAAAGTAATTATAAAATAATTATTTGCAACAACAATTAAATGCTTTTTATGAAGTCGGTGCCAAGCCAAAGTGAAACTATTTTGGGAAGTACAATTATAAGTTGTACTTTGCAACTTCGCTGTTCAAATATCCACCGACTTCAGAAAAAGTATTTAGTTGTAGCGGAAAATTTTATGCTTTTTAGTGAATTGTACTTTTAAGCAACATTTATTAGCTTGACCAACCTCGTTCACCTTGAAAACAATATGAGACCATTTCGGGATATCCCGAAACTAATCCAATTTCTTTTTAATTTATCCATGTTCCAAATAGAAAAAATTACCATATTTTTAGTCCGGCGACTCCACCAAAACATAGATAAAAAGTTATTTCCCATTTTCTAAGAAACGGTACAAACTACGTTATTGAAAAAAAAATATGGGTTCACTTCGCGATCCCCAGGAACAGGCTGCAGTATAAGAAGTCGAAATTCCTAGAGACATAAAAAAACTTAGATCCAGACGAATTGAGAACTGCCTTCTTTTTGAAATCGGTTAAAAAATAGCTGAAGTAATAAATATTTAGCAAAATGTAAAGTTCCAAAGTATTTCTTGAATTCCTTTTGCAAACGTAGCCTACAAAAGGACGCACAAAACGAAAATCATTTAATTACGTATAAAATTATGCAGCACTTTCATCAAAACAGTGACAAGGACACGATACTCGAGCGACAACTTTAACCTACATGTAATCGAGTTGAAGTTGTTGGCATAATGAGATTCGGAACTTTATTTTGTTCGCGCAGGATATGATAGCGTGCAAATGGAAGTTGCGAAACAAATTATTTGACGGCTATGGGTACAATTTTCGTTACTTTCAGTGAAGCCTTAACTTTCGTAACTTCAACCGCATTAGCTGACGCGATAGTGTGTGGAGTTGTTATTGAATGATTGGGGCAATTGTGAAAGTTGTGTTGGTGAGGTGAGTTCGAAATTGAAAGCTTTTAATGGAAGTTGCATTTCTTGGAGTGAACCAATTATTGCCAGTGAAAAGAAAAAAATTAAATTTATTTAAGCATGTTTTTTCTTTGGTTCTTGTAAATTAAATTTTTTATTTTTTTTTTGGCTTACAATACTTAAAGTATTTAATATTGTAAATCATTATTAATAATTAATTACTTAATTGCAGCTATTCAAGCTAAAAAATATGTTGGTAATATCCAGAAATGGATCCCAGGTTCATCCAAGGCAAAAAACGGTAAGCATTACTATAAACTAATTATATTTGAATTTCTAAAAATATTAAAAGGCTATTTTTAATTAAATTTAAAATACATTAATATAAAACAAACAGCGGTCTAAAGTAATACCTATTAGCAGCGGAAGTAAGACGTTTATTCTAAATTAAAACATTATTGCTAGAAATAAATGTAAAATTTACCAAGTAATTGTAGGTTTAGAAAAATCAATTTTACAATTCAATTTATTATAAATTTTTTTTAACATTTTTAGTCGCCATTAATTTTTAGTAACTTAAACTTTTACTAATTTAAATATGTTGTAAATAATTTGATTTGGAAAATATTTGGAAGTTTATTTTATGAGTGCATTTAAATATGTATAATTGTTTGTATTTGTCCAATAAATTTGACAGTGACAGCTTATAAGACTTCCCAATAACATGATATTGAGCTATACTCACCTAACAATAATAGTGTCCTGAAAGATTCTGCCCTAGAAACACTGCTTCTATTTCTACATCCTTAATTATCAGGCTGTTAGCTCTTAAGCTTCCACTTTTCTAATTATTGTCAATACCATAGTATATAGTGGCATTTATGTTTGTGGCCATTCATGTGCGGGCAAGACTTCATGCCTTCTAGAAGTAAGGAAAAATAAGACAAAGACATTTTTGAGTTTAGCAAAACTCAGGGTCTATATCATCAGGCTGCTAGTTTCCTTAAGCTTCCACTTTTCTTATATTTTTTTATCAAGACCATAGTATATAGTGGCCTTTGTGTTTGTGGCCATTCATGTGCGGGTAAAACTTCGTGATCTAGAAGTAAAGAAAAATAAGATAAAGACAATTTTGAGATTAGCAAAACTCAGTGTCTATATCATCAGGTTGCTAGTTTCCTTAAACTTCCACTTTTCTTATTTTTTTTTATCAATACCATAGTATAAAATGGCCTTTGTGTTTGTGGCCATTCATGTGCGGGTAAAACTTCATAACTTCTAGAAATAAGGAAAAGTAAGATAAAGACATTTTTGAGATTAGCAAAACTCAGTGTCTATATCATCAGGCTGCTAGTTTTCTTAAACTTCCACTTTTCTAATTTTTTGTTATTAAGACCATAGTATATAGTGGCCTTTGTGTTTGTGGCCATTTATGTGCGGGTAAAACTTCGTGACTTCGAGAAGTAAAGAAAAATAAGATAAAGACATTTTTGAGATTAGCAAAACTCAGTGTCGATATCATCAGGTTGTTATTATCCTTAAGCTTCCACTTTTCTTATATTTTTTTATCAAGACCATAGTATATAGTGGCCTTTGTGTTTGTGGCCATTCATGTGCGGGTAAAACTTCGTGACTTCTAGAAGTAAGGACAAGTAAGATAAAGACATTTTTGAGATTAGCAAAACTCAGTGTCCATATCATCAGGCTGCTAGTTTTCTTAAGCTTCTACTTTCCTTATTTTTTTTTATCAAAACCATAGTATATAGTGGCCTTTGTGTTTGTGGCCATTCATGTCCGGGTAAAACTTCGTGACTTCTAGAAGTAAGGACAAGTAAGATAAAGACATTTTTGAGATTAGCAAAACTCAGTGTCGATATCATCAGGTTGCTATTATCCATAAGTTTCCACTTTTCTTATTTTTTTTATCAAGACCATAGTATATAGTGGCCTTTGTGTTTGTGGCCATTCATGTGCGGGTAAAACTTCGTGACTTCTAGAAGTAAGGACAAGTAAGATAAAGACATTTTTGAGATTAGCAAAACTCAGTGTCTATATAATCAGGCTCCTAGTTTTCTTAAGCTTCCACTATTCTAATTATTTTTTTTTTCAAGACCATAGTATATAGTGGCCTTTGTGGTTGTGGCTATTCATGTTCGGGTAAGACTTCGTTAAAAATAAGATAAATACATTTTTCAGATTTAATAAATGATAAATAAGCATATGCAGTAAGGATATTCGAGTTAAAGGGCAGAGGATAAAAGAATATATTAGATGCAGTTGCATATACAGAATGGTTGAAATATAAGCTGGAGTGGAATTATAGCTATACAGGGTGGTTAAAATTTTTTTATATAGTGTGGAACATAAGTAGTTGCTTATATATGGGGCGAAGTAAATGTATAAGTATACAGGGTGATTTAAACAGAGTGTTTGCAATATAGGGAGAATTATCTTTATACTTATAGCAAGAGGTCCAAATAATAAAACAAATAAAGAATTTAGAAAATATGTGGAAAAAAACAAATTAGAGAGAGAGGGAGAGACAAGAATATGCTAAAATATTCAACAGAATTGTACCTAAAATCAGATAAAAAAATATGTCAGAAAAATTGATTGCACACGGTTTCTAAACGGTTTTTATTTTAAGCCAGTTGAAGTCGGTTCTTTTTTAAATATAAATTATTAAGAAACGATTCAGGTGTTGACAGAATTTATTCTAATTATCTTTCCTTATATGCGTCAGCTAAATCTGTCCCTGTCATGAACCTTAAAGTTTTTTACGATATAAAACAAAATATATTAAGTACAGCTACAGAGTTATATTCCGCGATTTATTCAGGTGTAACAAATTTTATATAATATAAAGTTAAAGAAAAGCTTATAATAATAAGCACAATGGATTATTATGTCGATAATTTGCTGGATAAACTGATGTTTTCATTATTTACTTCATATAATTGAGACATTTTGTTAAAATCCAAATTAAAATCAACGTTCCATACAACGAAGTCTTTTTCCTTTTTGTGTCTGATACTTTTATTAATTTCTGAATTGAATTATTATAAATTAAATAATGCTACATAGAATTCAGTAAATGTTGATGGTGAAGGTTTAAAACTTAAAATTAAAAATATTTTAAATTATCATTTGATTTTTTTATATTTATTCAAAATATGAATATTCAAATTCTTTGTTGAAATCCAAAATCTATGGTTTCGCTGAAAATATATTTTTTTGCTCATTTGGCGACTGTCTAACGACATTGCTTGAGACCTCTGTGGGTCAGTGGCGTGATAGTGACCAGTGCATAGTTCGTTAGAATATTTTTCAACAGTGTTGTGGACTATATTTACATATGTTTAAGTATTTAATGAAAATAACATCACAAAACTTGAAATAGCTGTTTATTTTCAAACATTTCGGGGTCTAGGTTGCACCCGTTGCCAATAATAAAAAAGAAACTATATGGAAAAAACACAATTGTAAAATTTAATACAAAAATGTTTGATAATATTAAGTGACTTATGACGTAACTAAGAGAATATTTTGATAATATACAGGGTAGCTCCGAAAGATCATATAATAATAAAGTTCCTTTTAGATTGGAAGATTTTAAAAGTGTTCTATTCAATTCAATAGCTTTATCCATTGCTGAATGATGAGTGCGTCCATTATACATTAAATTTCTATGGCATTGCAAATTTTTTGACTTCCTTGATATCACTTGGTAAGAGATTGTATATTATGCAACCACTGAAGATAACACTTTTTTGGTATAAAGTTGTTGAATGCTGATCGGGCACAAGAATATCCCTAAACCTAGTAGAATAAAGACGAGTGTTCTTATTTTCACGAAATATGGGTTTGTGCTTATAAACAAAATAGGCGACCTCATAAATGTAAATACCCACAAGGGTAAGAACTTTTAATTGTCTAAAAGCTTCTTTAAATGTTTCACGAAATGAAAGACCACAGATAGTTCTAATTACTTGTTTTTGCAACAAAAAAACTCTATTTATTTGGGAACATTGACCCCATAACAAGATCCCGTAACGCAAATGGGAATGAAAATTGGCATAATACACCGAAAGTAGAACAGCCCTATTGCAGTGATTTTTCAACTGCCTAATGCCGTAACTGTTTTCCCTTAACTTTTCACAAAGTTTGTCAATGTGTGCTGATCATGTCAAATTTTTATCAATAACGACACCCAGTAATTAAACTTCCGAGCTTAGCTTAACATCGGCCATATCAATTACATTTTTCT
Source organism: Octodonta nipae (assembly GCA_034190945.1). Lineage (NCBI taxonomy): Eukaryota > Metazoa > Arthropoda > Insecta > Coleoptera > Chrysomelidae > Octodonta > Octodonta nipae. The sequence continues at coordinate 36,237,756 of CM067216.1, read as the reverse complement.
TTTTCTTAAAAGCTACACCTATACTTTTATCTGCGTTTAAGAGTAAGGCCTTCTTTTGCGAGCACTTAATTACATCTTTATACACTTGCTCTGGAGTATGTTGAGCTGACTGATATTCTTTTCTAACAATTAGGAAATTGGTATCATCTGCGTAACAAGTTACATTAGTATCCAAATTCTTAAGAATGTAAGCGGGCAGGTCATTGGCAAAGATTACATATAAAAATGGTCCAAGAATCGAACCTTGAGGAACACCAGAGGTAACCTGTATTTTTTTGCTGCATGAGTTATTAAGACATACAATTTGTAGTAGTCAGAAATGAAACTAAGCGGAATACCACGTATCCCGTAACGTTCTAATTTGATGAGCAGAATGGCATGGTTGACACAGTCAAATGCACGAAAAAAATCTACAAAAAGGCCTATCGAACACAGCTTTTTGTCTACCGAATTTATAATATTGTTGTAAAATTCAACAAGAGCTATATTGACACTCTTGTATTGAGAAGCTGGAGGTTAAGCTAACAGCTCTGTAGTTTGAATATACATTTCTGTCACTTTTTTAAATAATGGTAAAATTTTGCTTAGTTTTAGCAAACTTGGAAACATTCCTTTTTCAAAAGACAGATTTAGTATATGTTTTAACGGGGTGCTGGTATGAAGGGCAACTTTTTTGAGCAAGTTATTTGAGAATTGATCGAAACTGCTGGCATATGAGGTCTTTAGGTCTTTTATTATCGACAATACTTCTTGCACAGTTGCAGGTGACAAAAAAACGACATGTTATTCATTGGGATATTCTTTGTAAGAAACAAAAATCTGTTTTGACATTAGCATAAGCACTGTTTGTTGTAAAATGGGAATTAAAGTCATTAGCTACCTGTTCATCCTTTAACTGAATATCATATTCCAAAAACATTAATTGGTTGACTCTTGGTATTCTTACGATGCAGATCATTAATTATATTCCACATAGCTTTTGATTTGTTTGTAGAGAATAAAATTTTGTTATCATAATATAAACTTTTACACATTTTTAATTCGGATTTGTATAGCAAATTAGTTTCACGACAAAGAAGTTTCAATTCTGGATATTTTTTTGATAAATCAGTAAGCAAACAAACCCTATTCTTCAGATTCAGTTCTTTGGATGCCCAGTCAGAGACAACTGTTTCGTTTAACGTTACATCGGAAAACATAAATTGAAATAGTACATAAGAGTATTTTGAAAATTATTATACGCTTGGTTGTTTGGTTGGGACAATATTTAAAACAGTAAGCCCTTGTTCACTTACCAAATGATCAGAAAAAGAATAGTTTCAGAATTTTATGGGGCGCTCCTAGTTCATTCGCATGTAATTCATTTTTCAAAGGATACTTTTTGATATGTATGGGTTTTTCAGTTAAATGTTTGCTCTTAATCAATATTCTTGAGCTTAGCATACAAACATTAGAAAATCCGGTCAAATACCAATCATATTAATCTTAATAATGTTGTTGTTAGTTGTTGTGTTGTTTACCGTGACATCAAATTTTAATTTTAGTGAATTTTGTGTTTATATTTTGTCTTAAAAAATTTGGAAAGGTGTAACCAGACTTTTCCAGCACTATATTTCTGAACAACAACTTTAATATAGTCATATAGAAATTAATATCATATAGAAAACGGATCGAAATAAATGTTCGTTCCAAAAATCCAGAGAAATATTCAGTTCACGCCCTTGCGTTTTGTTCAACCATTCCAGTAATTACAGTCTTTCTCTGAACTCGTAAAAACGGGAAGGGAATTTAATTTATGTTTGAGACCTATTGCTCCTGTCGTTGCTGGTGCCTCGTAAATTTTTGTATTTAGAACAACGGATAATGAAATGGCCTCCAAAACTACCCTGAGAGAAGCTTAGTAGTACTTTCATTATTGCTTGATGTTTATGGCTAAGTACAATCTTCATATGTTGTAAATTGTTCCCGAAATCCGTTGGGAGTATTGTAAATCATTTTCGTATTATTATACTTTATTAGGTTTGTTGAGGTTTGGAGAAGCTCTGAAGCGTTTCAATTCAAAGCAAATGTTTTATAGTTCATTTCCAGAAACAAAACTGAACATAAGTTAAAAACCGTAAATAAAAAAAACTCTAACTAAATGGTATGTTAATAAGGTAAAGAAGTGTTCCGCAAATAAAATGAATGAACTAAATATTTTCTTGGTAAAAATAAGGTTTATGTCACAAAATTAAAAATTACCTATTTTAATAGACCATGAAATCGAAAGCTTCTTAAACAATATACTTCCCGTTTCTCGTTATCTCCCTATCAATGTTTCTCATTCTTGTGTCATTCTTAGTAATAGATATAAATTTCAAGAGAATTAAACAAATTGACGCTATTTTGTTACGACTCAAGTATTAGTCCTTATGTATAATTTAATTCTTAATTGAAATTGAAAGGGAATGAATTGGATAACTTGAGATTTCATTTGTTTCGACACCCACAACACACACTTGAAATACCCATACCGACTCGACCCGACCCGACCTGACCCGACCCGACACGACACTACAACACTGGCTTGATCTTGAAATGCCCATCCAATTCCGTTCTCTGTGAAAGAAACAGGGACCAGGTAATATATTAAAAGTCTCTTCTTTCATAGAACATCACTAATATATAGAAAATAAACTAATATACAATACCTGCACAAATTTGTTGTTCGTTCAAATAAAAATTCCAATTTATTCTTTGCGATACATTAAATTAGAGATTTGACATACGACAGAAGTTACAAAGAAGTTCATTAAACTTGTCATTAAATATATGTACTGAAAAGCTTCATATTATAAAGCAAATATTTTACATTAATACTTCTCGAAAATCTTAACATGTAAAGCTTCAAACAGTTGTATTCATGAATTAATACAGTTGTATTTGTTTAACCTTTCGTCATTAGATGGTGTCACTGTTAATTGAACAAAAAAGAAGTATGACTTTGACTTTGTTAAAGTACAGATCATACAGATTAAATCCCTTAATATCTCACTGTGGACCATATACTTCCTACTGTTCCTATAAGTATACTTCTGGAGGTAACATACCAATTTTTCCAGAATTTTTTTGGCTTTTATGCCGAAACAACCAACTGTTTCATAGTTGACATCTTGACCCTTCACATCTGTCATTTGAAAACAGACAAAATAATATCCAGGGTTGAATGAAGGACAAACTTATATGGCAATAAATCTGAAAAAGTGTCCAGCGGACGTTTTCAAATAAGAATTCAATAATTGGCCAGAATGGCGCAGGTGTGACGACAGGGTATGTTATGAACTTAGAAATTGTCAACCGATTGAAATGCACAAATCCTACATTTAGAAGTGAAGTGGCTGAAAAAGTGAGAATGATGTAATTATTCGTAAAAATCGTAAATAAAACGTAGAAAACCTGTTATGTGAACTTCTCTTTGTAACTGGTTTTCTCCGTTTTTTGTAATCTCTGCAAGTGATATGAGTTTATAGTGTGTTAATTGTGATATAAATTAATAAGTGTGTGCCCCAGTTTTAACTTTTTATAAAACTCCTTGATTTTATGGTTGTTATTTTGTTATAAATTTTTTTGGAATAGTTAAAGAATGGAAAAAAATTGTATATTTATAACATTTTTATACTTGTTAACAAATAGATGTTGGTGAATTGATGTAAATAAAAATTATTTATTTTTACATTCTTGTGTTCATATTACATATTTATTTTAAAAAGTGTTCCTTTACAAAGTTGGTGTTTCTACTTCCTTGTTCACCTCTCTCTGGATAAAAGGTAATCAACAATTCTTTTCATCAATGAACAAACTGCTATAATTAAATTATCTCTTCTGTTATCATTATGGAACAAATTTCATTAGCTTCTATTAAATGACTATTTTTGGCATCTTTCTACTGTAGTTGTATTTTAAATATTTCCAAAGGTACGCCTGGTGAATGCCCCTTGGAAAATAACTTCAGAAGTTTGTTGAAGTTCTCGAGTTGGTGGACAATACCATAATCAGCTTAGTAATTATGTAATAATGGGTTCTCCAGAGTTTAATTTATGTATGATATTTATCTTGAATCCTAAAAAAATGTGCAAATAAAATTTTGTTGTAAGTCATTTTTATCTATGTACAAGGTATTTCATTGACTTAACACTTTATTAATGTTAAATATAAATCTGGTTGTTGAACTGTGATGGTTAAATTTACATTTTTTGGATGTGAATTCTTCACATTAACCTAATTTTATTCACGTAGTTTTGTTCGTAGAAAACTGATTTCTACGAACAAATTACCCGGTCGGTACAAGTGGCTCCCCCAAATTGAAACCATTTTGTGGACACTTTTTCTTACATTGAGTGTGTCCTCCTTTTTACTCAACCCTCCATACAAAATATAAACAGAATAATAACATCAAGAATTATTTTCAAAAATGTTGAAAAGTGGTTTCACATTCAACAGCAATGATATAACATAACCTACCTAATCTATATCTACAAACAAAGGCCAGAGTTATACAATGTGTAATGTTCTGAACATAAAAATCGAGTAACACAACAGAAAAGTTACATGAAACTTATCAAACAGTTAAAAGAAGTATTTAATGTAATAACATTTACATAATGATGGGTAATTGTAAAGAAAAAGATTTAAAAACCCAGTCTTCCATGAATATTATAAAATAAAGAAAACTACAAATGGTACTGGAGCAAGTTCTTAATACGTACCTAATTGGTAGTGTTACAAAATTCGATTGTTTTTAACTACTAATAATCCTGTCTTTTTGAATATATAGAGGATGTATCAACATCACAAGAACAAGATGTAACTCAAAACCTTTTTGAAATAACTATTGATGAACTTAATAGTGTAGAGATTAAAATCAACGATAGCAGAACAATTTTTCGTGACATTCTGTCCTAGGAGTTAAGGGAGAACAGCAATTACACGGAACGGCTCCAGATTCGAAACCTCTGTGTCCTATTTCTCTCGAAAATCCTAGATGTCGGTCTTACATCTCGCGTCTTCAAATTTAACGAAAAGTATTAAATACATAAAGAAGTGTTCGAGAGGACATTCAATTGTGGGAAGCGCAACTGATGAAAGTTCCCTAACCAGAAACAATATATATTACATATATTGTCTTGCGTACAAAGGAATGACACCTCGAAGAGGGTATAGAATTAGAACTTAAAAGTTTTTAAATTGTTGTTACCGTTCAATATATAAGTATATAATTTATTGTTTTGTATAAATATTGTGTTTGTAATGATTTTATCTAAGAAAAAAACGATCTTTTCTTTGACATCTTGTCTTCAAATACTTGTTCAGATGAACAAAACTATTTACACTTACTCAATATGTAAACTTAGTGATAATTATTTTAATTCACCTGATATTTATATCCATTACTAAGAGTGGCGCAAATAAAGAAAAATAGAGAGAGTGAGATAACCAGAGCTCTTTTTTTAGGAGAAGTGGCTTTCTTCGCACTTTGGGGATGCACCGGATTTTGGTGTTTTCGGTTTTGGGGCTGTTTTTCTTTTGCTTTCGAAGAAGACTTCACTTTAGATACAAGCGAAACTGCTGATGATGACGATGAAGTTGTTGTCCGAGGGGTGGATTTCGGAGTGGAAGTCTTCTTGCTGCAGCTTACCTATGTTTGCTTGCAACCGTAGTCTTTTTGGCCTTTTTTGCCCCCACCCCCCTCTCGCAGAGAGAGAGAAAGAGAGAGAGAGAGAGAGACAATAGAATAGTACTTTCAGTCAGAAAACGCTTTCTTGTTTTAAGTCAATTCCTTCTTAAATATAAATTATTATTCTCACAAATCCTTCGTTTTCTACACAAACAAGAATTCTGTTTGAAGTATTGAGTACTTCCAAATTTAATAGAACAATTTTATAAAATTAGTCTGATGTCTGTTGTTTACAACTAGATAAAGTGCATTGCAGTTTAAAGTAAAAGTAGCTGTATGCGAAGTCAGGAACGCAATATTAATGATAGTATCGGGAATAATCCAATATGGCCTACATAGTTTGGAACCTTCTGATTTTTCATGCATATATGTTATGACAATGGAAGCACAAGTCTATTCAAAGCAGGAGTAAATACAACAAAAACCGAGTAGTAAAAATAACAATACAGTTAGACTTGACCTATTTATACGGACACCACATAATGTTAGTAGCCTCCACGATAGGTTTAATTAAATTGACATTGCAATTTTGTGAACACAATCCTGGCAGACCCATAAAACAGATGGCATTGTGCGTGTAGACAACGCCTGTTTTAATATTCGCCGTTTTCATTTCCCTAAAGGGTTTAGTGTGTTTTCCATTGAAGCTGTTATATGACGAAATGTTTCGTGAAAAATAATTGCGTGTGGTGACAAAGTTTTTGTGGTTTTTTTTGGGAGCTACAGTCATGATCAAATTTGTTTGAAATGTATTCAGCGTTAATTGTTGTTGTTTTTTTAGATACACTGACGATAAGTCTTGATGTTCTTAACAAGAATGTATTGTGTTATGTATGATAACTAATAGCTGTTTCACATGCAGAAGAATCGGCAAACGCTTTTATCTTTTGTAGTATATTCTAATATGCAAGATTGTTTTGTCTGTTCATTCGTTAGAAAAAATATTCCTCCTCTCTAAAACAGTTATTAAAAAAGATTAATCAAAACAATATTCACAGACTAACTTTCTTCCGTTGATGCTCTGATGGGCAGTAGTCGATTAGAAAAGCTGCCAGTAGTAGATAAGCAATGTCACCACGGGAACAAAATCGTCAACTTTTACATGTAATTTCCCATAAGAGATTCTAAGGTCCCGAAACCACGAAGTTGAACCAAATTTACCCCCTCCACTCCCACTTCGGCTGGGGGTGGTCTGCTCGCGGCTCCTTCGGGAGGCTCGGCGGGGGAGTCGAGTCGGGGGCGCTTTGTCGGTTGGGAACGGGGGTAGGGATAGCGGGGTTGCATCAGTTGGGAGTGGTAGCAACGCGGCGAAGGGGCGGGCGTAGGTCGGGGGTCGCGGGGTCGGGAACGCGATGCGTAGGGAATGTGGTGGTATGTGGTGCGTAGGGAATTCGCTGGCTGGCGATCGGGATTCAACCGGGTGCTTCCGTCGTGTTAGGTGCTTGTTGCAGGGGGATGGTCACAGCCGGGTGCATTGGCCGTTGCAGATACAGTAGCAAAACACATCTTAAGAACATATTTAATGGGATGAACGAAACGTATTTTGAACAACGAAATAAATTAACATATGCGCGAGAGCGGTAACTCGTTCGAGTCTCTGCTTTCTTCGGATAAACCAGGGTCACGAGGACGCCTAGTCCGGGCGTTAGATCTCTTAATATAGATAATTCGGCAATTTTAAGCAAAAAATGTACCGAAAATGCATCGTAAATAATTAATAGGTTCCCAAATATTTGGTACTTAGCATTTCATTACAAATAATAAAATAATTCAGATTCAAGGAAGGCAATAACAAAAGATAAGCGAAACCATAACAGCATGTTGGTGTATCGATAAGCAAGCGAAACTCGAGCACTGGTTGAAAGTGCAGTGGTTGGTTGATTGTAAACAAAATCGTTAATTATAAAAGTAGATGCGGTTTTCATTGAAAAGATAATGGTAGCTAATAATGTAAAAAATAAATACGTAAATGAGGAATAATAATTGCGACTTGAATAGCTGGATTTTTTATCGAGCCGCGGGTAATTCGGAAAGAATACCGTTGGAGAAATGGTTGGAACCACTACAAATGACACTACGGGAACATTGCAAATGAGTAAAAACGGCACAAATGGTAGAAAAGGACTGTTAGAAATGATTAAAAGGTTGAAGTAGGACCTTACAAAGGGTAGATAAGCAACAAATGTTAAAAATGACTGGTACGGGAACGTAGCAACAGACTAAAAACGGTACAAAAGATAGAAACGGCATATAGAAACGTCTAGAAACTTAGAAATCGCTGGTTGGAGCCACTACAAAAGCTAGAAATGTCCCATAGAAACGACTAGAAACTTAGAAATCCCTGGTAGAAATGGTTGGAGCCACTACAAAAGCTAGAAACGAATGAAACGTAGAATTCGCTGCAGGAAATTGTTGGAGCCACTGCAAATGGTAGAAATTGATAAATCGTCGAAGAAAATGCTAGGAACGAACCGTAGAAATGGTTGGATCCATTGCAAATGGTAGAAGCAGGAAAAAGAACCGTTAGAAATACTGGAATGGGTTGGGTACCAATGCAAATGCTAGAAATTGCTGAATCGTTGAAGAAGGATCGTTACAAACACTAGAAATGGTTGCAACAGGGTCGTTGCAAATAGAAATGTTTGAACGTTTGGTACAGTTATAAATGCTAGAAATGATGGTAACAGGACTCGTATTAGGAGAAAACTTATGAAAGTTTGCATGGAGACAGTTACTAGTAAAAAGGTATTCAGTTGTTAGGTTTATCACTGAGAATTTGTCACTGGAGAAGGTTACTAGACGCAACTGTCACGGGCCAACCAAATCAGTGCTTTTGAAATGTCAGAGAAAAAATTGGTTCGTAGTGATAGGAGGACCCTGGTTGGTAGGATCATTACAAGATGGCAGAATTATTGTAGATAGGTTGTAATATTCTGGAAACGCAAGGAAATAAACATAAATACCTTTGCGCTGATGTATCATTTGTTGCTGTAATATAAAATTTTAAATACACTGTTTTACTACAATAATCAAAAGTACTTCTGATTATAACCTTGTTATCTCTCCAGTTTCATATATTCAAGAAAGAGATTAGAATTCTGATAAGTAGGTTCAGTAAACCGTACCTTGTCTGTGACGTCATAAGTCTGCTCTCATTGATTTATCACCTGCTAACTATGAGTATATGAAACATATATGTTTTATAAAGAATAAAGTTTCCTCAGCCCGATTTCATATTTGACAAGTGTATTTGTAATAGCTATGAATTAAAGCAGATAAAAGGAAAAACTCACCCATATAGAAATTTTCGGAAATAGAACAGGACCTGCTCCCCGTTTTACATGATGTCGTAAGCTGCACTCTCATTGGTTTATCAGCGCACCTGCTAACCATCAGTATATGTAACTTATAAGCTTGTAAAGAATAAAGTGAAAATAATATCTTACAAATGATTAGCCTTTGATGTTCTTTAGAAAGCTATTATGGATGTGAAGTGGTTGCGGTAGAAAATCACTCGTCCTAAGAGAAAACAAATGTGTACGTAAGATTTTATAATACTAACCATAAAGAGTTCTATTCCACACCGCCCAGGAGGCTGAACTCAAGGTGCGCTTGTTTTTTTTATAGTGGAACATCCTCCTATAGGCCTATATAACCACTTTATGACAATATGAGCAGTGAAATCTAATCAAAATCAATAAGCGTTATTCTGTAAGTAATCATTCTATAAGGCTGCACCAGAGTGATCCTTAAATTAATAAAGATAGTTCTTTAAGTCATCATGCTATAGGGTTGCACGAGCAGTGATCTCTAACTTAATAAAGATAGCTCATTCATTCACCCAGCATGTAATACATGGAAACCTAATCAATGATTATTAGACTAACAAGATTAATTCTTTAAGTCACCATGCTATAGGGTTGCACGAGCAGTGATCTCTGACTTAATAAAGATAGCTCATTCATTCACCCAGCATGTAATACATGGAAACCTAATCAATGATTATTAGATAAACAAGATTAATTCTTTAAGTCACCATGCTATAGGGTTGCACGAGCAGTGATCTCTAACTTAATAAAGATAGCTCATTAATTCACCCAGCATGTAATACATGGAAACATAATCAATGATTATTAGATTAACAAGATTAATTCTTTAGGTCATCATGCTATAGGGTTGCACGAGCAGCGATCTCTAACTTAATAAAGATAGCTCATTAATTCACCCAGCATGTTCACGCATAGACTGAATATGAGAAGGTTATGATGGATATAGCTATAATGTATTCAAGTATAAGGGAGTTTAAGTTTCCATAATAGAATAATGACCCCAAGCTAATGTTTCATAGGAGTCAGAAATCTGATATCGTTTTTCATCCTCTGGACTTAGGGCAATTTTCTGTTGAGTAATTGAGTACACTATATGTTTATTGGCTTTGATGACTGATTTGGTTTTAAGTTTCTCCAGGCACTCAATATAATCTTCAAAGGTAATTTTGGTCTTAAGGGAGGATTTCTTTACTCCTTTAGCTTTCTTTGTTGGCTTCATCTTCATCCAACTTGCTGGTATACATTTTAGATTTAAGCCCTATAAAATCTATCAATATCTTACCATTATTCTCATCTTTCCACATACCGAGCACTTTCTTATTTACTAGAGGGATACCGAATCTGTTGTCTGGAGGATAATCTGAGGTATCAAAGCTCTCATGACAGTCCCTTTTCACTATTTCATAAACATCTCTATTCCTTATCTCTGTGAATAAGCTATCTGTGTCCGTATATGCTACAGAGACATCATCACCGAATTCTTTCTTTAAATAACCATAATAGAAATCATATACTGTTGTTTTAGCCAAGTCCAAAACAGCCATGCCTACGTACATGGGTTTATTAAAGAGGATTTCCAACTTTGCGAGCTCAACTGCAACTAAATTTTCATTGAAGATTGTGCAAGACTTGAATTCTGGTTTGGATATCATTGCCTCTAAGCCGTATCTACCCTGCCATTTGTAAATCAGTCGAACATTGGCCCTTTTTCGTAAATTTTCTAAACATTTTCCAAATACGGCATTATTCATTAATTTGAATAGATTCTTTTCACATTCAGTCTTCGCTTGACTCCTTAACCTGGTGTTTAAGTCTATGTATGACTTAAGCCAAGGTGATTGGTTAAATTTGAGAGCACGATGAATTTTCGCGAGCTTAAGATCATATTGCAATGTCTGTTTTAAATTTCTATAATGAATGACGTATTTATGTTTATCATATAACGTAGCCAATAGTTTTCTGTTTTTGGAACCGGGGGGAGTTATATGTTGCGGGCAGAAAGGCAAATCATTGTGCTCATCATGGAGGTGTTGCGGATACTCCAAATCAACTTCCAAAAAATAACCAATGTCTGAATCATCGGGAATTTGAGTAACATCGATGTTAGGGTCAACCCATTCGAACCCTCCATATGGTAAATATTGAGACATTGCGAACCCATATTGGTTATTGCAGTCGTAATCTTTTAAGGTCACTGTAGGCTTTGTAGGGTCATAAGCTTTCATATATCTATTATTAGCAACACACCGTCTCTTTGAACATTGTGATAATCCCCCTCGGATTCCCTTTTCAACAAATAACAATTGCTCAATGTCTGTAAGAAGCTCCAATTCCTGTCTGGTCTTGAAAAGCATACAATCCCATGTATAACCAGGTAATGTGAAATAATGACTTGGATCTAGACCATAACTTTCAAGGCTACTGTTTCGAAACTTTTCAAAAACATCAGCCAGCAACATAATATCAGTCTTCATATATAAATCAGTTGTCTCACTCAAGTTTTTGATTCCAAACTCAGTCCACACCCGTCTTGCATGGGCGCATTGTTCATCGGTGATGTCAGTATCTTCCAGTTTGTTATAAAATTTATCCTGACTTGGTAAAGATTCATCCGAAAATTTTTCAAAACAATCAAGATAATCATAGCAGAATACCCCCTTTTTAGTTAATAAATTGAATTGATTGTCATGTAAACCAGAAAATTGTGAACGTAGTTCAGGAAACTGCGGTAATGAGGAGGCAAGAGTGTCAAGTGATGCAGCAAGAAATCTAAATGAATCGATGAATCGGAATTTAATTAATGAGTCGTTGAAATGCTTGGTGAATGAGATGTACTTTTCCTTAGTAATAGGAAGTATATCTATCTTTCCTTCAGCACACTGCGCAATTTGATTGATAATGAAGTGGCTATCCTATCCTGACAAGTTGTGAAAAACAAGATTCATGGGCTGGACCACGTTGATTTTCTGCTATCACTATTATTAAATCCAGAGGCAAGATGGAAATGGTCACGCACTTTCATGTCTTCAGGAGTGAACGGTTTCTCGCAGATATGACAAAGAGTGGCTATATCATACTGGTGCTGCCCTTCATGTGAAAGTGGATCGATGTCGTACGGACAGAGGAAAATGGTGTTTAGATCTTCTGATAGCTGTAGCATTTCTTTAGCAAACGAGTCTATGCAGGATGATCCTCTATAGGAACGGTAGAAAGATAATGAATCGTCATAAGAACACTTCAGGTAATATCCTATAGCTGAAGGGATGTGTTCTTGATATTTGGTTTTATCATTGATAGGCTTCAGAACACTTTCCAAATCAGCATAAGTAATGAAGGGAGATCTCTCATTGTTTTTTAAGATTTTAAACTTTAAAATCTTGTTGGTATCGTCTGGCAATCTCATCTTGCATTTGTTCAGCATGCTACAGTCCTCTATATGAATATTAAGTTTTTCTTCAGAATAGAAATAATGCAGACAGCGGTCACAAAAGTATTTTTTATGCTTATTTTTGCAGAGTTGAGTAGATACCAGTCTGGACAAATCTTTGATCCACACAAAATGATAATTAACAGGAGTTGAATCATCTTTATCGTACCGGTCCGGAATCAACAGAAGGTTTACATGACGATCCCGTTTATCTCTAGTGAGATATGTTGGTAGTACAATAAATTTTTTAGACTTCTTCAGTATGTATACATTTACTGAGATGTTGTTTTGTTTCTCAAATCGTGGGATTTGCGGTGTCGTCATCGGAAACTGGATGCCTTTGAGCTTCAACACCTGTGAGTAGTGAGGGTATTTGGAGAGGCGATGGGGATTTTCTTCAGCAGGAAATAAAGCTGACACAATGCTCCATGCAAAACAGGCATTATCTTCGTTCTGAACATTGATACATGCTTGCTTCCTCGAAGCATCTACCTGGCGAAATAAAGAAAAACTACTTTTATAATCATATATTCATCATCATTCACCTAAGGGTATGTTCCGAATTAGGAGTGAGTTCAGAAACTACTATCATAATTTAATATATTAAGCCTGGAAATGAAATAATGGTAGAGTATGTGCGATGTCAAATAAGTAAATACTATATAATCCTTGAAATATACTTCCTGAACACGATCCGTAGTAGTATAGATATGAGAGTTTTGGACCACTTGGGCCAGTAGGCAAATATATCAGTATTTGAGCCCCCGTAGGCGGCCGGCACTGGTTGTGTGGGTTGTTGGGTATGTTAGGTGCTTGTTGAAAAGTTGTACGAGTTTCATTAATTTGGTTGCAGTGTTAATGGAGGAAAATGCGAAAACGTTAATTTTCATTGAATAAAATTTAATAATGTGTGAAATTTCCATCCGCCCGCCTATGAACAAGGGTCATTAGCATTGGTATCCCATCAAGGTTAGTAAAAATACACGTGTAAATGTCGAGATAATTATTATTATTTAGTTAAAGACTGTTACCAGCACATCCGGTTGGATTCACGATTTTTGCAAGTAATGGCTTGTAAACGGTTGACGTCACTGTTGGAATCGCGTTTCGCGATTTTTACGAGTACAGACTTGTTTTTGCAAGAAGCGGATCTTGCCGTTGGATATCAAGGTCGTTGGGAGTAGATTTCGAGAATTTACAATCACGAAACGCGATTCCAACCGTGACGTCAACCGTTTACAAGCCATTACTTGCAAAAATCGTGAATCCAGCCGGCTGACCTTGATGGAATACCAATGCTAATGACCCCTGTTCATAGGCGACCAAATGTGGAGGTGTCGCGTATATTATGGTGGATGCGCTGGTGCCAGTCTTTAACTAAATAATAATAATTATCTCAACAATTATACGTGTATTTTTAATTACACATAGATTACCAACCAATACACACATTATTCATACATACACATGCAATAAATAACCTTGACTATGATCGCAGTCTATTGACCCCATACCCAGCACCTTGATCTTTGCAAAAACAAGTCTGTACTCGTAAAAATCGCGAAACGCGATTCCAACAGTGACGTCAACCGTTTACAAGTCATTACTTGCAAAAATCGTGAATCCAACCGGATGCGCAGGTAACAGTCTTTAACTAAATAATAATAATTATCTCAACAATTACACGTGTATTTTTATTGACCTTGATGGGATACCAATGCTAATGACCCTTGTTCATAGGCGGGCGGATGGAAATTTCACATATTATTAAATTTTATTCAATGAAAATTAACGTTTTCGCATTTTCCTCCATTAACACTGCAACCAAATTAATGAAACTCGTACAACTTTTCAAAAAGCACCTAACATACCCAACAACCCACACAACCAGTGCCGGCGGCCTACGGGGGCTCAAATACTGATATATTTGCCTACTGGCCCAAGTGGTCCAAAACTCTCATATCTATACTACTACGGATCGTGTTCAGGAAGTATATTTCAAGGATTATATAGTATTTACTTATTAGACATCGCACATACTCTACCATTATTTCATTTCCAGGCTTAATATATTAAATTATGATAGTAGTTTCTGAACTCACTCCTAATTCGGAACATACCCTTAGGTCAATGATGATGAATATATGATTATAAAAGTAGTTTTTCATACTAGAGAATACATTAGTCTTTGAGTTTCACTCAGTGAGTCAAGACGTGCTTGTAGTGCATATTAACTAAAACAGTGATTTCAAAGTTTATTAGTTTATTTAAATCTCTTATAGAAACTATAGTTCTTTCTGCAGTGGTGAAGAGTATTCTCTTTACAGTAACTCTATTGATGAATCTGTGGGATAAATTTGATGGATCCACCGCAGAAGATGAACTTAGGCAATGTACCAAGGCGATCCGACATCTTCATCATCAAATAAAGAAAGCGACAACAGTGGGTGAAAAACTGAATCTCCAGGCAACGTTAGCCAACATTAAGACTTTCCGAACCCAAATAAAATATTTGCAAAAGAAAGGATCTGGAGTTGGGTCATCGCGTAGAGAATGGACTAGTGACAGAGTGCGATGGTTTGACTGTATATCTGCATTTAAGAGGCGTGTTAGGACTGGAGTGATAGCCAATCTCAAGCATAAGGATATTCAAACTTTTTTCTCCGACTGCAAATCACTTTTCATGAGGCGTATCCAGAATGTTTTGAAAACTGAAGAGGCCGTGAAAGTGAATACGGTATTTGCTGCAGAATTTGAGATGTCTAAGGCTGAACAAGTGGTCTCAGAAATCAAGTATTTCAACACATCGAATGCTTCTATACTGAAAGATACCGATTTAAATGAGTGGTGGGACGAACGTGTAGTACAACCATTTATGAAAGATATTGATCAATTTTCAGAAGGTTCAAGTGGTTGGGCTTTAGTGAGAATCCATAATTTGGGTGTAAACATTAACAAGTATACTCCACAACTTGGGTCATCTTATGTTGATCTACCTGGTGAAATAAAGAGGAAGCAAGCATGTATCAATGTTAAGAACGAAGATAATGCCTGTTTTGCATGGAGCATTGTGTCAGCTTTATTTCCTGCTGAAGAAAATCCCCTTCGCCTCTCCAAATACCCGCACTACTCACAGGTGTTGAAGCTCAAAGGCATCCAGTTTCCGATGACGACACCGCAAATCCCACGATTTGAGAAACAAAACAACATCTCAGTCAATGTATACATACTGAAAAGTCTAAAAAATGTATTGTACTACCAACATATCTCATTAGAGATAAACGGGATCGTCATGTAAATCTTCTGTTGATTCAGGACCGGTACGATAAAGATGATTCAACTCCCGTTAATTATCATTTTGTGTGGATCAAAGATTTGTCCAGACTGGTATCTACTCAACTCTGCAAAAATAAGCATAAAAAATACTTTTGTGACCGCTGTCTGCATTATTTCTATTCTGAAGAAAAACTTAATATTCATATAGAGGAGTGTAGCATGCTGAACAAATGCAAGATGAGATTGCCAGACGATACCAACAAGATTTTAAAGTTTAAAAACTTTAAAAACAAAAAGAGATCTCCCTTCATTACTTATGCTGATTTGGAAAGTGTTCTGAAGCCTATCAATGATAAAACCAAATATCAAGAACACATCCCTTCAGCTATAGGATATTACCTGAAGTGTTCTTATGACGATTCATTATCTTTCTACCTTTCCTATAGAGGATCATCCTGCATAGACTGGTTTGCTAAAGAAATGCTACAGCTATCAGAAGATCTAAACACCATTTTCCTCTGTCCGTACGACATCGATCCACTTTCACATGAAGGGCAGCACCAGTATGATATAGCCACTCTTTGTCATATCTGCGAGAAACCGTTCACTCCTGAAGACATGAAAGTGCATGACCATTTCCATCTTGCCTCTGGATTTAATAATAGTGATAGCAGAAAATCAACGTGGTCCAGCCCATGAATCTTGTTTTTCACAACTTGTCAGGATAGGATAGCCACTTCATTATCAATCAAATTGCGCAGTGTGCTGAAGGAAAGATAGATATACTTCCTATTACTAAGGAAAAGTACATCTCATTCACCAAGCATTTCAACGACTCATTAATTAAATTCCGATTCATCGATTCATTTAGATTTCTTGCTGCATCACTTGACACTCTTGCCTCCGCATTACCGCAGTTTCCTGAACTACGTTCACAATTTTCTGGTTTACATGACAATCAATTCAATTTATTAACTAAAAAGGGGGTATTCTGCTATGATTATCTTGATTGTTTTGAAAAATTTTCGGATGAATCTTTACCAAGTCAGGATAAATTTTATAACAAACTGGAAGATACTGACATCACCGATGAACAATGCGCCCATGCAAGACGGGTGTGGACTGAGTTTGGAATCAAAAACTTGGGTGAGACAACTGATTTATATATGAAGACTGATATTATGTTGCTGGCTGATGTTTTTGAAAAGTTTCGAAACAGTAGCCTTGAAAGTTATGGTCTAGATCCAGGTCATTATTTCACATTACCTGGTTATACATGGGATTACGACTGCAATAACCAATATGGGTTCGCAATGTCTCAATATTTACCATATGGAGGGTTCGAATGGGTTGACCCTAACATCGATGTTACTCAAATTCCCGATGATTCAGACATTGGTTATTTTTTGGAAGTTGATTTGGAGTATCCGCAACACCTCCATGATGAGCACAATGATTTGCCTTTCTGCCCGCAACATATAACTCCCCCCGGTTCCAAAAACAGAAAACTATTGGCTACGTTATATGATAAACATAAATACGTCATTCATTATAGAAATTTAAAACAGACATTGCAATATGATCTTAAGCTCGCGAAAATTCATCGTGCTCTCAAATTTAACCAATCACCTTGGCTTAAGTCATACATAGACTTAAACACCAGGTTAAGGAGTCAAGCGAAGACTGAATGTGAAAAGAATCTATTCAAATTAATGAATAATGCCGTATTTGGAAAATGTTTAGAAAATTTACGAAAAAGGGCCAATGTTCGACTGATTTACAAATGGCAGGGTAGATACGGCTTAGAGGCAATGATATCCAAACCAGAATTCAAGTCTTGCACAATCTTCAATGAAAATTTAGTTGCAGTTGAGCTCGCAAAGTTGGAAATCCTCTTTAATAAACCCATGTACGTAGGCATGGCTGTTTTGGACTTGGCTAAAACAACAGTATATGATTTCTATTATGGTTATTTAAAGAAAGAATTCGGTGATGATGTCTCTGTAGCATATACGGACACAGATAGCTTATTCACAGAGATAAGGAATAGAGATGTTTATGAAATAGTGAAAAGGGGCTGTCATGAGAGCTTTGATACCTCAGATTATCCTCCAGACAACAGATTCGGTATCCCTCTAGTAAATAAGAAAGTGCTCGGTATGTGGAAAGATGAGAATAATGGTAAGATATTGATAGATTTTATAGGGCTTAAATCTAAAATGTATACCAGCAAGTTGGATGAAGATGAAGCCAACAAAGAAAGCTAAAGGAGTAAAGAAATCCTCCCTTAAGACCAAAATTACCTTTGAAGATTATATTGAGTGCCTGGAGAAACTTAAAACCAAATCAGTCGAACAAAATCTCATCAAAGCCAATAAACATACAGTGTACTCAATTACTCAACAGAAAATTGCCCTAAGTCCAGAGGATGAAAAACGATATCAGATTTCTGACTCCTATGAAACATTAGCTTGGGGTCATTATTCTATTATGGAAACTTAAACTCCCTTATACTTGAATACATTATAGCTATATCCATCATAACCTTCTCATATTCAGTCTATGCGTGAACATGCTGGGTGAATTAATGAGCTATCTTTATTAAGTTAGAGATCGCTGCTCGTGCAACTCTATAGCATGATGACTTAAAGAATTAATCTTGTTAATCTAATAATCATTGATTATATTTTCATGTATTACATGCTGGGTGAATTAATGAGCTATCTTTATTAAGTTAGAGATCACTCCTCGTGCAACCCTATAGCATGATGACTTAAAGAATTAATCTTGTTAATCTAATAATCATTGATTATGTTTCCATGTATTACATGCTGGGTGAATTAATGAGCTATCTTTATTAAGTTAGAACTCACTGCTCGTGCAACCCTATAGCATGATGACTTAAAGAACTATCATTATTAATTTAAGGATCACTCTGGTGCAGCCTTATAGAATGATTACTTACAGAATAACGCTTATTGATTTTGATTAGATTTCACTGCTCATATTGTCATAAAGTGGTTATATAGGCCTATAGGGGATGTTCCACTATAAAAAAAGCGCGCCTTGCGTTCAGCCTCCTGGGCGGTGTGGAATAGAACTCTTTATGGTTAGTATTATAAAATCTTACGTACACATTTGTTTTCTCTTAGGACGAGTGATTTTCTACCGCAACCACTTCACATCCATAATAGCTTTCTAAAGAACATCAAAGGCTAATCATTTGTAAGATATTATTTTCACTTTATTCTTTACAAGCTTATAAGTTACATATACTGATGGTTAGCAGGTGCGCTGATAAACCAATGAGAGTGCAGCTTACGACATCATGTAAAACGGGGAGCAGGTCCTGTTCTATTTCCGAAAATTTCTATATGGGTGAGTTTTTCCTTTTATCTGCTTTAATTCATAGCTATTACAAATACACTTGTCAAATATAAAATCGGGCTGAGGAAACTTTATTCTTTATAAAACATATAAGTTACATATACTCATAGTTAGCAGGTGATAAATCAATGAGAGCAGACTTATGACGTCACAGACAAGGTACGGTTTACTTAACCTACTTATCAGATTTCTAATCTCTTTCTTGAATATATGAAACTGGAGAGATAACAAGGTTATAATCAGAAGTACTTTTGATTATTGTAGTAATACAGTGTATTTAAAATTTTATATTACAGCAACTAATGATACATCAGCGCAAAGGTATTTATGTTTATTTCCTTGCGTTTCCAGAATATTACAACCTATCTACAATAATTCTACCATCTTGTAATGATCCTACCAACCAGGGTCCTCCTATCCCCATCATCACTACGAACCAATTTTTTCTCTGACATTTCAAAAGCACTGATTTGGTTGGCCCGTGACAGTTGCGTCTAGTAACCTTCTCCAGTGTCAAATTCTCAGTGATAAACCTGACAACTGAATACCTTTTTACTAGTAACTGTCTCCATGCAAACTTTCATAAGGTTTCTCCTAATACGAGTCCTGTTACCATCATTTCTAGCATTTATAACTGTACCAAACGTTCAAACATTTCTATTTGCAACGACCCTGTTGCAACCATTTCTACTGTTTGTAACGATCCTTCTTCAACGATTCAGCAATTTCTAGCATTTGCAGTGGTCCTCATCCCATTCCAGTATTTCTAACGCTTCTTTTTCCTGTTTCTACCATTTGCAATGGATCCAACCATTTCTACGGTTCGTTCCTAGCATTTTCTTCAACGATTTATCAATTTCTACCATTTGCAGTGGCTCCAACAATTTCCTGCAGCGAATTCTACGTTCCATTCGTTTCTAGCTTTTGTAGTGGCTCCAACCATTTCTACCAGGGATTTCTAAGTCTCTAGTCGTTTCTATGGGACATTTCTAGCTTTTGTAGTGGCTCCAACCAGCTATTTCTAAGTTTCTAGCCGTTTCTATGTGCCGTTTCTATCTTTTGTACCGTTTTTAGTCTGTTGCTACGTTCCCGTACCAGTCATTTTTAACATTTGTTGCTTATCTACCCTTTGTAAGGTCCTACTTCAACCTTTTAATCATTTCTAAAAGACCTTTTGACATTTGCAATGTTCCCGTAGTGTCATTTGTAGTGGTTCCAACCATTTCTCCAAAGGTATTCTTTCCGAATTACCCGCCGCTCGATAAAAAATCCAGCTATTCAAGTCGCAATTATTATTCCTCATTTACGTATTTATTTTTTACATTATTAGCTACCATTATCTTTTCAATGAAAACCGCATCTACTTTTATAATTAACGATTTTGTTTACAATCAACTAACCACTGCACTTTCAACCAGTGGTCGAGTTTCGCTTGTTTATCGATACACCAACATGCTGTTGTGGTTTCGATTATCTTTTGTTATTGCCTTCCTTGAATCTGAATTATTTTATTATTTGTAATGAAATGCTAACTACCAAATATTTGGGAACCTATTAATTATTTACGATGAATTTTCGATACATTTTTTGCTTAAAATTGCCGAATTATCTATATTAAGAGATCTAACGCCCGGACTAGGCGTCCTCGTGACCCTGGTTTATCCGAAGAAAGCAGAGACTCGAACGAGTTGCCGCTCTCGCGCATATGATAATTTATTTCGTTGTTCAAAATACGTTTTGTTCATCCCATTGAATATGTTCTTAAGATGTGTTTTGCTACTGTATCTGCAACGGCCAATGCACCTGGCTGTGACCATCCCCCTGCAACAAGCACCCAACACGAGCCAGTCCGTTTCCCGAATGACGTCACGGTTCGCCGCACCCGACGGAAGCACCCGGTTGAATCCCGATCGCCAGCCAGCGAATTCCCTACACACCGCATACCACCACATTCCCTACGCACCGCGTTCCCGACCCCGCGCACCCCCGACCTACGCCCGCCCCCTCGCCGCGTTGCCACCACCCCCAACTGATGCAACCCCGCTATCCCTACCCCCGTTCCCAACCGACAAAGCGCCCCCGAGTCGACTCCCCCGCCGAGCCTCCCGAAGGAGCAGCGAGCAGACCACCCCCAGCCGAAGTGGGAGTGGAGGGGGTAAATTTGGTTCAACTTCGTGGTTTCGGGACCTTAGAATCTCTTATGGGAAATTACATGTAAAAGTTGACGATTTTGTTCCCGTGGTGACATTGCTTATCTACTGCTGCCTCTTCAAGTGGTTTCCACTTTTCTCTACTTTGTACACTTTCAGTCCAGTAGATACGAGCCTGCCTTTTATATTTCGGGATTAGAGAACAAAAACAAATATTAATCCTCGAAAATCGCTTTATTGTTTTTCAAAATATTCCCCATGAAGATCTATACACTTTTGCATGCGTTTGAACCAATTGTCGAAGCACTTTTTTCACACTGATTGAGGTATCCCCAAAACATGCATTCTGAACGCAGCAATCGCTTCTTCAGGTGTCGAAAAACGTTGACCTCTCAGTTTGTTTTTTATGTACGGGAATAAAAAGAAGTCATTTGGTGACAAGTCAGGACTATACGGCGGATGACTCATCAAATCGATGTTTTGAGTGGTCAAAAATGCAGTTGTTTGAGCCGATGTGTGAGAGCTCGCATTGTCATGGTGAAGAGTGATCCGTCTTCGGCGGTTGGTTTTCCTCATTTCTTGGAAGACAACTGGCAAACAAATGGTTGTGTACCACTCGAAATTGACTATTCTGCGTTGTTCTAGTGGTACGGTTACGACATGTCCAGTTTTTCTGAAAAAACAGGCGATCATTTGCTTGGAAGTGCTTCGTGCGCGAACAACTTTTGTTGGATTCGGCTCATCTTGAAACACCCATACAGTCGACTGCTGTTTACTTTCGGGCTCATACGCGTAAATCCACGATTCATCACCTGTCACTATGTCATAAACGTGTTTTGAAGCACCGCGATCGTATTTTTTGAGCTTTTCTTTCGACCAATCGACACGAGCCTTTTTTTGTACGATTGACAAATTGTGTGGGATCCAACGGGAACATTTTTTTTTGACATTCAAATGTTTATGCAATATTGAATGTATGCTGGTCCCACTAATGTGTAAGGTTGACTCAATCTCACGATAGGTCACATGACGATCTTGCAATGTCAGTTCGCGCACAGCATCAATGGTTTCCGGAACAACAACTGTTTTTGGACGACCTTCACGAAATTCGTCTTGGAGTGAATTACGACCTCGATTGAATTCACCATACCATCGATAAATAGTGGTCCTTGATGGAGTTCCATCGCCAAAAATTAAATTAAGTTCATCCATGCACTCTTGCTGACTTAATTCATGTCGAAAGTTGTAAAAAATAATCGCACGAAAATGTTCACGATTTAATTCCATTTTTTGGCCGAGATGAATCCTTTAAGTTACTGTAAACAACACATAGCATTCGTATGTCAAACGGTTCTGAGTACGTATAACCTCAAAAATGTCAAACTTTACCATAGAGCTGTCAGTTGTCAGATTGCAACACTAGGGTTGTCCAATCCCGAAATATAAAAGGCAGCCCTCGTATTCACTTCAAATCTTCCGTCCACTGGTTTCGTGGTTTTCTTGTGCGTCTTTCATCAACTTGAAGTCTCCAATCTAGCCAATTTCTTCAGTCATTTCCATTCACTTGTTCTATTGTATAATGTCCTACACCTTTTATTTCACAAATTCGATACATTACACTCAATATTTAAGTCCCATTTATCTCTTGATATTGAGATAGTAAGCAAAACCATTCCTTCGTTCCTTTTTACTGATTAAAAAAAAAGTTGTTGTCTGCTTGCATGACAGTGGTGATCAGTGTCAGTGCTATTGTCGTTAGAATTTGGTTAGCTGTACGTAATAATGTCAGAAAAATTGTACATTCAGCAGAAATGCACAAAATAAAAATTATACAAATGATTGGTTGTGGAGATAACACACGGACACAAATGGAAGTTTCTCGCTTATTTCACGAAAATGTTCCATATTTGCTGTCTGTATCCCAAGGAATAATTAGCAAAATAGAAAAGCAGTTTCGCGAGCTTGGTCATGTAAGACTGATAAAAAAAGTAGCTGCCAATGCTCTAAGTGATAAAATGAAATTGGATATTATGCTTGAGTTTCAAGAAAACCCACAAAATTCTGGTCGACGTTAACCACACATCAATCTTTCGCCTATTAAAGGAAAGTAAAATGCATCCATTTAACATGATGCCAACTCAGGAGCTCATGGAAGACGATTTCGATAGGAGAATGGATTTCTGTGAACAAATGATGGTAAAGTTAGATTAGAATGTGATCCAATTACAAGATGTTTTGTTTTCTGACAAATATACTTCAATATACGTTTTATTTCGATTGTGGTGTTATTGCCCAAAAAAACATAAAAGTAATCAAGAATATGCCACAAATAACGTTTAGAAGACAATTACTGCATGAAGATGAGAACTGGGTAGCTTAACCCGCTTTGAAAATGAACAATAAATATTTGTTTCTATAAATCTGCCTTGCTAGAATGAACAGGTGACTGTTTTCGTATGCAGGAACGAAGTTTTTTTTAACTCTTTTCTGGCAAATTCCAAATTGACAATTAAGGAATTTAACTTCATTGTTTTCACAACTACTAATAAATTTAATCAAATAATCTGCCATGGAACTCTTTACATCCATTCTTACTCCAATGTTCCAATAAGTTAATAACTATCTCTGTCCAGTCTATAGGGAATTTCAACTACTAACCACAGCCAAGAAAACATGTCAAGGATAAGCTCGATAAAATGAAATTGAAGCTATTTCCCACAATATTGTCCATTATGTATTTGCAATTCATATTACCCACAACTAGATGATATACATTTCCAATTTCTTATCCATCGATTTAGACACACGTCTTCCATTGTGATTCCAAACTGGTTTAAAAGCAATGACCTTAAGATGATTTATTTTTTGCCCCTATATCGACGCCCGTCAATTCTTCAGCACCTGTTGATAACCGAGGCGTCGAATTGAAAAGATTCCCATAAATCAAACCCGTCGTCGTTTGCTACGTTTGACAAAAACAAAAAAAAGGGGAAACATCGACATGCAAACTGGAAAACACCTCTACAATGTAAAGCTTTTCCGAAAGAAAGCGATTTGTTGACATGAACGTCTTCGATTAATGAAGTGCTATTATGTAACGTTCCGTGAAATGAATGTTTTATGTTGAGAGATAAAAACACCACGCACAAGTGTTTATGCCTCTTGTTTTACCGGTGTTTCGTTATCGTGTACCAGTCACGGATTAACAGCAATTTATGTTGGCGGTAAAATGTACCTTCGCGTTTTAGACATCGTGAACTTGATTGACTATCTACACCTCGATGATTCTAGAACGGGTAGCAGACATGAACGCCAATCAGATGCTATTTTTGGGTCAGGAGGATTATTTGCTGCGTACTTGTAAACTGTATTTCCCATCTACAGAGAGTAAATAGTTTGAGTGTATATATTTTAGATGGAGATAGTGTACACCAAAATAAGCAAAATACTCCTATGCTACGATGATCTACAGGCCTTAATGACAAAGAACATCCAGAATCCATTTTAAGTAAATTATTGTCAATGCTGCTACACCGTAATCTGAAGAATAAATAACCTCGGTTACGAAAAAATGAAAAGCGTTGTAAATTTGATTCAGTACTTCAGTAGTTAAATTTTTTTGTCGAGAATTAGATTTGTTTTGGTACACAGGGTGAGTTTTTTTTTGATGATCAGTATGGGGATCTCGGAAACTAGCGGAGATAGAGCAATGGTTAAATCTGGAAAAATTTGCAGTTTTACTGGCCCAATTTAATGACACTTTTGGATTTTTGTAAAAGTCATGGCTTACTAGGTATTTTGAAAAAACCGAAATTCTGTCGACTTAGTCAAATCCTTCTAGTTCCTTTGTTTTTGATTTTATAAAAAAAGTGGAAATATCGAAATTGAAGAGAATTGTATCCCGAATATGATTGTCATGTCCTCGTTTGCGTGACAGCTTTCGTTTTCGATATATGACACCAACTTATGTTTTTTTTTTTAATGGAAATCATAGTTGGCTATGACATTAAAAAATCGGACATTTTTAGAGCTTTTTAACGATATAATTCTCGATGTAGTTATTCATAAAAATAACAGAGTTATGGATGCTTTTCTCTCTTATTTTCATTTTTACCGTAGGCAGCAATGAAAAAGATTGTTTTCACTTTGACGTTTCCTCATTTGAGGCAATTCCATTAGTAGTGCTGAACTGACAGTCGATATTGACAAGTTTTCGTGATAAAATGGACTATTTTAACGAAGAAAAACTGAGTATGGTGGAAGGTTATATCATATGTCATAAAAATTCAGTTCGTGCAGCTGAGGAACACTTTCATAGATATTTTAATCGTCCTCAACCTGCTCTAGGTACATTTAAGAGGCTTTACGATAGTTTACGCAGATATGGATCGTTTACTAAACCACCAAAGGAACGTAATCAAATTAACGAGACAGCACAATAAATGTTTTGGCAATGGTAAATCAAAATCCATCTACATCAACTCGTGAGATTGCGGCAGAAGCTGGCACATCTCAACGAACTGCAGTTAAGGTCCTGAAAGCGCACAAGTTCCAGCCGTACAAACTTTCAGTTTCTCAAACTTTGCATGCTGGTGACGAACATCGACGTATTTTTTTTTGTACATGGTTTAGACACACGTGCCTTGACAATCCACAGTTTCCATTAAAGGTGTTATGGCCAGATGAAACTAGATTAACTAACTTCGGTATGTTCAGTAGATACAATGAGCATTTCTGGGCCATAGAAAACCCTTTCCATGTAGAACAAAGACGATCCCAGATATGTCGAATGGCCACCTCGGTCTCCCGATTTGGCAGTTATAGACTTCTATTTATGGGGTGCGCTAAAAAACAAAGTATACAAAAGAAAGTATGAGACAGTTGGTGACCTAAGGGAGGCGGTATTACAAGCAATTGAAGAAATTGACAGGCGGTCTGTGAGGAAAGCGGTAATGTCAATCATAAAAAGATGTAATTTTTGTCAACAATGGTGGACTTTATGAACATAAATTGTAACCATTATTATCTACTTTAATTTCTTAAGTTTTTAGTAAGTATTTAGTTTTTTCTTTAGATCTGATATACCTAATAAAAAAATCGTTTTTTTGGAATAGTTATTAATAAATCAATCTATTTCATGGCTAACTACGTGAAAAGTGAAAATAAGAGAGAAAGGAATCCATAACTCCGTTATTTTTATTAATAACTGTATCAAGTATTAGATCGTTGAAAAGCTCTAAAAATGTCCAATTTTTTGAGGTCATAGCCAACTATGGTTTCCATTCAAAAAAAGATAAGTTTGTGTCATATCTCGAAAACGAGAGCTGTCACGCAAACGACGACATGACAATCATATTTGGGATACAATTCCCTTCAATTTTGATATTCACACTTTTTTTATAAAATCAAAAACAACGGAGCTAGTGGGATTTGACTAAATCGACAGAATTTCGTTTTTTTTTAAATATCTGGTAAGCCATGACTTTTTACAAAAATCCGAAAATGTCATTAAATTGGGCCAGTAAAACTGCAAATCTTTCCCAATTTAACCATTGCTCTATCTCCCTTAGTTTCCGAGATCCCCATACTGATTATCAAAAAAAACTCACCCTGTATAAAACATTTCTGACATTTCTGAAACAGAGTTCGTCTAAGCTAGTAACTTTTGGAAGAAAATTTCCTAAACCTATGTTATAAGATAAAACGGTAAAAAGCTATTTACATTGTTAGTCTGAAGCTGGTAGACAATGTGACTAGTTCCTTGGACTTCCATCGTCTTGAAAGGATTAATCTCACAATGTTTCAATAGCTTTGGATCTGGTATCGTCCTCAGATGAATGATGGGAAATTCAGATTACCCGTCATATTTATAACCTTAACCGGTCATGCTCATTTGGTTGCTTAATCCCCTGTCTCGTCCAATCAGCGTAGCCGGACCTGACGACTGGTTGTCGCCGATGCGTAGCGGCAGTGGCCCAAGAAGAGGTCTTAAAACGTTTTTCATTTAGACGATGGGCTCGCTTATGATATTCTCATCAGAGATTATGTATGCCATCGTTTAGATGGATTTTCTTTTATACCAGTGCTCTTCCTTGTGAATTACCCTGGCCTGGTCCCAGTTGATGTTGTGGTGCTTGGTCCATGGGTGATTAGCTAATCCAGACTTTGTTAGCTCTCTCCTTTGAGTAGCTATGCGGTGCTCCTTAACCCTGGTGTCCAGTAAACAAATCCAAAGCTATTGAAACGTTGTAAAATCAATCATTTCAAGACGATGAAAGTCCAAGGACACTTCGAGGGAGCTATTTATATATTATTTAGAAGTAACACGAGATACAATATAATGTAAAAGAAAACATTTCAACCCCTTAATTATTCAGAATCATATTATTCAACTACTGTTCTCACAGAACAAATAATGCAACAAGGCCAGGGATGAATTGGGACGTCAATCTCAGATGCAAGGTACATCTAAAGAAGAAAAGGCTGACTCACTTCCAGTTGTGTATCGAGCTTGAAGGTTGTTGTTGTTGTTTATAAGCCACTAACATTGATGAGAGATCGTTGTCTTGTAACCGTTTTAAAATATAAAGAATTAGTCATTACGGTATAAATAATCCATTGAACTGAATACAAACTTAGTTCAATGAAATAATCGCCTTCAAAACATACTAACACTGGCCCCTAATAGCGAGCAACCAAGCGTGTGCAAATTTCTCTCAAATAGCAATATTCACAAGCCTGTTAAACCACTTTTTTTTAAATCAAAAGATCCAGGTAACATTTCAAGAGAAATAGCGTTGTTAATATAGTACAGTTTGGAAGATACCTATCAGAATGCTTTAAAGTGTAATTCTGCAATACTCATCTTGGGAACTGATAGTCGTAACATTATAAGCTGTGAATTTATGGAAGATTATTAGTTTTTAATACAATAGAGTTATGATTTTTTGAAAATAAGTCAATTTTTCCCGATTTTTCCAACTTTAATCGGCGGAAAATACCCCTATCGGGACCTATAAAGGCTCATTTTGAAAGTTTTCCAATTCTCTACAGCTTTTCCATGACAAGATCACAATTTCCTTTATTGCTTTTCTCAATATAAGCCGAAAACAAACGAAATCCATATTTTTGCTAGTTTTTATTGTTTCAATAAATTATTTCAACGGATCTGCTGTTAAAATCATGTAAGATATGAACTTCATTGACTTTCTAAAACGTCTCAACTGACAATTCCAAAATCAGTTCACAATGAATAGAAAAGAATAAAGGAACTTCCAAAAGCGCGAAATTTAGGTATGCTAGTATATTCTTCAATAATCTGATACTGAAATGAAAAACAAAATGATTTTACAGATTCTATTTTTATGTTAGTCTGAAGTTGGTAGACAATGTAACTCGTTTCTGGAAGTTTCCTTGGACTTCCATCGTCTTGAAGTGGTTGATCTCACAACGTTTCAATAGCTGTGTATCTGCTATCGTCATCAGGTGAATGATAGGAAATTCAGAGTATGGGTCATATTTATATTATACCCTTAACCGGTCATGCGTCGCCGGTCATCGTCATTGGGTCTTATCTGGTCCAATCAGCGTCGTCGTACCTGTAGGTTGGTTGCCGGTGATGGGTAGCGGCAGAGGCCGAAGAAGAGCTCTTCAAATATTTTTCGAGATTATAGATGCTGTCTCTATGAATTTTCTTTTGTACCAGTGCTCTTCCTTGTGAATTGCTCTAGCCTGGTCCCAGTTGATATTATGGTGTTCGGTCCATGCGTGATTAGCTAGCCCAGACTTCGTTACCTCTGCCCTTTGAGTAGCTGTGCGGTGTTCCTTAATCCTGGTGTCCAGCGGTCGCTTTGTCTCTCCAATTTAAAGATTGCCACATTCACATCTTATGCTGTATATACAGTTACTTGGTATTGCTGGTGCGTCGGGCCTCGTTCTTGTTATCATGCTGCTCAAGATCTCGTTGCTTTTGAAGATCATTCTGATTCCATAGCTGTGTGCAATTCTTCTAAAATTCTCTGACAATCCTTTATTGTACGGTAATAGTAGAGTTGCTACCGTGGTGTTCTCTTCCTGTCTAGGTGGTTTGTCCAGCTCTTCAAACGCCTTGGTAATGATCGTTTCCGGATATCCATTCGCCAAAAGGTCTTTTCTACGTTTCACTTGTTCTTCTTTGAGGGCTTCTGATGTGCTGCAGATATTTTTGGCTCTATGGTTTAGTGTTTTGATGATGCCAGTTTTCGTTGCTGATGGGTGGTTGGAATTGTAGTGAAGGTATAATCCTGTATGCGTAGCCTTCCTGTCGACTGTTGTTTGGATTCCGGTTCTAGTCCTTTGACAATTTACATCAAGGAATAGTAGGCACCCACTCTATATGTTTTGACATGGCCATTTGAAGAGATGTCTTCTAAATATCATGAGTTCTGTTCTAATTCAAATTTACAAGAAATTTTAGAATTTGTAAAATTTATGAATAAGAGAAAGATTGGATTGATGTGTAATTTGATGACGTGTTTTTCAAATATATCAGAACATTTTTTTGTGTGATGATTCTCGCTCAATTGTAAATTAATTGTAACCGTTGATGTCAAATCCAAGCCAAGTAATGCCTCCCATGTATATTTATTTGTTTGCATTGATTAAGGGTGACCGTAAACTGTAAAGTAAAATTTCTCAAGTAAATAAACCTGTGGGGGTTTCTCCAGATACTGAAAACTAAATTTAAATGTAATGTATGGTCTGAGCAATACACCTAAACTCTTTGTTATATATAAACATAAATTCTAATACAAGCCCTTTGCAATTGCTTCTTCTTTATTGTCAGTTAGTAACATAATACACGTATTACCTATACAACGCGTATAAGTCTATATTTAGATTTGCCGGATCTACTGTTAGAATTTAAAAATACCCCACAACACAAGGGGTGTAAGTTTTACATTATATTATGTTAACATTTGAAAACACATATAAAGCAGTTGCATCGAAAGGGCAACAACATACAGTTTCCACGAAAATTTTCATGAAAACACACGAAAACCGTTTCGACGGAGAAGTTTCTAATGAAAAATTTCCTTTTGTAGGCGACGACCGCTGTCAGCACCTACCCGATAAAACCAATAACGAAAAGGGTTGGTGAACTTCCTCCCCTTCAAAATGGGACAATTGGTGTCAAGGCAATGAGCGGTGGTAAAAAACCCTTGAGGTTCGCATCACAT
Organism: Octodonta nipae; assembly: GCA_034190945.1. Classification (NCBI taxonomy): domain Eukaryota; kingdom Metazoa; phylum Arthropoda; class Insecta; order Coleoptera; family Chrysomelidae; genus Octodonta; species Octodonta nipae. The sequence goes on along the minus strand of CM067216.1, from coordinate 36,207,256 downwards.
TTTCCCTCTGATTCATCCACTATTCTCAAGCGCACCACTACATCGTCGTTCACCAAGAAAAGTAATCGTATATCGGGATACACTTCTGGAAATGACAATAAGGAGACCCTTGGATTGGTAAGTGCTACTTTCTCTTCACAAACAAGCATTATATATGTATACAGTGAGGTCATATAATTACGAATTTAAATAAAAAATTCTGAAACATGTCAATTTTTATATGAACCACGCATTTTGAGTAAAATTGTTCACTTGAAGCTACAAAATTGTTCATGAATAAGAATCATTTTAATAATAATCTAGATAAGTAAATGCACAGCATAGCAGTAGTAAATCATGCATCACAAATTTCACCAGAATAGTTTGCAAATGTTATGAACTAGCTAAAAAGGTAAAATAAAGTTAATAAAGCATAAAAAGTACAATACATAAGGTATAAAGGCAGGCAAATAAGTAAATAATGTGAAAATAAAAAGTAGGAGAAAGCTCCATAAGAAAATTACCTTAACTAGACAAAAAGATGTAATAGATTATAAATTAGGTAATTAGTAAAGTGAAGAGTGTGAACAATCTAAAAACACTTAAATAAGAAGTGCAAAAGGTGAACTAAAACAAATAAAGACAATGTAAAGTGAACCTATAGTGAACAAACCAAGTCATAAGACAAACATTCTCAAAGAACTAATATGAACACTGTACCAGTGAAAACTTCATATAATTAAGAAATAAGAAAGTGTATAGATTAGAAATTGATAAATAGAATTAAGATATAGTGTATATATAGTTTGAAAATTGAAAAAGAAAATGACAGATTGAAATAACATACGAAGGTCAAAATCATAAATACAAAGCAAAATAGAGCTATAGTCAATAGAAAACAATTTATTCAAAACTAAATCAGCTTTAAAATGAGATAAGTTTCAAAACATATAGTTACAATTCAAAATCAATTCAAATTGTTGATTAAAACTTTCCAAAATCAAGTTGGGTGAATACCTCAATGCTTGGCGTCATCGATAGCAGATGTTGGTAGATGATAAATAGAGGTAACTCGCAAAATTTGAAACAGTGCCCCGTGGAAGATGTTTCGTTCAATCTAATATTGTCTTGAAAAAATTAAGTAGCCATGTAAATTGAAGATTAACGTACATCATAACCAAACTTAAGAGGTTAGGAAAATAATCAATAAGGTTCATTATGGCAAATTTTGTAAATTAAAATAAAGTGAAGTGATATGCAACACACTAAACAATCTTCTGAAAATGAAGTAGTGAATAACATTCCAAATAAAAAGGAATCTGTAAAAATGGATAAATGGTAAATCCAATATGAACTTTTGAAATTAATATGGAATTCAAAACAATTATATAAACAAAATGGTTAATTTAATAAAATAATGAAGATAAGAAGAACACGTGGACGAAAATGGAACAAAATGCTAGAAAAAGAAAGACTAAAGACCAAAGTTAATTAAGGTAATGAATTTTTGTAATTTTTAATTTGTATATAGTAATGGTAAAGGATGAATGTTTATTTATGTATAATTAGTTACGGATGTTAGTTAGATAATTCCAAAAGAGAATTCTCGAAAATAATGATTAATGAAATAATAAGATTTAGAGAAAAGAAAGATTCGTTTGATATTTTAAATAATTGTGAATAAAGTATCTTGTAATTAATTTGTAACAAGTGAATTTTTAAAGAAAGAGTAAAACGAATAGAGTATAATATGTTAAAAAAAAAACAAAGTAGAATGAAATTAAATAAACAATAGTTAAAAGAAAAAAAATTCAATCAAAGTGTAATAGTAAATAAAAGAGTAAAATTATCAATTGAAATAAAATAAGAGAATTTTAAAGTCTATTACAAAAAGGAAAAAGTTAAGGTAATGCAAGTGTCTTCAAAGAAAGGAAACTAGTTGAGAAAATAAACCGTAAGTACTATGATTATATAAAAAAAGGTTAATTGATTTAATATTTAATTTTGTTGAATATAAATTTTGAGTTAAAAATGTTGCTTTCAAATTTGTTAAAGATAATATAAACCTAACAAAAAGCCTGTCTATTTCCAATCCATTAGCCGGATGACAAGTTAAAATCATAGTAGCCTACTGAACCCACAAACACAAATAAATTTTTATAATTTGCATTGAGTTAATAATAAAAAGAGAATAAAGTCAATTAGTAATAAAGAATATATTAAAAATTAAATAACATTGGTCATTACTTTATGCCCAATCAAAATAATAAAGATAATAATATAATCAAATATAAACAATAAAAAAAATAAATTGGGGGAAACCATTACAAATTGGCATCCAGCGAGTAGGCTCATTTATCCCAAACCAATAAATTATATATCTGTTATAAAATGTCAAACTGAAATCAAATTTACTACAACGACGATGGCGGTGAACATTAGAATTATAGATATGATGTCAGATCTAACTATTTATCTTAAATCTCACTATTTGTATTCATGTCATGGGCTTTGTAATATTATTTAAATTGTATGAAACTATTAGCCTTTGAAATAAAAACAATATAAATTAAAAGTATAATTGTAAAATAATAAAAAAATTTCGAAAATACATTGATCAGTTAAAACAGAATACACAATTCTAATTTTAGTTGATAAACGATATTTAGAAAGAAATGAAAGTTTCAAACTTTTGAGAACCCAATAAATAGCAATTATCGTATAATATAATTTTTGTGGGTTTGTTAGTTTTTTATTTTTAGTTTGTTTTTCTCAATCTTATATATATTATATATGTATATATAGACCCCCGGTAGCGCAGAGGGAATGTGCTCGAACCTCCAAAATTTCACTAATTCGGAGGCTGAACCGAGTCTCGTACCCGGGTTCGAATCCCAGCCATGCCACGGCTTTTAATTAATAAAAAAAAGACGTGACGTCATCTCGGGGTTACGGTCGTCTCTGGTAACTGGCAAAATCCATGAGAAAGGGGCGGCGTGGTAAGGTATGCCTCAGAACCTCAAACATGTCGAATTACAAAACTCATGGAATTGTACCCCAGGTGGGTAAGCAATCCCACACCTGGAAACCGGTCTGCCTCAAGGATTCTGGGTGAGGCAAACATTCGACTACACTACATCTAGCAACATATAACTGCCGAACACTCTCGAACCAAGCTAGAATTGTAGAATTAGAACAAGAGGCAGTAAAAATCAAGTGGGATATCATTGGCATAAGTGAAGTTAGGAGGAACAACGAAGAGCTAATAACACTTGAATCAGGCAACCTCCTATACCACCGAGGAACACCAACAGGAAGAACTAGTGGTGTTGGATTCCTCATCCATAAGAGATGGACCGATAACATTATAGGCGTGTCCGGAACATCAGACAGAGTCGCAAGTCTAACATTGTCGCTTTCGAAAATAATACAAGTTTACGCCCCAACAATTAGCCATTCTGACGAAGAAATCGAACAACTATACAGCGAAATCAAAGAGGCCTTAGATACCAACAACAGCCATTTCAAATACATTATCGGCGACTTCAACGCGAAAATAGGGAAAAAACAAGACCGAGAAGGATCAGTGGGGAACTTCGGGTTCGGTGAACGAAACGAAAGAGGTGAGAGATTAGTACAGTTCGCACAATATCAGAACATGTACATATCAAATTCCTTCTTCAAGAAAAATTCTAATAGGAAATGGACTTGGGAAGCTCCAAATGCGTCAGTCAAAAATGAAATTGACCTTGTCCTGACAAAAAAGATTAATACCATTAAAGATGTAAGCACGCTAAATAAATTCAGGACAGGAAGCGATCACAGACTTGTCAGAGCAAGGATTGTCCTTAATACGAAACTGGAGAGATTTAAACTTACTAGGAAGACGCCCGCTACTAGCATAGACATTAACAACCTGAAAGAAAATTCTGAAAAATATCAGACGCTGATAGAAGAGAAGCTCCGGGAACAACAAGACAACTCACAACTAATGAATACAATACTGACCTGTGCTAAAGAAATAGGCGGAAGCCAACAACGAAACGAACACAAGAAGCTTAGTTCGGAAACAAAGGCGTTGCTTCAGAAAAGAAGAGAACTGAAAAGGACAACAGACATCCAACGCATAGAATACAGTGAACTATGCAAGACAATAAGAAAGAAAATTGCAGAGGAGATAAAAAAATTCAACGAAAAATTCGTAGAAACTGCAATTGAAAATCGGAAAAGTTATAAAAACGCTAAGAAAGCATTGATAATTGGGAAAAGACAAGTAATCGCATTGACAGAAGAAAATATCAGAATAACGGATAGACACAAAATAATGGAGCATGTCACGAAATTCTACAAGGATCTATACAAAGCCCCCGAATCTTTGGAAATACAGCTGACGAAAGAAGAAATACCGGAAATACTTGTGGAGGAAGTGGAATCAGCGGTCAACAAAATGAAAAATGGCAAGACAGCAGGTAACGACGCAGTAACGCCTTAACTACTAAAATGCGCTGGTAGAGAAGCATGGAAACGCCTAGCCAAAATATATAGGAATTGCCTAAGAACCAGACACATCTCAGAAAAATGGAATAGCGCCCTCATAGTATTAATCCATAAGAAAGGCAATAAAGAAGACATTCGGAACTACAGACCGATAAGTCTCCTGCCGGTAGTGTACAAAATATTCACTAAAATCATACAAAACAGAATACAGAGTACACTAGATTCCGCTCAACCCCGAGAACAAGCCGGATTTCGTAGTGGCTTCAGCACAATCGATCACATACACACTATAAGGGAAGTTATCAGTCGAACTAGAGAATATCAAATACCACTTGCCTTGGCCTTCAGTGACTTCGAAAAAGCGTTCGACACTATATATCCGAAGGCGGTAATCAACGCCCTGAGTGAACAAGGTGTACATAGGCCATACATAGAAACGTTGGCTAATATATACAAGGAAGCCAAAGCCAAAATCAGAATATATGAAGGCAGCCCTGAATTTCCTACTAACAGAGGAGTCAGACAAGGGGACTCAATATCACCGAAGCTATTCACAGCGGCATTAGAGAGTATCTTTCGACGATTAGACTGGGACCACAAAGGACTGAACCTAGATGGAGAATATCTAAACCATTATCCCGACTTGACCATACAATGTATGGCATCACACTCCCTCTAAGGCACTCTATGAGTTCCTTTAGGGGAAAATTCACTAAACCCCAGATATCCTAGATATCAAAAGGGTTTAGCTCTGTGGGAGCCCTTGCCAGGTTTTCAGGCCCGTGGTTGGAGTCGTGGCGGCAGTTTCCCATGAATTTTCTGACCGTCCGGGCTGTCCCTAACAAGACTGCTTTTTGCATTTGTTTGTACAGATGTTCGTCCAGACCGAGGTATTTTAAATTGTCTAATAGATGTTTTGGGACTAGTCCTGTTGTTGACATAACAATTGGTACAGTTCGTGTGTTGTTCATGTTCCACTGAGTCTTTATTTGAAATTCCAAATCTCTATATTTGGTTATTTTCTCAGCCTGCTTGATATTGATATTATTGTTGTTGGGAATTGCTATGTCAATTAAAGTTGTTTTCCGAGAAACTTTATCTACCAAAACTATATCTGGTCTATTGTGAGCAACAGACCGATCGGTCAGTATCGTGCGATCCCAGTACAGCTTGTAGTTGTTATTTTCTAAAACAGATTCTGGTTTATATTTATAGTATGGTAATCTTACCGACTGTGATAATTCATGTTTCAGTGCTAGTTCCTGGTGAAGTATTTTTGCCACAGCATCGTGTCGTTCTTTGTATTCAGTTGCAGCGAACGCTTGACAACCTCCTGTGATATGCTGGATAGATTCAGATGTTAGGCAACCGTACCTGCATCTATCGTTGTTAATGGAAGGGTCTTTAACGATGTACTTTAGGTAGTTCTTAGTTGGAATTACTTGATCTTGGATTGCCAATATAAAGCCTTCCGTTTCAGGGAACATATGACCAGAGATCAACCAGTAGTTCGACGCTGCACTGTCGACATAATCTTGGTTGATGTCGTTTATATGTCTTCCATGAAGGGGCTTCTCTTTCCATTTCAGCAGTTTCTGATCTGTGGTCTGGTGGTGTAATTGGACATGTTGTTGTGTCAGTCGCAGTGGTGTTGAGTCATCAACCTGGCACATGACTCTATGTAGATCAGAAAATTCTGCGAGTTTCTGGAAATGACTACGCAAAATAGAAATTTGTTGATCTAATAGTTTACTTAGATCTGTCAATCCTCTTCCTCCTTCATACCGTGGCAAAGTTGTACGTTCGACAGAGCTCTTTGGATGGTGATTTTGAGCTTTTGTTAGTAAAACTCGAACTTTTCGTTGTAATTGTTCAATGTCAGTCTTGCACCAATTAACTATACCGAAAGAGTAACTGAGCACTGAACACGCATAGGTGTTAATAGCCTGAAACAGATTTTTACTGTTTAGTTTGGTTTTCAACAGTCGTCTTACCCTTCTATAAAACTCTGCTGTTAGGTCCTTTTTCATAGTCATGTGATCAATACGTTGAGCCTGCTTTATTCCAAGGTATTTATAAGTATGACCTTCCCCCATAGATTCAATTGAGGTGCCATCTCCCATTTCGAAGTGGCCCTGCTGTATTTTGCCTTTAACTATATTAATAATTCGGCATTTGTCTAGGCCAAATTTCATATGGATTTCACTAGAGAACCCTTCTACTATTTTAAGCATATCATGCAGCTGTTGTTTTGGAGCTGCCATCAACTTTAAGTCGTCCATGTATAACAAATGGTTTATCTTTAATGCTTGTACGTTGTTGTGTTTGAGACTGAACCCAAAATTAGTTGAGTTCAGTTTGTTTGAGAGAGGGTTCATGGCAAGGCAGAACCACAGCGGGCTAAGAGAGTCTCCCTGGAATATACCCCTTCTGATTGGAATAGGGTCTGTTTGTATCGAACAGTTGGCTTCATTCAGTGAGATTTTGGTTTGCCAGGTGGCCATGGCATGTTCTAAAAAGTTAATAATACAATTATTCACTTTATAGAGTTTCAGCACCTTAATGAGCCAATCATGTGGAACTGAATCAAAGGCCTTTTTGTAGTCCACATATGCCATGTAGAGATTACGTCGTTTGGCGTGGGCTTGATTGCAGACAACGGAATCAATTATCAGTTGTTCTTTGCAACCCATCGAATTTTTCGCACATCCCTTTTGTTGTTGAGTAATTATGTTGTTCAGTTCACAATGTTTGAAAATGCGATGATTAATGCATGATGTTATGAGTTTGTATAAGGTTGGAAGGCAAGTGATTGGTCGGTACTTTGCTGGGTCCTGTGCACATAGGTCGTCCTTTGGTAAGAGATATGAAGCACCATGCGTAAGGAAACTAGGCATCTTTTGTGGGTGGGCAATTACGTCATTTATAAGGGCTGTTAGTGTTTCGTGGGTTGCGTACAGTTTCTTTATCCAGTAATTTTGTACACCATCTGGTCCTGGTGCTTTCCAGTTATGGAGGTTCTTCATTATGTTGGATGTATCTTCCGTTGTAAATGGTTGGTGTTGCATGGCCTCACAGTTCTGAGATGCAGCCTCCTCCTCATTAATCCAGCTGGCTCCGGAGTTATAGGAGATTGTTGTGGAAAGCTGTGTTTTCCAGAATTCCTCGATGTCTGTTTTACTGGGGTAACTAGGGGCTTCATTATTATTGTTGTTGTTAAGTTTTCTATAAAACCCTTTTTCTGATTGTCGGAAGAGTGTGTTGTCTAGTTTCCGTTGGTTACTGGTTTTGTACCTTCTCAATCGACTTGTGTAGACGGAGAGCTTTTGTCGTAGGCTGTCCAGACATTGCTGAGATGCAACCATTATTATTATTATTATTATTATTATTATTACATACAAGTAAGGGCAGAGGGACAAGTCCCTGTTGTGCCCAAAAACAGAGAAATTACAATAATTGACTTACAAGTATATAGGTACATACAAAATAAAATAAATTAATTCAATTACAAGAAAAAACAAAATAAACAATATTATTTACTCTAATAAAAAACAATCTAGTCTATTTTTGAAAATGTTTATAGAAGGTGCAGAGACAACATTAGCATTTAGATTATTCCAGCTGTCAAAAACTCTGTTCGGTAAGAAATTTTTTCTCGATCTGATGGAAAAATTTTCTTTTTTGAGTTTGAACTGATGACCTCTGAGGCGTTCGTCCTGATTTACGGTAAACATTAGGTCAAGATTTCCGAAATTGTACTTCAATATTTTATATGTGATAATCAGGTCTCCACGATGTCGCCGAAGTTCAAAGGATGTTAGGTTGGCCATAATAAGTCTTTCTTCATAGGAAGGTCTTCTCGGTCCCCAGGGAATTCGAGTGGCCTTTCTCTGAACATTTTCCAGCAGGGTTTGTCACGAACTAAGTCAGGATACCACGTTGGTCCAGCGTACTCAAGAATTGGTCTCACATAAATAGTGTAAAGTTTACAAAATGACTGAAAGGATACTCTTGAAAAACATCTCCGAATGAGATACAGTTTCGAGTTCGCACGCTTACAGATTAACGTAATATGATCGGACCACGTTAGGCTACTGTTAACGATCACTCCGAGGTCATTGTGAGAAAACACAGAACTTAACGGTTGGCCGTTAATAAAATACGGTACCAGCGGATTATTTTTACCGATTCGAAGCACTACACATTTTTCAGCATTTAAAGGAAGCAACCATTGGGAACACCAAGTTAAGATAGAATCTAAGTCTTCCTGGAGCGCTAGTTGATTTGTGTTTGGATTGGCATATATTTTTGTGTCATCGGCGTAGAAAGATATTTTGCTTCTAACGTAGTAAGGAGTATCACTGGTGTAGGCCGTAAATAGCAAAGGACCTAAGACAGATCCCTGTGGTACTCCACTTTCTACTAACCTGCTCTGTGAGAAAGCTTCGCCAACTCTAACTTTGTAATATCTATCCTTCAGGAAATCATCAATCCAACGAAGTAAAGTACCGCGAACGCCGAGATGTTCTAATTTATATAAAAGTCTACGTTTAGGAACACGATCAAACGCTTTGGAGAAATCTAAATAAATAACGTCAACGGGCTGTAGATTATTGAGTGATGATGTCCAGTCATTAACACAATGTAGGAGATTAGTTAAAGTGGAGCGGCCAGAGACAAATCCATGTTGTTGTATTGGAATAATTTGTTCTTGAAAAAAATAGTAAAAGTAGTGTTCGCAGAAATTATATTAAGAATTGTATCGTGTAATGCGTTCCACATTAATGAGGAGTCATTTAGCTAGGCAAAAAGTAACTTCCACTCGATTCGAGACAGTTGATCATTAACTTCAGAAAAGTCGGTAGCAACGTATGTTATAACATTATTTTTGCGGGATAGTATTAGGTTAAATTGAATGTGGGCCGTTATAACCGCATGATCTGACTTTCCAATATGTGAATTTACTTCTAGAGAGGAAATTAGTTGTTCGTCGTTATTAAGCATGAGGTCTAAAGTAGAAGGTTGGTTGTTAATTCTAAATCTGGTAGGTTCTGTAATAAGCTGCGTGAGATTCGAATTAGCTACAAAGTTTTTAAATAAATTTTGGGAGTTTACGGCGTCAGATAACGAGGTTATAGGCCAGGTAATTTCAGGAAAGTTAAAGTCGCCAGCAATGATAAGATTATCCAGAGACGATAATTCCTCAAGTTTTTTGAGGAAGATGTTATCATGTAGTAGTAGTGTATCAGGGGGACGATAAATGCATACTAAATTAAGCGAAAATGGATTTTTACTAACAGATAAATGAATAGCAACTATTCCAGGTAGGTCCAGTAGCTTAATATTAATAGTAAAAGCTGTAGTAATAACATCAGATAAGTAGATACATACACCTCCCCCGACACGATTTTCTCTATCTTTGCGATATATTGTATACTCATTAATGTTAACTAACGAATCTAGAATTTAGGGTTTAAGCCAGGATTCAGCAATAAACATAATGTGTGGTTGAAGAAGTTGAACTGTGCATACGAATTCATCGAATTTAGCAGAAAGTGAGTCTAAATTTGTATATAGAGATAGCCAGTCATTAAATTTGTCGGTGGAAAAATTATGGACGAAATTTCGTGATTTTGGGAATGCCGTTAATATATTTTATTGTAAGGTCATGTTCGCCATTATTTTTGCGAGTTTCTAGTTCACTTCGGAGTTCTTCTAATCGCAGTTGCTGAGTGGGCGTCTTATCATCTACTATCGAAAATTTTTCGGTGATTTTGTTTTCTAATAGTTTAGATTTATTCCTAAGAATGTCTTTGACGTGATATTCTGAAGCCATTACTACTTTTATCATTCGAGGAAAACGTTGGTTCGGTTTGCCAACTCTGTAGAAAGTGATTTGATTTTCTTGACAGCCAACAGTTTCCAAGACCAGCTTAATTTTATTTGCATCGTCTTGCTTTCTAAGTTGAGCATCCCCAGAAGAAGATTCGGGTACGCCCCTGATTAGAATATTTTTAGCACGTGTTATGCGATCTACAGCTTCATTAGCGATATTATCGGTGAATTCAGTAGACTTAAATACATCAATCTGGCTCAGCTTATTATTTAATTCGGTTAATTTGTCGTCAAAGTCATGGATTTTCTTCTGAATTTCCGTTTTAAAATTCAAAAGAAGATCTTTTATTTCGGAAATATTAAAGACATTTGAACTGCAAGAATTACAGAGGATACACAATCCGCGAACTTTCTGCCGAGTAACGCGGTCTTCAGTAGAAATATCGGTACATGCTATGTGTATCTGTCGCTTACAACCATCGCACTGGAGTTTGCGATCAGCTGTTGCTACGGGTTTCAGGCAGTTCGAACAAACTGGTGGGGTAGGCATGGTCCAGTTTTTATTAGTAGTTTGCTTTATGAATGAATTATTGTAAAATGGTACTCAAAGAAAATTGAAATTTTGTTATTATTCAACGGAACTGCACTTTTTTCACAGAACTTTTTTAACCACTACTGGCTATTACTACATAGAACTGTTATGCAAAATTTCTTTACGAAGTATTTACTTTTTAACCGACTTCAAAAAGAAGGAGGTTCTCAATTCGTCTGTATCTATGTTGCTTTTTTTATATTTGTTCACCGATTACTAGGAAACGGCTTGAGGGATTTCAACCATTTTACTGGATCCTGTTTGGCGGGATAGCGAAGTGGTCCCATATTTTTTTCATTAAAATAGCTTTTACCGTTTCTTAGAAAATGGGGAGAAACTATTTTTACCTATTCTCATATACTCTATGCCATGGTGGAGGAGCCGGTATTATTATATAAAATTTAAAAAATGTTATTCGGAACGTGGGGCTAATTGAAAAGGGATTAGATTAGTGACGAGATATCTCAAAGTGGTCAGAACTTTTTTTCAAATAACATAGCTTCTATCGTTTCTTATAGAATGGGGAAAAACTTTTTACCTATTTTCTTATATTCTATGTCTTGGTGGAGTCGCGGGATTATAAGATTAGATGGAGTTGCTGGTATTAACTATTCGGAACTTGGGGTAAATTGTAAATAAGATGAATTAATCAAAATCAAAATAAGTGTCAGTTAATATGAATATACAGTGTGTATTCATAAATTAAACGATTTCTTTTTATTATTATTCATAATTTTCAGAGAACAAAGTTATTCTTCACAAACAGATTTTTTACATGGTCTAAAACATAAACAGTAATCATTCCATGTCAATTTTTATTAACTGTAGACAAAGTTTGCCTTCAAAGAGGGCTTATAATTACAAATTAAATTATCTTCATTTCTGTTAAGATATAAAATTGTTATCAAATACAAATAATCTAATACTATATAACGAACAAGGTTTGTTTATATATATATATATATATATATATATATATATATATAACAATAGATAGAAATCGATTGGTTAGGGTCTCATATTTGGGAAAATTGTTTTCCAGAGAAATTAAATAATTAAAAAATTTATTGGCAGTTTGCGACAATCAAGATATCTGATTTTTAATTTAAAGGTGTTCAATACAGGGTGATTTAGTAACCTACGTAAGAGTGAGATTCGTCTTGTAAAAATTATTTCAATACAGGGTGATTTGAGAGTGAAACTGCTCTTGTAATCATTTCTCCAATATAAAATGTACTTGTATGTTCCGAACAAGTAACTATTTAATGCCTACCTCATAATTTCCTAGCATTATATTTTTACACCTGGAGAATTCAACTTTTCAAAGTGATAAAATTGCCGAGGCGGGCGATTTTTGGATGAGTAAAATCTTATGAATTTGCACGCATATAAATATACATATGTGGTGTAAAAATAAAATTATATAGGGTAGTTATTCAACTGTTGGTGATCCATGAGATTTCCTATGCAAGATGGTTAAAATATAACGTCGAATGTAATTATATCATACAGGATGGTTAGTAAAAAGCAAGAAAAAATAATTATATAAGGTAGCTCATAGCAGTTGGAAATTTATGATAGCTGACATACAGGGCGGAGTACAAATATTGTAATGAAGGATGGTTAAAAAAATGTTAATAGAATGTTACAGCTGTAGGATAAATCATTAACAATTACAGACATTGCATCACTGAAAATTGTAAAATAAATACATTTTTTAAAAAACAAAAACCGACTTCAAAAGAAAATTAACTAAAAAGCATGAAATAATATTTTGCTACAATTAAATACTTTTTATGAAGTCGGTGCCAATTTGAACAGCGAATTTGCGAAGTATAACTCATCAATGTACCTCACAAAATATTTTCACTTTCGCTTGGCACCGACTTCAAAAAAAGTATTTAATTGTAGCAAAATATTATTTCATGCTTTTCAGTTAATTTTCTTTTGAAGTCGGTTTTTGTTTTTTTAAAAATGTATTTATACACAGTAATCTTGAAAATTGGTGAGAGCACAAAATAATACGTGTGTGTTCGACTTACATATATGAATGTATCCATCTGAGATTCGCCGATGACATTGTCCTAAATGCCATTAATGCAGGAGAACTACAAAATCAAATCAATGAACTTAGCAGAGTAAGCAAGGAAATAGGCCTAAAAATAAATATCTGAAAAACAAAGATAATGTACAACGAACTAATAGACACACAAGACATCACAATAGATAACACAGTTCTGGAAATAGTAGAACAATATATATACCTAGGTCAATTAATACACATATCAGGTTCGCTACTACCACTACCACAAAGGTCTATGGAAAGATGCATGATCGGAATAACGAGAAGAGATCGGAAGAGAATAGAGTGGATAAGGAACAAAACCCAGGTAATAGATGTTATCCACAGAGTGAAATCTTTGAAGTGGCAATGGGCAAGGCATTTGGCAAGAAGACAAGATAATAGGTGGTCAACAAAAATCACACAATGGTATCCTAGGGGTGTTAAAAGACCAAGGAAACGCCCCAATGTAAGATGGGACTATGACATCAAGAAAATAGCAGGCATAACCTGGTCCCAAAAAGCGTACAACAGAACAACATGGAGAGATTTGCGAAACGAATATGTAAGAGAGGCTACACCATTGCTCTATCTGAGAGCAATTGTTAAATTGGAAAAGATTTGCAGTTTTACTGGCCCAATTTAATGACACTTTCGGATTTTTGTAAAAAGTTATGGCTTACTAGATATTTTGAAAAAACGAAATTCTGTCGATTTAGTCAAATCCTTGTAGCTCCATTGTTTTTGATTTTATAAAAAAAGTGTTAATATGAAAATTGATGAGAATTGTATCCCGAATACGACTGTCATGTCCTCATTTGACACAAACTTTTTTTTTAAATGGAAAGCATAATTGGCTATGACCTCAAAAAATCGGACATTTTTAGAGCTTTTCAACGATATAATACTCGATATAGTTATTCATAAAAATAACGGAGTTATGGAGGCTATACTCTCTTATTTTCACTTTTAAAGTAGTTAGCCATGAAATAGATTCATTTATTAATAACTATTCCAAAAAACATTGAACAATTTTTTTATTAGGTATATCAGATATAACGAAAAAACTAAATAAGTAGAAACTTACTAAAAACTTAAGAAATTAAAGTACATAATAATGGTAACAATTTATGTTCGAAAAGTCCACCATTGTTATTTAGACAAAAATTGCATCTTTTTAAGATTGACGTTACCGCTTTCCTCTCAGACCGCCTATCAATTTCTTCAATTGCTTGTAATACCGCCTCCCTTAAGTCACCAACTGTCTCATAATTTCTTGTGTATACTTTGTTTTTTAGCGCACCCCCTATATAGAAATCTATAATTGCCAAATCGGGAGACCGTTGTGGCCATTCGCGTGAGCCATTTCTTCCTATCCAAGAGTTTGGATAGATATTATCTAAGTGATTCGTCATAGATAAAAGATCCCAGAATAATAGACTCTGTATCATACCAAACATTAAGACCAAATTTTATCTGGGGTCGTCTTTGTTCTACATGGGAAGGGTTTTCTTTAGCCCAGATATGCTCATTGTGTCTATTGAAAATACCGCAGTTAGTAAATCTAGTTTCATCTGACCATAACAACTTTCATAGAAACTGTGGATTGTCAAGGTACTTATCTCTAAACCATGTACAAACAAAAAAAAGGTCGATGTTCGTCGCCAGCATGCAAAGTTTGAGAAACTGAAAGTTCGTACGGGTGGAACTTGTGCGCTTTCAGGACTTTAACTACAGTTCGTTGAGATGTGCCAGCTTCTGCCGCAATCTCACGAGTTGATGTAGATGGATTTTGATTTACCATTGCCAAAATATTTATTTGTGCTGCTTCGTTAATTTGATTACGTTCCTTTGGTGGTTTAGTAAGAGATCCATATCTGCGTAAACTATCGTAAAGCCTCTAAAATGTATATAGAGCAGGTTGACGACTATTAAAATATCAATGAAAATATTCCTCAGCTACACGAACTGAATTTTTATGGCATATGATATAACATTCTACCATATTCACTTTTTCTTCGTTAGAATATTCCATTTTATCACGAAAACTTGCCAATATCGACTGTCAGTTCAGCAGTACTAATGGAATTACTCTCAAATGAGGAAAGAGTGAAAACAATCTTTTTCATGGCTACCTACGTTAAAAGTGAAATTAAGAGAGAAAAGCATCCATAACTCCGTTATTTTTATGAATAACTATATCGAGTATTATATCGTTTAAAAGCTCTAAAAATGTCCAATTTTTGAGGTCACAGCCAACTATGGTTTCCATAAAAAAAAAGATAAGTTTGTGTCATATCTTGAAAACGAGAGCAGTCACGCAAACGAGGACATGACAATCATATTCGGGATACAATTCCCTTCAATTTTGATATTTACACTTTTTTTATAAAATCAAAAACAAAGGAGCTGAGGGATTTGACTAAATCGACAGAATTTCGTTTTTTAAAAATATCTAATAAGCCATGACTTTTTACAAAAATCCGAAATTAAATTGGGCCAGTAAAACTGCAAATCTTTCCCAATTTAATCATTGCTCTATCTCCGCTAGTTACCGAAATCCCCATACTGATCATCAAAAAACCTCACATTTTATATAGTTAATAATTTGTTTGCTACAATCACGCCCTGAATTATTGCCTTCTGATTCAAAATTGATGTTCAAAGTTCAAATCTCCTTTAATAATATGCATGCACTTTAAATCGTTCTTGTTAATATTAATGTTACCATTTTCACCGTCCAATCAGCGTGAATTGTGTCTTTAATTTCGTAATCTTACCCTCAGTACCTTCCAGGGGTTGCAGAGAGATCTTAACTCACCACTCTAAACCATTCCGCATGTCAAATGAGGGTTTATACTGTCATCTTGACTTCTTTTCACCACTTTTTTTTAAACGGTATTACGATATCTCGATTATTTTTCTACCTAGTATATTTGTATCAATAATTCACTTTGTTGAAATGCTTACTTGAGTATGATTATAATTCATATACTAATGATGTTTAATAATCAACACTTTTTCGGAATATGAGAGTAAAAAAAATTGTGTTATAGAGTGAATTTTCGCATTCATAGTGCGAGTTGTTTAATGAATATTATTATTATTGAACAAAGTTTGAGGAAGTCTCAAACTGGCAGACGAAACGTTGCAATTAAATTATGTCTTATGACATATTAATGGCCCTGAATAACTTTTTAATATATCGAATTTTCGCCCTAAATTACCTAAAGATACTTACAATTTGCTGACAATGTGTTTTACTTTAAATGTCCGTTCTAAAAATTCAACCTGCACTTGTTTTAAAGTTGAGACTTGTGCAAATTATTAGAATTTCTAAACGTTACATACCTATCTCCACCCATGGAAAATATTTGTGAACAGTTACAATTAATTTAGACTGTCCCACCGAAACTAGCTGACCATTGTATTGACTTGAAATCTAGTTCACTCATTTGTAAATAATGCAATTGCCCAATGACAGTAAAACACTTATAAATATTTATATAATTAAATGTGAGTTAAGAGTTCTCGTTAAAGGATACAAAAAAGTGGTCGCACCTAGACATTTCTGTGTTAACAAGAGTTGTGGTGTCTTAAAGATTCGATATGCCTTGTAACAGATTTTAGAAATCGCCGATATGTAATTTTTTTATTCTCACTTTACATAAAACAATATACTTGTAGATTCAATTTTATAAAGACATCTATACGCATTTTTTAAATGTGACAATTTCCTAAAAGTTACCGTACCCAAAATTTCTTTGAAAATTCCCAAATTCCGTATTTAACCGACTTATACTTAGTTTATTAATCCGTCGGCATCTTTTTAGGGTTCCGTATATACAATGTTATACAATATACGGATACCCTTATAATATCGCTCCGGATTTGTGCCTCTATCACATTACAGCAATTTTCTCCTAAACTACTGGACAGAAGAGATTGAAATTTGGCATCAATGTATAGTTTGGTGACCCAATCAGGAGTACATATCGTAAATGAAGAAATTTTGATTTTAGGGGTACTTCTGGGGGAACAACTAAAAAATTGACTGTTTCCCCCCCTGATCCCGAAACTACTGAGCCTAAAATTTGGAAAAAAATAGGAAATATAGATCGTTGCGCAAACTTTACAGAAAAAATAAGGAGAAACCATTAATATTAATTTTGGGGGACAAGTTATAGAAGTAAATGAAAATTTAAAAAAAAAATTCAAACGCATCATGTAATATATCAAATGAAAGGTTGTATTCTGAGGAACACAAATATATTTTTTTCATATGTAAAAAAAAATATATTTAAAAAGATATTTTACGAAAATATACCAAAATTTACCCATTCCCCCCTTATCTCCGAAACTATTTGAAATATTTGAAAAAAATTACAGCTATAGGGTCTGACCTAAAGTTTAATAGAAAAATAAGGAGAAACCTCAACTTTTAATTTTAGGGGCCAAATTACAGAATTAAATAGAAAATATAAAATAAAAATTGTTTCTAACGCATCATGTTATATATCAAATGAAAGGGCTCATTATGACGAAAACAAATACATTTTTTCCATATTTTTAAAATAAATTAATTAAAAGATATTAACAAAAATATAAAAAAAATTATCCATCCCCCCTTATTTCCGAAACCATAAGCTGTAAAATTTTGAAAAAAAAAATTGAGGTATACCACCTCACTTGAACTTTACTGGAAAAATAAGGAGAAACCCCTAATATTCATTTTGGGGCTCATTATTTTTTATTATTTTTTAGATAAATATTTTAAAATCTATTAACAAAAAATATTTAAAAAATTACCCATTCCCCCCCTTTATTCCCCAAACTATAAGACCTAATTTTTTTGTTTACAGAAAAAATACGAAGAAATCCCTAATATTAATATTAGGGGCCAAATTATAGAATTAAACGGAAATTCAAAATTTTTTTTGACGCATCATGCAATATATGAAATGAAAGGGCTCACTATGAGGAATACAAATATATATTTTTCATATTTTAAAAATTAATTGTTTACAAGATATTAACATAAAGCTATATAAAATTTTCATTTCTCGCTTTATTTCCGAAACCGTACTACCTAAAATTTTGAAAATAATTAGGAGTACTGGGGCTCACTTGAAATTTATAAGAAAAATTATTAAAAAAAACCCATAGTAATTTCAGAGACAAATTATTCAATTAAAAGGAAAATAAAAATTCAATTTTCAAACGCATCATGTAATATATCAGATAAAAGGCTCATTATGTGAATTACAAATATATCATATTTTTAAATCATTTGTTTAAAAGATATTAACATTGACTTAATTCCCACTTTAAATTTACACTATTTAAATTTTGAAAAATACATTTTATTTGTATTTTTAAATAATTTGAACAACAGATTTAATAATTTTTAATTTAAAACTTGACCTATTTTGCCCTTTATCTTCCAATCTACAGAGCCTCAAAACTCAGACAGTAGATTATAAAAGGCTTCTCTGAAAGTTTATTAGTAAAATAATAATATAATGTTAATTTTTGAGCATCAATTAGAAAATTAAATACATATGTATTCTGATAAAAATCAAGCGAATCCTGAAGCAGATAAAATCAAAAGTCTATCTGTGGAAAATAAAAGTTTTTATTTTTTATAAATTTAAAACGCTTCCTTTAAAAGATATTAGGGTAAATATAACAGAATGCACTCATTCCCTGCTTGTCTGAAACTGGAATATTAGAATCTTGAAGGTGGTATGGAACACGTAATATACGAGTCAAACTCGCACTTGACCAAATTATTTTTGTTTATCGTGTCTCAGTGACGAGACAAACGTGAACGACAGAGGTTTTAGCAACAACTTTAGGGCTCTGTTAAAATTATTACTATTGGAGATATAGTTTCGAGAGTTAGGACGTCAATTCGAATCGAATGACACCAAAATTATAATTTTCGGTGAACTCTATCAGGATTTCACCAAAAGGGCTCTTGTAGACTAGATTATGCTTATCTGTCGAATGCTAGAGAGGTTCCTACGAAAAGTATCAAATTTAAAAAGTGAATCACACCGTTTTCATTATAAATTCCTGACATCTCACGTTCATTTACTGCCCAATTAGAAATCACAAAACAATTTTCTGTTGCAGCCGCGTCGCGTGCGCTTCAAGCTTCCCACCACAGATGGCGACGTCCACCCCGACGTCGGAAAAATCAGCGACGTGGACGCCGGCGTCGGGGAAGTCAACAAGTCAAAAAGAATGGCGGGAGAGTCGCTCCTTCGAAGTCGCGACTCTCATCAGCACCAACACCAGTTCAGTCATAAACGACGCGAAGTTAGGCACGTCGCCAGAGACTTGGAGACGTCGTCGGCACGTCGGAAGTATCCCGAAGGAACGGCGAAGGAAAAGACACCCGGAGGACCGAGAAGCAATCGAAGACGCGGCTGTAACTTCGTCGAACACATGTAACTATTTTGATGATTTAATTCAGACTTTTAGTTTTGTTTTGGTGTTTTTTTTTGTTGTTTCTGGATGTTGTTTGTGAGAAGTTGAAACAAGGCAGGTAAAAAAATATTTATTAAGTTATAGTTGTTTTGAAGTTATATAAAGTTTTTGTAAAAATTATTTATTTCTTGTTCCTACAACATTTTTTTCCTACTTATTAAATTTTGGCGATATTTGATAATGGTATTTACTAGCACTCTCGATTAATTTGTAATCTCTTTAGTTATGGATTTATGATTGATTCAGGATTATACAGGTTGTCCCAGAAATGTGAAGAGTATCAAAGTGTTATTTATTTAAATTGAATGCCCTGTATATTATAACATTTTCGGTATCTACAATTGAAATGATGAGGTGTTCCATAAAAGTTTACTATATCTAAACCTCATAGTTTCTGTAATATTCACTATTTTATCAAAATCTAGTGATCATTTAAAGGGTTAGTGTCTCAGCATACTCTTTTCTTGTTATGAAATAAATACCAATTAATTAACCAAAATTTCAAATGACAATTACTTCTTTAAGTTTAATGAAACACTCTGTATTTTATGTCACCAACATTAGTAGAATTTTATTCTCTATGCAACAGTATAACATATCCCTATATCTAACTATTCAAGTTTCCATGAAAAACTCGCACATTTTCATCATGAGGTACTACATAGTGTAAATGTCCATTTTCAAAATCATTGGATTAGAAGAAATGGTTTTCAGAATTTTCCTCCACGATCCCATGACTCACCGGATTTCTTTCTATGTGGATACGTAAAAGGAATTGTCTATAACACGCCTCCAACAAGACCGGATGATATGAAGGACCACATTAGAGAAGCTTTCCAAAGCATAGGCGTCGATATGTTAGCAAATGTTGCTAGAAGTTTTGAAAAAAGGATACATTTATGTTTAGAGTATATATATATATATATATATATATATATATATATATATATACAGGATGTAAACGGTTTGAGTGCAAAGATTTTGAAGAACAATACTTCAGGCAAAAACAAATCAAAAAGCTTTATAACATTTTCTAAAATAAACTATAGTTTTGCCAAAAAAAAACACATAAAGTTAGATTTTATGTAGCCCTTGCTACAGTGAATAATACAATAATTTCGGTTTCAAAATGTCGGTAAATGTAAATATGTAAATACTCAATAGTTTATACATCTTTAATAGCCACATTAAAAATGAAAATTGACTATTTAAACTCGAAATATGCTTTTATAATTTAGTGTAAGTTTCTCCGAATAGATATGGAAACGTGGCATACAGACCAATTTGTTTACTACATTTTTTACTTTAACGACGACTGAGAGTTATGATTGTTTTTTGCGATTTCGATTCTTGTAAATAAGAATAGATAAACGGTAAAGTGATTTGAATGATATATATTTGATGTAGAGTTCGTGGTTTGCTTTCCATTTAATATATTTTTTAAATAAATAAAATCAGTATTTATTTGTGATAAATAATGGCCGATTATACAATTAGGGAAAGACATGACATGCTCTTAATTTATGGGGAAAGCAGACGTAATTGCAGAATAGCAACAATCTTATACAGTGAAATGTTTCCAAACAGACGCCTGCCCAATGCTAGGACATTCGTAGCTGTTTCGCAGAGGCTTCTGGAAACAGGTAGTGTAATACCACAAATAAACAATCGCCGACCACAGCGACATAATCGTATCTTAGCTGCTGAGGATCAAATACTAGACCTTATCGACATCAACCCATAACGTAGCACACGGAGTATTGGAAATGAGCTGCAAATTTCTCACACTGTTGTTCATAGAACATTACGGGAACAACTGCTCTATCCATATCACATGCAGCGGGTTCAAGGGCTTTCAATTGATGATTTTCAACCAAGACTCAATTTCTGTCGTTGGTTCCTCAGAAAACATCGACAATTTACACGACTCCCATTATTGACGAGAATGACCTTAGACAACGCATTTTTGACGCTGCTGACGAAATCCGAAATATTCCAGGAAATTTTTCTCGCATACGTGAAAATTGGATTAAAAGGTGTCGTGCTTCTGTTGATAGTAATGGTGGGCATTTTGAACATTTGCTGTGAATAATCCGTTGTTTCAACTCAGTTCTATCATTATAATAAATTCGGTAAGTAGGATTACATATTTACTTGTCTAATATAAATAATATTAATTAAATCAGTAATAATGACTCTTCGAATAATTTAACTGTTAAAAAACTACATATACAGATCTCTTGAGTTGAATATCATATGTATTTACCCAACTTTGTATAATTGCATAAAAGAAACCGCCAAATACAAATTCTAATTGCAAATACCTTGTATTAAAAACGTAAATATTTTCAACAAAATATTTCATACATTTTTATTTAATTCTAAGGTCAATGTCATCAGGCAATACAAAAACACAGGTGTTTATTTTTTTGTAGGCGTAGTCATTCCTTTATTATTCGCACTAAGAGTGAATCTGCTTCGAACGCGAGCGACGTTGCCGGATTGACAATAATTTACTTAATATATTTTAGGGATTTTCTTGGTTATTAAGGCCTCCTGACCATAGTGGTATAAGAGTTTTTTGTTTAATTTGGTGTATACTACCTCCACCTAAAATATATGCACTCAAACTATTTACACCCTGTATATATATATATATATATATAT
This sequence comes from Octodonta nipae, assembly GCA_034190945.1. NCBI lineage: Eukaryota > Metazoa > Arthropoda > Insecta > Coleoptera > Chrysomelidae > Octodonta > Octodonta nipae. The sequence continues at coordinate 36,185,129 of CM067216.1, read as the reverse complement.
ATATATATATATATATATATATATATATATATATATTGAAATGGAAATAAACATTTATCAATAAAAATCAAGGATCAAAATATCTAAAGTAAAGTAAATTCATAAATCTAATATAAAATAACACAACCAATGTTAAATAATGCAATCAAAATTTTGAAACGGTAGTTCTTTAAAATGTAAAAATGAAATAAAAATATGATGCAATTCAGAGACAATGATCGTATAGAAATGATTCACACAGAATGCAGACGAGTTTTAATTAATTTAATATTTAACAAGGTAGCTATGAGAACTCTCCTTTATGAATCATTTTGTTGTAATAATCGGTGCTAGAGTCTACGCTCAGAAATATCCTAATAGAATTTATCCCAATAAATTAGCATTCGTAATCAGTGAATTTCCAATTTTTTTAGAAAATATTCCATTGGACATAAGACCAAAAATGTGGATACAAATGGATGGGGTTCTCGCACATTTTCATCATGAGGTACTACATATTGTAAATGTCCATTTTCAAAATCATTGGATTAGAAGAAATGGTTTTCAGAATTTTTCTCCACGATCCCCTGACTCACCGGATTTCTTTCTATGTGGATACGTAAAAGGAATTGTCTATAACACGCCTCCAACAAGACCGGATGATATGAAGGACCACATTAGAGAAGCTTTCCAAAGCATAGGCGTCGATATGTTGGCAAATGTTGCTAAAAGTTTTGAAAAAAGGATACATTTATGTTTACAGTATATATATATATATATATATATATATATATATATATATATATATATATGAAATGGAAATAAACATTTATTAATAAAAATCAAGGACCAAAATATCTAAAGTAAAGTAAATTGATAAATCTAATATAAAATAACAGAACCAATGTTAAATAATGCAATCAAAATTTTGAAACGGTAGTTCTTTAAAATGTAAAAAATGAAATAAAAACATAAGATGCAATTCAGAGACAATGATCGTATAGAAATGATTCAAATATGAAGCTAGACAATGAAATGATGATTTGCAGGGAAAAGTAAACAATTTAACTAGCCAAATATAATGTGAGATTGAACACATTTTTCGACACTTTTAAACTCATCATTACTTCATGAATTACCCAGCAACTCATGTTAATAAAATGTTTTGGTCTCCAACCTGTCATTTTCTGTTTTATGTAGAAAAGTATTAAATGAAAACTGTCAGATTCTCATAGCTATCTTGTTAAATATTAAAATGTTAAATAAGTAAAAATTCGTCCGTGTTCTGTTTATGTGCGTTTTTCATGGAAACGTGAATAGTTAGGTAAAGGGAAATGCTATACTGTCCCATAGAGAATAAAATTCTACAATTGTTGGAGACATAAAATACAGGGTGTTTCATTAAACTTAAAGAAGTAATTGTCATTTGAAATTTTGGTATTTATTTCATAACTGGTATACAATATTGGATTGTCCACAAGTGCAATACAAAATATTATCCTTCAGGAGACCCCAGACGGAATTTGGTTGTAAACAAGAAAAGATTATGCTGAGACACTAACCCTTTAAATTATCACTACATTTTGATAAAATAGTCAATATTTCAGAAACTATGGGATTTAGGTATAGTAAACTTTTATGAAACACCTTATCATTTTAATCGTAGGTACCGAAAATGTAATAATATTCAGGGCATTCAATTAAAAAAAATAAAACTTTGATACTTCTTACATTTCTGGGGCTCCCTGTATAAAACGAAAATAAATTTTAAATGTTCCTCTGAAGGATATATATCAACCAAAAAAAGATAGTCGAAAATGAGTATCTTAGTCATAATATTCCGCGTCTTAATACGTGAATAATCCTGTATACGGGGTGTCCCAATGAAAATGAGCCAGCTGGAATATTTCCAAAAATAGTGCACATTTTAAAAATCGCACAATTTTTTTACGAAGGGGGACATATTAGGCCATATTAACCGTTGTTGAAACTGAAATTCAACGGTGTGTAGTTTTTGATATTCTATCAACATTTAAGGAATTCGAGGATTAAAACGTGATTCCTGGATATTTTTCTGATCTCTGATGTTATTGAAGGATAATATTTAAAATAGCTAATTCGCTCATAATTTTAAAGATATGTTGCTATTACAACAAGGAAAACGCAACTGACAATTGATTTTAACTCATTTTATTACTACAAATGTGGTCCCCATCTACTGCCTCAAATTCATTGCGCATATTGAAAAAAACAACTGCTGAAAATTGGCTATATTCTTCTTGGAAACGATGGCTCAGATCATCCAGTGACTCTGGAGGAGTAGCGTACACTCCGCGGGTTTTTAAATGCCCCTAAAGAAAAAAATGAGGGGGATCAGATCTGGCGACCTTGCTGGCCACTTAATGGCACCTCGTCTTCCAATCTATCTATCAGGAAATCGATTATCCTGAAACTCTCTAACTGGCAAGACATAATGTGGAGGGACACCGTTGTGCAGAAAAACAAGTTCGTCTTCTACTAGAGCAGTGGTTCCCAAAGTGCGGCCCTTAAAGCCTGAGAATACGGCCCGCCATATCGATACAATATATTATTTTATTTGTAAAAAATAAATAAGTAAATAATAAAATAAATAACAAATACTACAAACACAAGTTACTAGTGATAAAAAAAAACATAAAAAAATAAGAAATAGTTAAACATTTTTTTTTTCGTTTTTTTTGACCCAATGAACAGGCAAAATTATCTTTGTACCCTTCAACAAACTCACTTTTATCCCGTGCAATCTTGATTGCGTAATTGACTTCTTGTATGAATACCGTTGTGTTTGCAATGATAAAAGTTCCTCCAGGTAATATTTGGTCCAATAAGTTATCGGATAAGGTATTCAATAATTTCAATAATTTAGGGCCTAGTACTGACCCTTGCGGAACTTCAATGTTCGTTACTATTATGTTTTCCTTCTAATAACTACTTCTTCCTCTGGGATTTGCATTTCTGAGGTGGTACGCTGCCTTAAACTCTTGTCTGTCCTTCAGTAATAATTTTTCCTGGTATCTCTTCCATTCATTAATTTATAATTCATACACGGTGTTTCTAAAATAGGGTTCCAAACTTCTGCTGTTGATAGAACTCATTAAAATAAGCCAACTATTAACAGGTGCCCTAAAACGCACCCTTAGGAAGTTATAAGCCCTTAAAAGGGCTCAAACCAACCAGTTTTTTTCTGTTATGGAGAAAACGGTCGAAAATAAATAGAAAAAAAGGTGTGGGTCTTACATAACTTTTTACGTTAAATAACATGTGTTCCAATGGTTTTCGAGTAAATTGAGTTTGTAAATAGCGTTATTGATTTTGTTTCACTTTGTTTTTGTTTTCCATGTTTTCTTTGATCTAAATTTGCCAATATCACTATTAATCATGTCACATTTGTGAAGTGACTAACTTATATTATCATAAAATTGCAAGATGTTACGTTTATTTTTTATAATCAAAAGATTCCAATACCAAAGAAGTCTGAAAAAACTTAACTAAACTATTTCAATCAATTATCCTTTATAACCAACCCTTTTATGTGTTGATATGTCACCTTTGTTCACGACATTCGGTAATATTCTTTAAACACACAAAAATAAATATTTACGAACCGACAAATCAAATGCAGGAAAATACGATCAAATTTGTGTTAATCAAACAAAAACATGTTTGAAATGGACATTTAATTTATTTGTAAACACATGATTACGTCCTACGTAGCTCATGATTTGTTTGTCAAGTGTTTTGGCAATTACTCAGACATGACTCTATTATTAACTCTTATTATTTTTATCGATTTTTCATGTTGATGAAAAAACTGCTCCAAGTTGATGCGAAGATGATACGGGTCAGTGTAAAAGACCGTTTTATTATTAAAATGTGTAGAAAAATGCCAATAATTTTACGCGTTAAAAAAATAAACAAAATCCGCAAATCTAAAAGTCCAATTTTTTTGTTTTAAATAAATAAATTTGAAATTTATTCATTTGTTAAGCTACTTGGGTATAAATTGCAATAATATGTTTACAGTAGTACTTACAAGTTATTACTACAAGTGTTAGGCAAAATCATATAGATGGAGCCTCATTTACCAGAGCTGATAAGGCATTGAAAGAACGAATACCCTCATTCATGTGTTTTTATCAAACTCGCAAAGCCTTCGTTGAATTTGTTCCTGGACTTCACAGATGTGGAATGGAGATTGTTACGTCTGACCAACAAACAATCTTGTAAATAACAACCACGTTTTGCCCTCTCAACGTTTTCCGGTATCATCAACGAATTTAATGTGAACGGCATTCTTTCGTTTGAAGTATACTCGCATACATTTCTTTTGGCGTGTTTGCAACCTTTAATACTAAGTCTTGCCGATTTTTAAACACTGTTTGGGAAATAACGCCACAAATCACGAAATTTCTGTATATTTCCAAACGATTCGAAAAAAAAACTATGACTTATTTATTTATTTATTCTTATATACGGGTAACCCCATTTTCATAAAATACCAAAAACAAAAAATTTAGAGTAAACAACATTAAATCTAAATCTAAATCTAAAAAATACAAACACACAAAAAACATATAAACCTAAAGTTTACATGTCTAACATTGAACTCAACTTTTAGAAATAATACAAAATAAAATATAGTTACTTAAAATTAAAATTATAATTAAAATACATGTAGTCGCGAACAAAAGATAACACATCAAAACAAAACAAACGGCAGCATTAAATATTATAATATAACGAGCGCTTGATTACATTGACGAAGTTGTAAAACACTTCAATATGCGAGGAGTACTGATTGGCTGTACGCATTAACCTAGTCATTGCCGAACAAACTCCATAGTTAGTTCTATGAAAAGAAACATTGAAGAGTTCTGAAGAACGAGTTCTCATTGTCGTATTCAAGGATATTCTGTCTAGTAGGGAAGGGCAGTGAAGTTCACCTGACAGCAACTTGTATAGAAAACAAATATCAGGTATGTTAAGGCCGATTTTGCAAAGATTGTAAATGCATTTGTAATAAAATATCACTATATTGATAATTGTCCCTGCTCAAACCCATTTTAAATGCTACTATACGGAGAAATTTATTTTGAACTTTTTCAATATTAGCTATATGTGTGTCATAGTGGGGGTTCCATATGACAGAACAGTACTCCAGAATAGATCGTACTAGTGAACAATATAATAAACGAATCGTAATATGAGAAAATGTTATAGATGAACGATTGATAAAACCCAAAACCTTGTAACTTTTGGAAACAACTAGATCAATATGTCTACGAAAAGTCAGAGAATTATCGAAAATGACACCAAGGTTACGAATTTCACTTACTCGCTGTATCGTTTGTGAATTAATAGCGTATAAAATTATTATAGGTTGTGAAATTTTTGCAAAAGTTATAATAAAACATTTATTGATATTCAGGTCAAGATCATGGCTAATACACCAGGCAAATAAAGAATTTAAATCGGATTGGAGTAACATAGCATCATTGCAAGTTGCAATTTCTTTAAACAGTAAATGATTAATAATTTTGCCAATATTATTAATAAATAAATTAAAAAGAAATGGTCCCGCGTGAGAGCCCTGTGGAGCTCTTGAAGACACACTTATAATCCTGGAAATAATACCCCCCACTTTAACATAATGGTATCGGTCTGAGAGATAACTCTTTGTCCCCTCTAAAAGTGGCCCATAGAATCCTAGAGCATGAAGTTTGGCCAAAAGTATTCTATGGTTAACTCTATCAAACGCTTTAGCGAAATCCGTATAAACAGAGTCAACTTGTAGTCTATTCTCCAAAGTTTTTACTATAAATGAGTCGTAGACGGCCAAATTGGTTAAAGTAGATCTACCCGAAAGAAATCCATGCTGTTCGTTAACAAAAATGTGTTTAAATTGCCATGATAAGAATTGAGAGAAAAAGTAGTCCAATAATTTCGGGATCTCCGATTGCAAGCATACAGCTCGGTAATTCTCAATATTTTCTTTAGATCCACCTTTGTGGATTGGCCTCAGGTAGCTATGTTTCCAAAAACTGGGAAACTTTTCGGATGACAGTGACAAGTTAAAAATTGTTTTCAAAGGAAGCGCTAGAGTGTAGACACAGTTTATTAAAAAATGCGATGGAATACCATCAGGGCCACACGAGAGCTTTATCCGAAGTTCATTAATTCTGCTACTGTTACTTATGACGTAACTAAGAGAATTTAATTTGACAATATACAGGGTAATACAGAAACTTCTAAAGATCATATAATAATAAAGTTCCTTTGAAATTGGAGAAATCTCTAGACCTCTAAATGACCGAATAAACGAACACAAAAACTACATTAAAAAACGACAGTTTGAAAAATCCAAAATTTGTGAACATGTTTGAGACCTTGGTCATAAAATACAGTTTCAAAATTCAGTTATATTACACAAAGAAGAATACAACACCAAACGAAAATAAAATTGTCTCATTAATTTTGTTAAATGAAAACGATGGTATCGCTATTACGTCCATAGAATTCAATCGTTCCAGGTTGCCGATGCTTAAGGAAGAAATTGCAAGTGGTCATGTCATTGTAAACAACCCTCTATGGGGATAGTGCATAAGGTTTTTCCTAGGTTTTCCCCTATGATTTTAATAGGATCACTGATTCAGCAAAATTCTTTGATCGTATTTTTGGCGATAGCACTATCTTATAACAAAGTCGCAACTAGGAGCGCGAAAGATTAAAGCATGAAGTATTTATACACTCATTAATGTTGACATTTTGTGATGTAAGATCTTACTAACAAACTTATGATACGCAGACGATACAACATTACTGACAATAAGAGAGACAGAGTTGTTAGATAGAGTGACGAGGGAAAGTGCTAAGCTGGGCCTGGAAATAAGTCTCTGCAAGACTAAATTTATGTTCATAGACAGAGGTGAAATCATCCCAAGACCGAACTTCTTAAACATAGAAAAAGTAGATGAACTTTTATACATGGGATCTTTACTAAGCAACCAAGGAGGATGCGAAAAAGAAATGTGAAGGGCAATGACACTAGGGGCCATGAGCAACCTTATATGAATATGGAAATATCGTCACATTACAAGAAACACGAATATCATGTTAACCAGATCTCTCATATTCTCAATCTTTGTGTAGTGGAAGCCTAGACGATGAAAACATCAGAAGAATGATGCGTTGGAAATGTGGTGTGGCAACGTATGTTATGGATTTCATGGACAGAGAAACGAGCATCTATACTAAAGGAGTTGGGAGTCATAGTTAGCTTGTTAACAATATGTCGTCGACCAATACCAAAATACTTTGGACACGCTACAAGATCAGAGGGGCAAAACCTAGAAAAATTAGCAATGCAAGGAAATGTTGAAGGTAAACGACCGAGAGGTATGAATAGACCAACTAAAGAAACCCTACTAACTGAAACGATTGACCGAAGAAAACTAAAGTAAATAGATGTACTTGATTTCATAAGAACACAATTTCTCAAACATGAGAATACGACTAAGATGAAGAAGCTCTTACAATGTAAAGTGAAACAATATAAACACAGACAGTCCTGATACTACTCTTAGATTGCCATGGACACCAAGCATTTTGACTGATTTATAAATACGTCATCGGAATGATACAAGTTTTTTGTCAGATACAGAACAATTATTAGATTTGTACTTAAAATTAAATATATATATATATATATATATATATATATATATATATATATATATATAGGCCCAGTGGGGTATTTATTTTCAGAATATATCAGCATTGCCACCTAATATAGACGCACCAACAGACTAAAATGTTTCCTCATACTGCTAGATTTGTAGAAGTTTTAAATAACCAAAATAATGAAAAAGGGAATGTACCTTGTTTAACGAATCTTCCATACATCTGAGAACAAATAATGTTATTATCAAACTGGAGTTAAAAAGACACTGCATATAACAAAATTGAACTAGGTAATTAAACACATTTACGTAAATTTAATCAACTTTTTTCAAATAAAAATATGCCGAAATATTATGTGAAAAACTAACATTTTGATATGTCATAAACTGTCATTAATTTTTCAGACAAACAGTTAACGCTTCTGAAACCTCAATCCTACAAAAGAGCCTTAATTTTGCAATTTCCCCAAAAACGATTCCAACATTTGATATCATCAGTGATACAGAACAAACGGCAAACAAATTAAACAATAGTGAATCTCAAGAGTATCGAATACGAGCAAAAATTGAACTAGAAAAACCTATGCATATAAAAAATAACCTTTCGAAAAATGAATTACATTCAATTAAAGTTTTAAAAAATGACAGCTCTACTAAGATTTTACATGCAGATAAAGGCAATGCTACGGTTATTTTAAATAAAATTGATTACGATTCCAAAATTCAAAACATAATAAACCAAGGACAATATACAAAATTAAACAAAGATCCAACAACTTCTATAGAAAACAAAATATACCGCTTACTTTACAATGACAAACATGAATTTACAGAACAAGAACGTAAACATCTTACTCCACACTATTCTAAACCGCCCCATTTATACGGGTTACCTAAAATTCATAAACCCAACATTTCATTAAGACCAATTGGCAGCTCCAGAAAGTCTCCATGCAGTGAGCTCTCAAAATTCCTTTTAAAAATTATTTCACCACTTACTGGTAAGTCTAATGCTCATCTTAAAAACAGCGCAAATTTCTTAGAAAAATTATCACATATACAATACAAAAATACTTTCATACTAGCAAGTTTTGACATTGTAAATCTATACAATAATGTTCCTGTCACCAAAACACTTCCCACAGTAAAAGAAAGATTAGAACAAGATTCTTTACTAAATCAACGTACTCAATTGTCCATTAATACAATAATGGAACTACTAACATTTTGTACAAAGACAACATATTTTTAACTTAATGATGACTTCTATTAACAAGATTTTGGCATGGCAATGGGTTCCTGTCTGTCTCCCGCTTTAAGCAACATTTTTATGGAAAAATTTGAAGAACAAACAATTTCCTCAAAAAAGATTAAACCTTTGGTTTGGTGGCGTTATGTTGATGACATATTCGTTATTTGGGAACATAATCTTGAGGATTTACATGCATTACTTAACGACATAAACAACACAGAACAAACTATTCAGCTTGAACAGAATAACAAATTACCATTCTTAGACATTTTAATAACACAATCGACATTTGAAACAGTTTACAGAAAACCGACTTATACTTACAGGTATCTCAACTTTAACTCTAATCATCCAAATTTAGTAAAAAGAAGTATCATTAAATCTCTATATGACAGAGCAAAAACCAACTGTTCTAACATCAAAAACTTCAATGAAGAAAAAACCTTTATAAAAAATGTACTTTCTGTCAATCATTACCCAAAAAAATTTATTAATAACGAGTTAACCAAAATCGAATACCAAATAATCCCTAACAACCAACATCAAACTTCAGCAACACTGACTCCCAAGATAATCACATTAATACAATAACTATACCATACATACAGGTCTATCAGAAAGACTAAAAAGAGTGGGAAACCGATACAAATATACAGATCTATATCCACATATTTAGAACTATATCATTCAACGTATGACAGCCGTTTCGAACCAGGAGTTCTCGTCAGATACGCTTCCTTGAATGACAAGTTCTAAAGTGAAATACTTGGATGTTATACACATCAGTAAGACAACAGTCAGTGTATTGAACCTAATAGATGTCGGTGAAATCTACTGTCGATTGAGTAATTTAAGTATATGAAAGCATACTATGCTATAACATATACCATACTCTTGACAGATGCTTCGAGTGTTTATAAAAACACATAAGTAAATATATATATATACACATATATATCCACATATTTAGAACTATATCATTCAACGTATGACAGCCGTTTCGAACCAGGAGTTCTCGTCAGATACGCTTCCTTGAATGACAAGTTCTAAAGTGAAATACTTAGATGTTATACACATCAGTAAGTCAACAGTCAGTGTATTGAACCTAATAGATGTCGACTTCTACCCTCTATTGAGTAATTTAAGTATATGAAGGCATAGTATGCAAACAGATATAATATCAAAACATCATTTAAAACAAGAAATACACTAAAATCAATTGTATCAAAAGATTGTCAAATATTTTAATTTACATTTTAGAATTGTGCCTTTTTTATCCATAGTTTCTTAACCATTGACATCGGGGTCTGACCTAGACCCCGAAACGTTTGGAATATACAGCAATTTTCTTTAAACTGTGGTGTTATTTCCCAAGAAGTACTTAGACATTAGGTAATTTAAAAAAAAATCCATCACAAAAGTAATGTTGTAATTTTCGTGATTACATAAGTAAATATTGCGTATTTGTGCAATAATCCCAAAAAGTAAATTCTATGTATATTTTATCTGAAATAAGTGACGGTATACCTAAATAACTACTTGTAAACACAAAACCTCATCAAACAGCCATTGAAGTAAATATTTAATTTCACGTGTATGTTATTTGACGTAAAATTTCACAATTAAAATATTACCCAGAAAACCTACGTTTTAGAAGCTAACAACTTACAATAACAACAAATTTGAAGTAATTTTTTGCTGAACTAAACATGTTCAATCATTTTGGCAAAATTTACTGGAAAAAGTACTTTTTAACACGTTTCAATCTATTAGCGCTACAGCCCAGATCTTGTACGTGTACCCAAAAAAAGAAACCGAACTTATTTTTCTGTGATGATGAACTCTATCTTTATCACTGGGATTTGTCCCGACTCGTTTAAATTTTCAAAAGTGATTCCTTTACATAAGAAAGGTGACACTGCTTTGGTAGATAACTACCGGCCAATATCAATTACATCTACTTTCAGCAAAATAATAGAAACATTAATCAAACATCGTTTAGTTTCTTATTTTCAGGAAAATAACTTTCTAGATAATTCCCAGTATGGATTTAGGAAAAATCGTTCAACAACACAAGCAGTTTTGAGTGTTGTGAGTGGAGTGGTTGAGGGCCTTGAGAATGGAACCCATACAGCGATTAAGTTGTGTGATCTCTCCAAAGCCTTTGACTGTGTCTCACATGACATTTTACTAACTAAACTTAATTACTACGGAGTTAGAGGATCTTCATTATCCATATTTAAAACTTACTTGACAAATCGCTTTCAAGCCGTCACTTATAATGATTCTACGTCTGAATTTAGATCAATAGAACACGGTGTTCCTCAAGGTTCCGTCCTTGGACCCATACTGTTCATTATTTACATCAATGATTTGCCTAATTTTATTCGTCCCACTAAATCTGTTATATTTGCAGACGATACGAGTTTTGTGTATTCTGACATCAATTTAGCTAATCTCGCTAAACTATCGGACGATATAGAAGCAAAATCAGAACAACTTATCGTGGAATGTTCACATAGACAACTTAAGAAGTAGATTATCGAGTTCACTCTTTCTACTTCGTCACCTTCAAAATATTACAGACTATAATACCTTAAGAACTGCATATTTCTTACTATGTCACTAACATATCAATTATGGAATTATTATCTTGGAAATTCGTCAAATGCTCTTGTGATATTCAGGTTACAAAAAAGAGCATCTTCCCATTGCTTTCCCTTTATTTGTTTCACGTGCTCCTAGAGATATACAAGAACATTAATGTTTTGACTAAACAGTCTGATGTACATGAATATCGTAAAAGAAAAGCAGTAAGTATTCGAACAACCCGTTTTCGATTAAATAAGACAATGAAAAACTCGCTACAATACTTACAATATCTTGCCAGAAGAATTAAAAATTTTGAGCTTAAATAAATTTAGAAAGAGTTTGAAGAACTACCTACTAAAGTTTTGTTTTTACTCAGTTGGTGATTACATGAACCACAAAATGTGCTCCCCGAATTTTAGTGTCTAATTTTTAATTGTTTATATCTGTTCTTATTTTTAACATGTATTTCATATTTATATTATTTTAATTGTGATTTTTTTTCTTACTACGAGTGTATTTTGGACTTGCTACAAACATTGTTTAATATGTACCGTAGTCAAATAAAGAAATCTAAATCTAAATTATTAATTATTTATTTTCAAAAGAGCTTCAATTTTCGTTAAAGCTGTCTGCACTGGTACCAATCTTTTATTCTATTGAAAGTTGTATTGTGTGATGGCCGACGAATTTAGGACACTGCATCAATTGTTTCAATAAAACAGTGCCTCAATTGTTTTTTTTTCAATATCACAAACTGCTTTCGATTCACGTCTCTGTGTAGTTGGAAACACTAATGTGCTTATCCAAGCATACTCCTGCATTTCAAACAACTCTTTTCCTGCTGGCATAGCAACATTGTCAATTTCTTTTAAGTATTCTAAAATTTTCTAAAAGGTGGTGGAAGCCATGTCATAGAAAAAGTATGGGACCAGTCTGGAAATTTGTTTTTTCAAATAAAAAAGAATTATTCTAGTTGGTTTATAATTGACGTAGTTGTGAGGTTATAAAGATTAAACAAATAAAACCGATTTGAGAGCTTCTTTACAATTTTACAGGTTGCACAATTTGAGAAATATTTCCATTAGAATCATTTTTAGGGTACCGTGTATACAATATACGGAACCCTTATAATATCACTCCGGATTTCTGCCGCTATCACATCACAGAAATTTTCTCCTAAACTACTGAACGGAAGAGGTTGAAATTTGGTATCAATGTATAGTTTGGTGACCCGATAAGGAGTACATATCGTAAAAGAAATTTTGATTTTAGGGGTACTTCTGGGGGGCAAAATTAAAAAAATCGACAGTTCCCCCCACTGATCTCCGAAACTACTGGGCCTAAAATTTTGAAAAAAAAATAGGAAATATAGAACGTTGCCCGAGCTTTACAGGAAACATAAGGAGAAATCATTAATATTAATTTTGGGGGGCAAATTATAGAATTAAATGAAAATTTAAAAATAAAAAAAAATCAAACGCAGCATGTAATACATAAAATGAAAACTCTGAGGCCTTCTGAGAAACACAAATATATTTTTTTCATATTTAAAACAAAATTAGTTAAACAGATATTAAAGAAAATTTACCCATTCCCCCCCATATCTCCGAAACTATAAAACGTAAAGTTTTGAAAAAAATTATAGGTATAGGGTCTGACCTGAAGTTTACTGGAAAAATAAGGACAAACCTCTACTATTAATTTCGGGGGGCAAATTACAGAATTAAATGGAAAATATAAAATTAAAATTGTTTCTAATCCATCATATAATATATCAAATGAAAGGGCTCATTATGACGAAAACAAAATGGAGAATAAAAAAATTTAATTGTTTCTATCGGATCATGTAATATATCAAATCACAGGGCTCATTATGACGAACACAAATATATTTTTTTAAATTTTTTTTAAAATGAATAATTTAAAATATATTAAAAAAATATTTAAAAAAATTACCCATTTCCCCCGTTATTCCCCAAACTATGAGACCTATTCTTCGTTTACAGGAAAAATGTGAAGAAATCCCTATTATTAATATTGGGGGCCAAATTATAGAATTAAACGGAAAATAAAAAAATATTTTTTAACGCATCATGCAATACATCAAATGAAAAGGCTCATTATGAAGAATACAAATACATATTTTTCATATTTTTAAAAATAATTGTTTACAAGATATTAACATAAAGATATAAAAAAAATTCATTTCTCGATTTATTTCCGAAACCATACTACCTAAAATTTTGAAAATATTTTTTTATTAGAAAACCCCGATAGTAATTTTAGAGGCAAATTATACAATTAAATGGAAAATAAAAATTCATTTTTCAAAGGCATCATGTAATATATCAGATAAAAGGCTCATTATGTGATTTACAAATATCTCATATTTTTAAATCATTTGTTTAAATGATATTAACATCGACTTAATTCCCACTTTAGAAACTACACTATTTAAATTTTGAAAAATATATTTTATTTGTATTTTTAAATAATTTGAATAACAGATTTAATCTTAATATATAAAAAATCCGTGTCACTGTGTATGTTCCGAATAATCTCAAAAACGAGTCAACCGATATTCATGAAAGTTGGCATATATATGTAATTTGGTCCAACTTAGATGATAGGATAGTTATTATTTAAATTAATGGTCTTAATAATTAATAATTAATAATAAACTGATCATCAACGTTGGTTGTTGTTATTAATCGTACTTTCCATAAGTCAGGAACAGATGGCGCCTTGACCAAAAATATTGTACATCGACTGGCGCTTCATTGAACATTAACTGTGATTCATTACGATTAAAGATATTTAGAGTATATATACTATTGAATAAATGTTTGTCTTTAAAATCTGTCTTAAATCACTCAGCCAAGCAACGCGTGGCCGGGTCTGCTAGTAATTTATAATTTAAAACTTGACCTATTTTGTCCTTTATCTTCCAATCTACAGAGCCTCAAAACTCAGACAGTAGATTATAAAAGGCTTCTTTGATAGTTTATTAGCAAAATAAAACTCTATTGTTAATTTTTGGGGGCCAAATTAGAAAATTAAATACATATGTATTCTTATCAAAATCAAGCGAATCCTGAAGCATATAAAATAAAAAGTCTATGTGTGGAAAATCAAAGTGTATATTTTTTATAAATTTAAAAAGATAATGATATTAGGGTAAATATAAGAAAATGCACTCATTCCATGCTTGTCTGAAACTGGAATATTAGAATCTTGAAGGTGGTACGGAACCCTTAGTATGCGAGTCCAACTCGCACTTGACCAAATTATTTTACGAAAATTCCACTAAAGGTTTGTTGCATTTTCTTTAATAATCATACAACAAGAACTTCAGTACGTCATTTTTTTAGTAATGTGTGTATCTATGATGTTGCAATATTCTAAATCATCAAATGTTTTATACGTTTTTTTCCTGCTCTGAATGTGTAGCATATTATATTATTGATTTGTGCAATTATGAGGTTGACATTAATATTTGGCGTTGAACAAAGTTGTTGTAAAAGACGAAGAATTGAGGTCATGCCGACGTTTCCTGTAAATATGTTTGATAGCTTGTTACCGAAATATCTGGCATAACAAATTTTATGACACTACATCAATTGGTTCAATAAAACTTTTCAAATAGCCTGTCGTCATTAATCGAGCGTTGTGATTATAGTAACATGCTTGAGCTAATGTTTGGCACTCCTTTGCAAATGGAATATATTTGTAATGCCAGATCAAAAATGATTTTTTTGTCTATTATTACAAATACAGTATACAGGGTGAGTTTTTTTTGATGATCAGTATGGGGATCTCGGAAACTAGCGGAGATAGAGCAATGGTTAAATTGGGAAAGATTTGCAGTTTTATTGGCCTAATTTAATGATACTTTCGAATTATTGTAAAAAGTCATGGCTTACTAGATATTTTGAAAAAATTAAATTCTGTCGATTTAGTCAAATCCCTCTAGCTCCTTTGTTTTTGATTTTATAAAAAAAGTGTAGATATCAAAATTGAAGGGAATTGTATCCCGAATATGATTGCCATGTCCTCGTTTGCGTGACAGCTCTCGTTTTCGAGATATGACACAAACTTATCTTTTTTGAATGGAAACCATAGTTGGCTATGACCTCAAAAAATCGGACATTGTTAGAGCTTTTCAACGATATAATACTCGATATAGTTATTCATAAAAATAACGGAGTTATGGATGCTTTTCTCCCTTATTTTCACTTTTATCATAGTTATCTATGAAATAGATTGATTTATTAAAAACTATTCCAAAAAACATTGAACGATTTTTTTATTAGGTATATCAGATATAACGAAAAAACTAAATAAGTAGGTACTTACTAAAAGTTTAGAAATTAAAGTACATAATAATGGTTACAATTTATGTTCGAAAAGTCCACCATTGTTATTTAGACAAAAATTGCATCTTATTAAGATATTAAGATTGACATTACCGCTTTCCGCACAAACCGCCTATCAATTTCTTCAATTGCTTAGTTCACCAACTGTCTCATACTTTCTTTTGTATACTTTGTTTTTTAGCGCACCCCATAAATAGAAGTCTATAACTGCCAAATCGGGAGACCGGGGTGGCCATTCGCGTGGGCTATTTCTTCCTATCCAAGAGTTTGGATAGATATTATCTAATTGTTGTCTTACTAATAACGAGTTATGAGCAGGTGCTCCATCATGTTGGAATCACTCAATTTCTAAACGAGTTCTCTAATTCAAATTATGCAACATGTCTTGAAAAGTGTATTGCAAGAAATGCAAGTAGCGCTCCCCAGTAAATGATTCGTCATAGATAAAAGGCCCCAGAATAGTAGACCCTATGATACCACACCAAACATTAAAACCAAATTTTATCTGGGGTCGTCTTTGTTCTACATGGAAAGGGTTTTCTTTATCCCAGATATGCTCATTGTGTCTATTGAACATACCGCAGTTAGTAAATCTAGTTTCATCTGGCCATAACACCTTTAATAGAAACTGTGGATTGTCAAGACACATGTCTCTAAACCACGTACAAAGCAAAATACGTCGATGTTCGTTACCAGCATGCAAAGTTTGAGAAACTGAAAGTTTGTACGGCCAGCATCTGCCGCAATCTCAATGCTTCGTTAATTTGATTACGTTCCTTTGGTGGTTTAATAATAGATCCATATCTGCGTAAACTATCGTAAAGCCTCTTAAATGTACATAGAACAGGTTGACAACGATTAAAATATCTATGAAAGTATTCCTCAGCTGCACGAACTGAATTTTTACGGCATATGATATAACATTGCACCATGATCAGTTTTCTTCGTTAGAATATTCCATTTTATCACGGAAACTTGTCAATATCGACGTCAGTTCAGCACTACTAATGGAATTAGTCTCAAATGAGGAAACGTCAAAGTGAAAACAATCTTTTTCATGACTACCTACGTTAAAAGTGAAAATAAGAGAGAAAAGCATCCATAACTCCGTTATTTTTATGAATAACTCTATCGAGTATTATATCATTGAAAAGCTCTAAAAATGTCCGATTTTTTGAGGTCATAGCCAACTATGGTTTCCATTCAAATAAAAGATAAATTTGTGTCATATCTCGAAAACGAGAGCTGTCACGCAAACGAGGACATGATAATCATACTCGGAATACAATTCCCTTCAATTTTGATATCTACACTTTTTTTATAAAATCAAAAACAAAGGAGCTAGAGGGATTTGACTAAATCGACAGAATTTCGTTTTTTTCAAAATATCTAGTAAGCCATGACTTTTTACAAAAATCCGAAAGTGTCATTAAATTGGGCCAGTAAAACTGCAAATCTTTCCCAATTTAACCATTGCTCTATCCCCGCTAGTTTCCGAGATCCTCATTATAATCTTACCCCTATCAACTCGTTTATTTTATTCCTTAAAGTTTCAGCATTGTGATGAATACCCTTCAGGTGAGAGGTACGCCTCCCGTTTTAAAGGGGTTCATGTAATACTAGCGTTATTGATATCTGATTTGAGAATATATTACAATAATAATTTAAGCTTAAGAGAATACTAAAAAATGTGATTAATGGTAAAAATGTATTAGTGTTTCAATTTTCAGATTACGATTCAAAATTCTATTTAAAAAAGTTGTCCGAAATGATCACCAATAACCTGTTAGTAGTTGTATGACTTATTTTTTGTTTCTCCTTCAAGATTCTGAAAGATTTCTGAACAATTTTCTTGTCACCCAAAGCTTGTAGTTTCATCTGAAACGTCTTCGATTACAGGTGACTCTACGAGAAAAAATCTAATAGAAGAAGATCTGGTGATCTTGCTACCCATTCTCTGAGTCCAGGTCTTTCTGGACGATGTATTGGACCAATTGGACCTATACCAAGGCCAATGAGATTAACGTTTTCTTCTCCTAGTCCTTTGGTGTATTCGGAAGCAAAAAGGCAGCAGTTTGGTCTATAAGATCTTGATAAGACCTCCTTCATGTCTTCATGATTTTAACGCTCCAGATTTGTGTCTGACTGATTCATTCAGATTTGTAACAAAAATGTTTATTTTTCATGAAAGATTGGCCGTTTTTATTCCCCCCGCAGACTGGCCATAAATTGGTGGAAATGTTACACAATTTCTATAGATTTTTAACTGGGGGTATGTTTTCTGAAAATAAACTTTAACGGGAGTGCGGAAAATTAATTTTCAGTGGTCTCATGATAGATAAGCAACACGAGCTTTATTGTAGAAGAAATTTTACATAAATCATCAAACTTCCAGCCTGCCTATTGCCGCTGGAACTTCCTTGCTGGCTAAATAAAAAATGTTTGTAAATTTTAGTATCTCTGAACTCATAGAATATAGTACATAATAATTTCTCTTCTTGGTTTACAGAACATATTCTGAGCATATCACCAGTGTTCTCGTGACAGCGTCACCTGGCGTTCGACTTCGTATCCATCCTACAGGGAGGTATCTCAAAGGCACGCTGTCCCCAACGGCAAATTCTCTGCCCCTGGCGGTGGCAACATCACCCACGGGGCAGGCTTTCCTGCGTGCCGCTCGAGATGGTGATGATTTACAGCTTAAAGACTTGCTCAGGAATGCAGCGCTTACGGGCGTCTTGGAAAAGGAACTGAATGCCGTTGATTCCAGTGGAAGGGTGAGCACAAACAGTTGTTTATGCTTTTGTAATCTGATATTCGGGAAAGATAGATTGCTAAATATGAAAGTAAATCAAAAACTGTATTGGCGTATATAAAAACTATACAAATATATCAATATAAAAATAAAAGTTGTAGATTTTAGTAGATCTGACATATTTTAATTTTTTCCTCTTTAATATTCGATACTGGTATAGTTAGATTGCATGGATCTGACTGCTGTCATCTCGCTTATCTTTTTCTTCTAGTCCTTTGCTCTTTTTTTGCTATTTGTCTCATTCTTCTGCTTCACATCAGTTCGACAGGTATCTATCGTTTGTTCATCGCGTAATATTGCCTTTCTTTTTCCCGACATTTCCTGGCATTTCTTGTAATTCCTGGCATTTTAGATATTTTTAAGATATTCTTACTTTCCTGACATTTCTAGCATTTCTGACATTTCTATTTCCGATATTTGCTAAAATTTCTTGACTCTTCTGACGTTTTTGGAATTGTTTAACATCTTCTGACGTTTCTGACATTTCCTGACATTTCTGGTGTTTTTGACATTTTGCGACATTTTTGCCGCATCTGACATTATTTATCACTTCGGACGTTTTTGAAATTTCTTGACACTTTTGACGTTTATGACGTTTCTTGATGTTTATATTTCTGACAGTTAACTACTGAACTTTCAGAAATTTTTGATATTTCAGACATCTCTGATGTTTCTGACACTTCTGGCGTTCCTGGCATTTTTTTGCAACTTCTGACGTTTCTGAGAGTTGCCGTTGATTCCAGTGGAAGGGTGAGCATAAACCGTTGTGTTTTCTTTTGTAATCTGATATTCGGGTAAGATAGACTGCTAAATATAAAAGTAAACCAAAAGCTATACTTACGTATATAAAAACTATAACAATGAATCAATATAAAGATCAAAAGTTCTATACCTACCTGGTATAATTAGACTGCATGGATCTGGCTGCTCTCATTTTAGACATTTTCTGATTTTCCTGACACTTTTTGACTTTTCTGACATTTTTTGGAGTTCCTGAAATTTCTACAACATTTGCTAAAAATTTCTTAACACTTCTGACTTTTTTGGTATTTTTTGACACATCTGACTTTTCTGACATTTCCTGTTACTTCTGGTGTTTTTGACGTTATTTGTCACTTCTGACGTTTTTGAAATTTGTTGACACTTCTGACTTTTATGACATTTCTTGGTATTTCTGATGTTATGACATTTCTGACGTTTCAGACATTTCTTATGTTTCTGAAATTTCTTAACACCTCTGGCGTTCCTGACATTTTTTGACATTTCTGATAGTTCTTGACACCTCTGATGTTTCTGACATTTCTTAACACTTTTGACATTTCTAGACATTTCTGAATTTTCACCCCAAATAATTTTGTTTACTCCATGAAGATGACACCTTACGGTTGTTGAAACGGCGTTGAGTGTTTCAAATAAAGGTTTGGTGTTAAGGTATATTTTTTTACTTCTTCGTTTCTATGATCGTGATGGCCTTTGCTACGGGGTCTTTTTGGTGCCTGATTCTCTTGGTTTGTCGTTATATTTGTCGTGTTGGTACGGTTTCTCAGTAACTATTGTTGGTGTGACTTTCTATTGATCAGTTTTGCAAAGTACTTGTTCAATTCCGTCTGCTTGGCCTATTGTTACTAAGTGAGCTGGTGACTTAGCTCATACTTATCAATCTGAAGCACGTCTTGTTTTAAATGTAGCGACATATACTTTAACATTTTGGTACCCCAGTAAGTAATTGTTTGTGTTTTAAGTAATATACCCAAAAAAACGACATGACTCCTGATTGCTTAGTTGAGTGGTTCTTAGATAACTGTGATTTGTTCTGTCTAGTACTTTATTTGAGTTGAATTCACATATTAATATAAAAATGAAAAAAAAATTAAAAGTTAGGAGTTATTTGAAACAACAACAAAAATAATGATGTGTTAGTAAAACGATATATCACCCCTGATTAAAAAGTTATGTTATAGATTCTTTTAGTCACTATAGTGAATCATGACGATTGTATACCTAATGTTTAAAAACATTTTTACCGCCATGTGGTTTAATTCGAATTTATGATCCATTAAAACCGATATATTATTGCTTCTGACGATTTTTGACCTTCACGAATGCCAAACGCTAGAATTTTTAATGCGGTAAGTTACAGCTAGATTTATGTTAGATAATCCGTTTTAAAATAAAATGAAAGTTGCTTTTCCAGATTTTGCAAACAATAGACTCGAGACAAATGAAAAGGACAAATTATTTTATTATAAAAAGATACATTGTGATATTCGTAATAATCATTTACTTTTGAAATAAAATTTCATAATGGTTTTAACAAAATAATTAATAATGCGTAAATATATTTCATGCCACAGCTCATTCTTTAACGTCGGGTAATAAAATTAGTAACACTATAGTTACTAAATATCTATAAATATCTATCTCGCGTCTTCAAATCTATATTTCAGTACATCCAATTACACCAATTGGAATTAATTTGTTTAAACATTTGAGCTTATTCTATAACCGCCTGAGAGCGGAACTTCTATCCCCCTACTCCCTACAATTCTAACTATCCTTCGGTTACCAGGCTCCTCTTAAACCTCAAAAATTCCGTATACTTATCTCTTTCCTAATTCCCCGTTTGATTACCACGTTACATAATTTTTCTCTAATCTGAGCTCTACTTAGAGAGGTTGATCACCTAATCCTTCTTCGAACACTTTAATCTTATCCATGCTGAATTTTGTCTTTTACCTTCTATTTTTTATGACGATAGAGCGGATAAAGAACACAGTCGAAAGCAATATAAACTGGACCTTCTATTACGAAAGAAGAGATTAAAAAGGATAACCAAATTACGAAAAATAATAAATCAGAAATACTCAAGAAATACTCAAACTTCTAGACGAGAGAGGCATTGCAGTCCTTTTCAAGTTGTTTAACGAAATATACGACACTGGTCTCTACTCGAAGCAATGGTTATCTTCGACTCTCATCCTCCTACCAAAAAAGATCAGCGCACGAAAATGCGAAGAACACAGACTGATTAGTCTCATGAGTCATTCCCTAAAAATATTCCTGAGAATAATACACCCGAGACTCTATAAACGGTCATAAGTGACTCACAGTTTGGATTCAGACAGGGGTTAGGCACCAGGGAAGCGCTAGTAGCCACGCAAGTATTTGTACAGAATTGCTACGACCAGCGAACAAACGTATGTATATATTTTATAGACTACGAAAAAGCTTTCGATAGGGTGCAACACCATAAACTTATGCAGCTTCACAGGAGACTTGATTTAAACCAGACAATAGATGTACCGAAAACTTATACTGGCACCAGTCAGCCCGGGTTAGATTAGCAAACGGCCTAACCAACCAAATCTGTATCCGTAGAGGACTAACGCAGGGGTGTATACTCTCGCCGCTCTTGTTTAATATATACTCAGAGGCCATCTTTCAGGACTCGCTAGAGAACAACGAAATTGGAATACACTGATGACACAGTCCTGATTGCGGATGACATGGAGGATTTACAACAGTTGGTTGATGTAGCAAGAGAATGTAGTCAAAATATGGGACTTGCAATTAACACAAAAAGGACAAAATTCATGGTTGTCACGAGAGAGGTGGATGAGTTTCGAAACTCCAGCTTAATATATAAAGGAAAACTCTTAGAACGAGTAGAAAAATTACCTGGGAGTATGGATTCATGAGGAATGGTCATCGGACAGGGAAATTAAGTGCAGAATGAGATTTGTGACATGCTACGTCTGGTCGGTGCTCCTATACGGTGTCGAGAGTTGGACACTAAAAAAATGATATAAACCAATTGGAAGCTCTCGAAATGTGGATATACCGCAGAATACTTAAGATACCATGGACGGCCAAAATAAGAAACGAGGACGTGCTCAGACGTATTAATAAAGAACGAGAACTCTTCAACACTATATAAAAAAAATGAAGACTGCATACCTAGGTCACATCATGCGTAACCATAAGTACCAGCTTCTCCAGTTAATTATCGAGGGCAGAAGAGGATTGGGAGGGAAGAAAATGTCGTGGCTGCGGAATGTAAGACAGTGGACAGGCATGCGTGATATACAGACGTTGATCTACAGAGTTAGAGATAGAAAAGTCATGGAAAGTGTGGTCGCTAACATCCATTAATGGATAAGCAGAGAAAGAAGAAGACTTTTTATTTTAGACTTGGTCATGGGTTTACTTCTCTCTAGTTTACCATTTTTCATTTAGGTTGTTTAGGTTGTTAGTGTGGTTCTAACATATTTTTAAATCCGTTTTTAATTCTGGATTAACTCTAGATTTTTGTTTTTGGTTGGTTTGGTCTTTGAGTTCTAGGATACCAAATTTACCCAGAGCAAACTCAGACGGGTTCCGATTTTATATAATGGTTCGAAGTTGTTTCCTTCTGACCTCGCTTATACAGATTATATCCCTGGCAATTTTTTGTAGTTTTACTTTCATTTCAATTACTTTTTCTTTGAAGATATGTGATGCAATTCTGGCTCTATATGTCTTGTGGTTCCTACATGAATTGATACCTTCCCCAGATTCCATGAAGCTGTTCTCAATAGAGGGCTGAGATATTGGTTTACTCACCTGGAGACTGCGTCCCTCGTTTTGTAAATTCGTCGTTTCTCTGTGCTGGTTTGTTGTGAGCCTCAATCTCCGCGCTAGCCAAAATGTGTGGATGACGGTTGGGGGATACTGAAAAGGAAAGTCTCAGTTTTAACAGGGAAAACCGCGGATGGGACAATGGGTTTTTTTTTCATGCTCTATTGAGCGTTAAAGAAAAGCTAGTATAGGCAAGGGCAGATCACTGAAGTAGATCTGAACATAACCTCTAATTCCGTGGTCTCAAAGTAGCACTAGAAGTGGTCGGTACACTCTTAGTCCCAGTCATCTTCAATTAACTGGCATCCTGGAAAACATCTGTTCTGTAGCTGCAGCTATACCATGTCATATTTGTCGTCTATATCTGAGGACAAGACGTCTGAGGGCCTTATGCTGTGTATCTTGAACTTTTATTTATATTTACTTTATTTCTTATTAGGGTTCCGTATATACAATATACGGATACCCTTATAATATCACTCCGGATTTCTGCCCCTGTCACATAACAGCAATTTTCTCCTAACCTACTGGACGGAAGAGGTTGAAATTTGGTATCAATGTATAGTGTGGTGACCCGATCGGGAGTACATATCGTTAAAGAAGAAATTTTGGTTGGTTTTAGGGGTACTTCTGGGGAGAAAAACTAAAAAAATCGACCGTTTCCCCCTCTGATCTCCGAAACTACTGAGCCTAAAACTGTGAAAAAAATAGGAAATATAGAAAGTTGCCCGAACTTTACAGGAAAAATAAGGAGAAACCATGAATATTAATTTTGGGGGGCAAATTATAGAATTAAATGAAAATTAAAAAATAAATTTTTTTCAGACGCATCATGTAATACATCAAATGAAAGGTCCCATTCTGAGGAACACTAACATATTTTTTTCATATTAAAAAAAATTAGTTAAAAAGATTAATGAAAATATACCAAAATTTACCAATTCCCCCC
Organism: Octodonta nipae; assembly: GCA_034190945.1. Classification (NCBI taxonomy): domain Eukaryota; kingdom Metazoa; phylum Arthropoda; class Insecta; order Coleoptera; family Chrysomelidae; genus Octodonta; species Octodonta nipae. The sequence continues at coordinate 36,160,831 of CM067216.1, read as the reverse complement.
CCCCCCCCTTAACTCCGGAACTATAAAACGTAGTCTGGAAAAAAATTAGAGATATAGGGTCTGACCTGAAGTTTACTGGAAAAATAAGGAGAAATCTCTACTTTTAATTTTGGGGGGCAAATTACAGAATTAAATGGAAAATATAAAATTAAAATTGTTTCTAACCCATCATGTTATATATCAAATGAAAGGGCTTATTATGATGAAAAGAAATATATTTAATTTTGAAAAAAATAGACATATAGCCCCTTACCTGAACTTTACTGGAAAAATAAGGAGGAACCCCTAATATTCATTTTGGGGGGCAAATTATAGAATTAAATGGAAAATAAAAAATTATAATTGTTTCGAACGGATCATGTAATACATCAAATCACAGGTCTCATTATGACGAATACAAATATGTTTTTTTAATTTTTTAAAAATGAATATGTTAAAATATATAAAAAAAATATTTAAAAAAATTACCCATTCCCCTTTATTCCCCAAACTATAAGACCTACTTTTTTATTTACAGGAAAAATACGAAGAAATCCCTAATATTAATATTGGGGGCCAAATTATAGAATTAAACGGAAATAAAAAAATATTTTTAACTCATCATGCAATATATCAAATGAAAGGGCTCATCATGAGGAATACAAATATATATTTTTCATATTTTTAAAATTAATTGTTTACAAGATATTAACATAAAGATATAAAAAATTATCAGTTCTCGCTTTATTTCCAAAACCATACTATTTAAAATTTTTAAAATAATTAGGGGTACTGGGGCTCAATGGAAATTTATAAGAAAAATTATTAGAAAACCCTCATACTAATTTTGGGGACAAATTATACAATTAAATGGAAAATAAAAATTCAATTTTCATCATGTATTATATCAGATAAAAGGCTCATTATGTGAATTAGAAATATATCATATTTTTAAATCATTTGTTTAAAAGATATTAACAAAAATATTAAACATCGACTTAATTCCCACTTTAGAAACTAAACTATTTAAATTTTGGAAGATATATGTTATTTGTATTTTTAAATAATTTGAATAACAGATTTAATAATTTATAATTTAAAACTTGACCTATTTTGCCCTTTATCTTCCAATCTACAAAGCCTCAAAATTCGGACAGTAGAATGTAGAAGGCTTCCCTGAAAGTTTATTAGTAAAATAAAACTCTAATGTTAATTTTCGGGGTCCAAATTAGAAAATTAAATACATATGTATTCTTATCAAAATTAAGCGAATCCTGAAGCAGATAAAATAAAAAGTCTGTATGTGGAAAATGAAAGTGTTTATTTTTTATAAATTTAAAACGCTTTCTTTAAAAGATAATAGTGAAAATATAAGAAAATGCACTCATTCCCTGCTTGTCTGAAACTGGAATATTAGAATCTTGAAGGTGGTACGGAACCCTTAGTATGCGAGTCCAACGCGCACTTTACCAAATTATTTTTTGATGTCATATCTTTAATCAAAAGTTGATGGATACTTTTGAGACCCCCTGTTTTTTCCTCCTTCCTTTAATACTTGATTTATACAAAAGTCAAGCCTTAATTTTTTTGATCAATGCAAAGTTAACCAATAACTTCAAAGAAATATCGAAAAATGTTAATTGGCAAACCTGTTGTTCAAATGTTCTCACACCTATTTTTGAAACTTAATAAAACAAACTTGTGCTAGTGAAATCTCTATTCAAATTCCTACACAGCACACGCGTACAGCCGGTAGCAGTTGTTAATGCTAAAATGCTCATAATTCATCTCCATCTACGTAACCACCTACTGTCGAAATTGTCGTACAACGTGTTTGTGTATGTTAGTCAGGCTTAGTTGGTGCAAGCTATTTATTATTCTTTCTAAATTTAAAATCGCTGGATTATTATTCGAAGACAACTTTCTATATATTAAGTCAGTAAATCTCATGATGAACGAGGCAATGTTTTTTGAATATACGAAAATAATCCGCTGGATAATTAGTTGAAAGATATGTTTAAAAATTGAACATTCAATTGTGGGATCAAACATTGCCTGTTAGGAGATTGTGTGGTCGTTATTACATTCAAAATAATATACTGTAGGAGTTTTCTATAGTCCCTATTATTATAGCTAGGGAGGATTTCACGGAAGTTCTTTTGTATCATAACATGAAGTTGGCCTTTGAAATTAAGGTATACAAACACCGCATGACAAAAAATTCGTTATGAGTGAGTATACAAGGATTCTCGGTAAAGCCCTTAAATGTCGAAATCTATATGTCAAGTAATCTGGAACAAATATATTTAAACCACTAAAACCCATATTTTTATAGACAGTAAGGACGAGTGGGTTGGAACACATTCGTTTAAAATTCAGGTGTTGGTTTTTTGGAAAAACGCTCGTTTTTTTTTGGAGTGCGGTTTTTGTGCTCATTTTTACAGGGTGGGCCAGAAATAAATGGAATATTAGTTTTTTATTTTATTTTTGAATTCTGCATTGAATTCTAAGTATTTTTCATGTACAATGTTCTATACCGAAAATTAACAGTTATTAAAAAAATATATTTATTTCTGAAGTTAAGAAAATAAGGGTATAAATAAGGTGTTTGTTGGTTTGAACCTATTCATTTATGTCTGGTTTTTATGATTGTTGGCGCTACTTTAGTCGCGTGAATGGAAACCTTTTTTTAATGCTGGAGTTTTTAGCCTTGTTTATTTCCATAGAAACTGCACTATAATTTTAATTCAAATAAGTAGTTGTCAAGTGCAGTTGCAAAATTTCAAAGTATGGCGCGTTTAACTGAAAAGTAGCGAATAGAAATTTTGACGATGGTATATATTTTTGCGAATTGTTTAATAAGAAGTACCCGGAGGCCTATTACATGATCGGCAGTTAGAAAATAGAAAACAAGTTTCTAGAATTTGGCCACTTTACAATTACTAAACCAAACATGTTCCAGAAGATGCACAATTAAATGTTTTGCTCGAGATATACAAGAAAATCCTCACAAATCCACTAGTCAATAAGTAAATTTTCTGTTCTAAAATGCTTGCATCGAGATAAATAGCACCCATACAAAGTTCATTGAGTTCAGGAACTTACTGAAGATGATTTGGACCGGAGAGTAGAATTTTGCGAAATAATGATGGATAGATGCAATGCCAACCCGCACTTTTCAAGTAAGATAGTTTTATCCAACCAGGCAACATGTTGTTTAAATGGTTCAGTAAACAGGCAAAATTTTCGATATTGGGTATCAGAAAACCCACATTGGATTATGGAAAGTCCTACACAGTTTTCCAAGAAAGTTAACGTATGGGCCGGATTTGTGGGTACTTCAATTGTGGGTCCTTCTTTTTATAAAGGAAAGACTTAACTCGGAAAAGTATTTAGACCTATTACAAAATGACATAATACCCTGTTTAACAGAACTTTACTCGAATGGTGAAAACCTCAATATACTGGAAGATTCGGTATGGTTTCAACAGGATGGAGCGCTCTCGCACTATTCGCGAACAGTGCGAGATTATCTTGACAATATTTTCCCAAATAGATGGATCGGAAGGAGAGGTAATATAGATTGGCCAGCTTTGGGGTTACGTGAAATCGAAAATCTACCTCAATAAGTCGGAAAATATCGAGGACTGTTCTGTTCCAGTCATTTATATTATTTGTAAAGTCCTGGTCCAACCATTTCTAGCATTTTTAGTGGTCCTTCTTCAACCATTTCTACCATTTGCAGAGAGGCTGGAAGCTTACCATCCAACAATCCTATACACCAATTACATGATTCCTGTATGCTGGCTCCCGAATTTCCCCGTCTAATTCTTGAATTCCAGCATCGGCTATCCCTTATACCCACGTCTATTATCCTGAATTTCCATATCTAATATTTTCCGAGACACCCTGTATCTGTGTATGCTCCGATTTAATGTTTTGACTGTATGTGGAACGCCATCTATCGATACGATACCGCACATTGTGTTTATTTCGTGTTGCTACCGGACGTCTTCTACACACAAAATATTTTGACCTTTGTCTGCTCGCTCACAGTCATTGCTGTGCAGTCTTCTATACACGCGATGTTTTGACCTCGCCAACAGAATGAGTGAACTGGTACGTCTGGCCGGCTACCGGACTTGTTGTCGATGTGTGAATTTCGGCAAGGTCGTCGTGTCTCCACCCAACAGCTATCTCTCTCTACGTTGCTTGCCTGTGACTGATATTATTACTATGCGTCTTAAACGGGTTTTGATTCAACATACTATCAACTTTTAGAATATTCAAATGCAGTGGTCTGGTTGGCACATATGCTAAGTGCTTACATAGGAAACCGATGGACTGGGGTTCGCTTCCCCATCACTGCGTCGGTTTTTGTAATATAAATATATAAATTATTTTGTACATCATTGAAATTTGGCGCGATTGCACAGATAACGTGGTCACTGTTGACCAATGAGAGCTTGGTAATTAACCAATGAGAGCACTTCAAGGGGTAACTGCTTATCTATTACGTCATAACCTGCCTGTAGTACAATATGTCCACTGTCAACCGTGTTCCGTACCTCTGACTCTCTGGCCTACTCTCAGCTGTCAATGTTCCGTGCCACCGTTTTATGCCATACGTCAACGCCCCAACTCTATGCTCTACCTGTCAGGTGTCATTGTTCCGTTGTTCTATGCCATACGCCCCATACCAACATTCCGTCGTTCCGTGTCAACGCCCCTGTTATCCGAGGGCATTGACCCCCAGGCGATTACGTAACATGCCACGTGCGGATGAGCGTGCCCGTGTCATCTTGGTTCTCAAGTGGGGGACGTGACCTTGTGAATTTTCCCACGCTCAAGTGCGGCCGAAATACAACGAATCCTGCCACAAACGCTAAATGAAGTGTTAAGAGAATTTGAAAACCGTCTTAGGTATTGTCAGGAAGTTAATGGTCAACAATTTGAACATTTAATTTGATATGTTGATATTTTTTTTCTTTAATTTTGAAATATTTATAATTTTTTAAGTAACTGTTATTTTTCGGTATAGTTCATTGTACATGAACAATACTTCATAGCAGAAATCAAAAATAAAATAAAAAACAAAAATGAAGTTGATGGTCGCAATTTATTTGTGGCCCACCCTGTACAAATAAGTTTATCATCAAAAAAACCGCAGTTCAAAAAAACCGACGTGTCTGAGCGTTTTTCCAAAAAACCAACACCTGAATTTTAAATGAATTTGTTCCAACCCACGCGTCCTCACTGTATAAGAATATAGTAAGTTCTACACCGAAGCACAAATATGAAAAATGATTAAACAAATAGAAAATTCTTCTAATGAAATTACAAAATTTCTGTTATTTACGCCCGATATCAGTTGGGCGTAATTTTCCAAGAGATAACCATATCAGTTTTTTAATCGAAACCAAATATTCCTGTAATGAAGACACTTTTTTTTCATGTCAAATCAATACATGCACAACTATCGTTAGTTATGATTTTATCCCTCAACCTCGACGTTACGATCAACATGTTAGTAGCTCTCAGTCGCTTAATAAAACACAACTTTCGATCATTAATTATGTAAAGCTCTCGATAGTTTGGAAAATAAATATTTGAACAGGCTATACTATGGTGGGGCTCTATGGAATCTAGATTGACGAATCCATTACGGGGTTCAGTGAATTTGGTGGCATTCGAAATATTGACAATTCAGATAAAAAATTTATTGTGGTGATATTGATTCGTTCGTGAGGGATGAATTTACTTTTATCGGGTGTTGAGACAGTTTTCATCCTGTGAGTGAAATTCAGGATGAATTAGTTGACTATTATGGGTTATAGGCATCAATTCTTTGGTGGATATTTACTGAATTAGTTACTAAATATCTATTACATTAAATATATCACATGCATAGGTACTCTCTTAATGACTGTCGAACATGTTCTTGATTTGTTTGTAAATAAATTTGAGTTATTTAGTCAAATATCAGAGTTTCCTCATCGTAGTAGCCATTTGTATAAATCGTATTTGTTCTTTATAAATATGACAAACCGTTGTTAATCCTAATTTCTAACACAGATTTAATAATAAATATCACTTGAAGCACTGTTCAATCGTTATGCTAACAAATCTCAACAAATACCGCGTTGATGGACAAAAAAGTTGCCAAACAGGCAATGCCCCACCTAGCGGATGTTTCTGGAACTAACTAAATTTATTTTAACTTAATTTTAGCTTTTACAAATATAACACTAACATAGCAAATATACAGGGTGAGTTTTTTTTTATTATCAGTATGGGAATCTCGGAAACTAGCGGGGATAGAGCAATGGTTAAATTCGGAAAGATTTGCAGTTTTACTGGCCCAATTTAATGACACTTTCGGATTTTTGTAAAAAGTCATGGCTTACTAAATATTTTGAAAAAACGAAATTCTGTCGATTTAGTCAAATCCCTCTAGCTCCTTTGTTTTTGATTTTATAAAAAAAGTGTAAATATCAAAATTGAAGGGAATTGTATTCCGAATATGATTTTCATGTCCACGTTTGCGTGACAGCTCTCGTTATCGAAATATGACACAACCATATCTTTTTTTGAATGGAAACCATAGTTGGCTATGACCTCATAAAATTGGACATTTTTAGAGCTTTTCAACGATATAATAATCGATATAGTTATTCATAAAAATAACGGAGTTATGGATGCTTCTCTCTTATTTTCACTTTTAACGTAGTTAGCCATGAAATAGATTGATTTATTAATATCTATTCCAAAAAACATTGAACGATTTTTTATTAGGTATATCAGATATAACGAAAAAAACTAAATAAGTAAGTACTTACTAAAAACTTAAGAAAATTAAATTACATAATAATGGTTACAATTTATGTTCGAAAACTCCACCATTGTTATTTAGACAAAAATTGGATCTTTTTAAGATTGGCATTACCGCTTTCCTCACAGGCCGCCTATCAATTTCTTCAATTACTTGTAATACCGCCTCCCTTAGGTCACCAACTGCCTCATACTTTCTTTTGTATACTTTGTTTTTTAGCGCACCCCATAAATAGAAGTCTATAACTGCCAAATGGGGAGACCGGAGTAGCCAATCGCGTGGGCCATTTCTTCCTATTCAAGAGTTTGGATAGATATTATCTAAGTGTTGTCTTACTAATAACGAGTTATGAGCAGGTCCTCCATCATGTTGGAACCACTCAATTTCTAAACGAGTTCTCAAATTCAAATTATGCAACATGTATTGAAAAGTGTATTGCAAGAAATGCAAGTAGCGCTCCCTAGTAAGTGATTCGTCATAGATAAAAGGCCCCAGAATAGTAGACACTATGATACCACACCGAACATTAAAACCAAATTTAACTGGGGTCGTCTTTGTTCTACATGGAAAGGGTTTTCTTTAGCCCAGATATGCTCATTATGTCTATTGAACATACCGCAGTTAGTAAATCTAGTTTCATCTGACCATAACACCTTTAATGGAAACTGTGGATTGTCAACGCACATGTCTCTAAACCATGTACAAAACAAAATACGTCGATGTGCGTCACCAGCATGGAAAGTTTGAGAAACTGAAAGTTGGTACGGGTGGAACTTGTGCGCTTTCAGTAACTTAACTACAGTTCGTTGAGATGTGCCAGCTTCTGCCGCAATCTCACGATTTGATGAAGATGGATTTTAATTTACCATTGCCAAAACATTTATTTGTGCTGCTTCGTTAATTTGAGTACGTTCCTTTGGTGGTTTAGTAAAAGATCCGTACCTGCGTAAACTATCGTAAAGCCTCTTAAATGTGCATAGAGCAGGTTGACGACGATTAAATGATCTATGAAAGTATTCCTCATCTGCACGAACTGAATTTTTATGGCATATGATATAACATTCCACATTATTCAGTTTTTCTTCGTTAAAATATTCCATATTATCACGAAAACTTGTCAATATCGACTGTCAGTTCAGCACTACTAATGGAATTACTCTCAAATGAGGAAACGTCAAAGTGAAAATAATCTTTTTCATGACTACCTACGTTAAAACTGAAAATAAGAGAGAATAAATACATTTAAAAAAAACAAAAACCGACTTCAAAAGAAAATTAACTAAAAAGCATGAAAAAATATTTTGCTACAATTAAATACTTTTTATGAAGTCGGTGCCAAGCGAAAGTGAAAATATTTTGGAGGTACATTGATGAGTTATACTTCGCAACTTCGCTGTTCAAATTGGCACCGACTTCATAAAAAGTATTTAATTGTAGCAAAATATTATTTTATGCTTTTTAGTTAATTTTCTTTTGAAGTCGGTTTTTGTTTTTTTAAAAATGTATTTATTTAACAATTTTCAGTGATGCAATGTCTGTAATTGTTAATGATTTATCCTACAGCTGTAACATTCTATTAACATTTTTTTAACCATCCTTCATAACAATATTTGTACTCGGCCCTGTATGTCAGCTATCACAAATTTCCAACTGCTATGAGCTACCTTATATAATTTTTTTTTTGCTTTTTACTAACCATCCTGTATGATATAATTACATTCGACGTTATATTGTAACCATCTTGCATAGCAAATCTTATGGATCACCAACATTTTAATAACTACCCTATATAATTTTATTTTTACACCACATATGTATTTTTATATGCATGAAATTAATATGCAAATTCATAAGATTTTACTCATTCAAAAATCGCCCGCCTCGGCAATTTTATCACTTTGAAAAGTTGAAATCTCCAGGTGTAAAAATATAATACTAGGAAAATATGAGGTAGGCATTAAATAGTTACTTGTTCGGAACATACAAATATATTTTGTATTGGAAAAATGATTACAAGAGCAGTTTCACTCTCAAATCACCCTGTATTGAAAGAATTTTTACAAGACGAATTTCACTCTTACGTAGGTTACCACATCACCTTGTATTGAACACCTTTAAATTAAAAATCAGCTATCTTGATTGTCGCAAACTGCCAATAACTTTTTTAATTATTTAATTTCTCTGCAAAACAATTTTCCCAAATATGAGACCCTAACCAATCGATTTGTATCTATTGAAACTTCTAAATAAGAAAATTTCATCGAAATCGTTAGAGCCTTTTTTCCAGAACTCAATTATATATATATATATATATATATATATATATATATGTTTTAGGTGGTTTCCGGGAATTCATCCGCGTAGTTGATAACTGATCCCTGCCGGGATCGATGGTAAAATGACGACGTTTATATATATATATATATATATATATATATATATATAACAAACCTTGTTCGTAATATAGTATTAGATTATTTCTATTTAATAACAATTTTATATCTTAACATAAATGAAGATAGTTTAATTTGTAATTAAAAGCCCTCTTTGAAGGCAAACTTTGTCTACAGTTAATAAAAATTGACATGGACCACGTAAAAAATCTCTTTGTGAAGGAAAATTGTGAATAAAAAGAAATCGTTTGATTTATGAATACACACTGTATATTCATATTAACTGACACTTATTTTGATTTTGATTAATTCATCTTATTTACAATTACCCCAAGTTCCGAATAGTTAATACCAGTAACTCCATCTAATCTTATAATATCGCGACTCCACCAAGACATAGAATATAAGAAAATAGGTAAAAAGTTTTTCCCCATTCTATAAGAAACGATAGAAGCTGTGTTATTTGAAAAAAAGTTCTGGCCACTTTGAGATATCACGGAATTAATCCAATCCCTTTTCAATTTGCCCCACGTTCCGAATAACATTTTTCAAAGTTTATATAATAATACCGGCTCCTCCACTATGGCATAGAGTATATGAGAATAGGTAAAAATAGTTTTTCCCCATTTTCTAAGAAACGGTAAAAGCTATTTTAATGAAAAAAATATGGGACCACTTCGCCATCCCCCCAAACTGGATCGAGTAAAATGGTCGAAATTCCTCGAGCCGTTTCCGAGTAATCGGTGAACAAACATAAAAAAAATAGATACAGACGAATTGAGAACCTCCTTCTTTTTGAAGTCGGTTAAAAACATCCATAACTCCGTTGAAAGCTCTAAAAATTTCCGATTTTTTGAGGTCATATGGTTTCTATTCAAAAACAATATAAGTTTGTGTCATATCTCGAAAACGAGAGCTGTCACGCAAACAAGGACATTACAGTCATATTTGGGATACAATTCCTTTCAATTTTGATATTTATACTTTTTTATAAAATCAAAAACAAAAGAGGCCAGTAAAACTGCAAACCTTTCCCAATTTAATCATTGCTCTATCTCCGCTAGATTCCGAGATCCTCATACTGATCATCAAAAAAAAAAAAAACTCACCCTGTTTACTTTGAACCCTATTTTCTTCAAAAAAGATATGTCCGAACCGTTGGAAGTTAGATGGGGTCAGATCTGCTGAATATCGTGGTGTGGAAAGAAATCGAATAGGAATTAGTAATAAATTTCACCATTGTCTTCATCGACTTGTGGATCAATGAAATATCATGGTGAAACAGTGTTTTTTCTTTGTCATGTCTGGCCGTTTAGCAGAAAATACAGAGGATAGCCATTTACTGGGTGACGCTGGTGTTTTTGGACACCTTGGCTGACTAATGGTCTTTTCGACTACGCCGTATAGTGATGATTCCATGTTCCACCAATTATTAGCATAAATAGCTTTAAACAGTACTCTGAATCGTCTGCTCAACAATCGCAACAATTTGGAAAACAATTTCAAACCCAAATGTTGGTGGGCAATTTTGTACACATTGCCCTTCAATATATTTATGATCCTGCAACCTCACTTTACATTCAGACATAATAATTCTGAAAATATTTGCATGTTTTCTGCTGTAGCCACCTCAATAGTGTGACAAGGGCACAATGCGTCTGCTGTAGTTGTTCGACCACGTTTAAAATCTGCATACAATTAACAAATAGTTATTTTGGATGGCCATTTTCCGGGTAACATCTTTCAAGTCTGTGATGAGCCTGAACAGTATTTTTTCCACTAGAAAGTAATGTTTGTTTAACAAACAAAAGTTTGTTTTATCCGAAGTTTTGGGCAAATACAAAAAAATCATCTGATCTATAATGTCATGAAATTATGTACACTAAAAAACTAAATCGGCATTGCCTTGGCGGCGCCATCTGTTTTTAGAAGTTTCAGAAGTTATTTACCCATGTACACAGGAACCAACCATTCTATTATTTTAGAACAGCCATATAGGAAAGTGCTGAATAAAACGCAAACATTGATGGTGATCGATATAATATATTTATATATCTGAAACCAGCATATAAACAAACTTTTCCGACGTTTCGCCCACACTTAGAAGGGGCTTTTTCAAGGACAAGAAAACAAAACAACTTTGTGCGTCATTGTGACAAGTTTAAAAAAGTGAAGTTTCAAAGTGTGTTTGTGAGAAAAAGACGAACTAAATGGATTCGCCGCAAGGTAAGTAACATTTGTTTTGTTTTGTCTTCCTTGAAAAAGCCCTTTATGAGTGTGTGCGAAACGTCGGAAAACTTTGTTTATATGCTGGTTTCAGATATATAAATAAATTAATTCGAAAAAATGACGCCGTCCAAATTCGCAAAAACAGAATCAGCTATGACTCTGGCGGCGAAAACCTACGTCCTCACTCTATTGATCTTATTGCTGCTAATGCCGATTTCTATAACAAACTTTGTAAGAAAGTCAGAGGACTAACGATATAGACTAACTGCAAAAATCTATATATAAATAGGCAAAGACACAACGATTAGGTACCTTTTTCTCCTCAGTCTCTCAACCGATTTTCTTGATTTTTGTTTTGCTTAGTAGCTACTGACGACCTCCAGTGCAGAATGCTAATATTAATTTATAATATTGGTTTATTCATTAAATAAAATATAATAAAAAATTTATTATTTACGTCCATAATGTCAACATCAAACAACTGAATGTTCCGCCGCCTCCAGACTCAAAACATTGTGTAATTATATATAGAGGGACCGACGCTGTTATATACTTAGATCATGTACTTCTGGAAGTGGCATGCAAGCGTTGTTATTCTTTTGTGGTAAAGTAATGATTGTATATTATAATTATACAGGGCGATTCCAGATATGTTAGAAATCGTTTTTTTTTTCGTGGGTGGCACATAAGCAGTTGCATATATAGGGCGTTTAAAATATAGAGTAGAGTGCAATAATAACTAATAAAATAATTATATAGGGAAGCCCATTAGCGGTTGAATTTACAAGGTTCTTGGAATAGAAGGCGCAGTAGAATTACAGTTATATAGAGTGGTGCAAAAACTATTATACAGAGAGGCATATACAGGGTAGCGGAAATGGAAATGAAACATTTCGTAACCCATAAGTAGTTGTATATATTTAAAAGATAGGAATTATAGATATACAGGATGATCATAGAAAATGTTAGAAAAGGAAATGATTTATAGAGTAGCCTCCGAAGAGTTCCATATATATGATGATTGAAATATAAGTCGGAGTAGAATTATAGTTACAGAAGATAGTTAAAAATTTCATAAACAAAAAGAGTAAATACGTTGGCTCATAGGCAGTGGCATATACAGAATGGTTTACCGGGTGGATCAAAAATGTTAAAAAATATAATGCCTGGTCCATGAGCAGTTGCATATACAGGGTGGTGGAAATATTTAATGAGATGGAATTATTATAATGAGGATTTTAATAAATGTTAGAGAGTTCATTGCAATTATAGGGGGGTTAGAAAAAATACAGGGGGGTTAGAAAAAATAAATATGTAGGGTGGCCCATTAGCGGTTGAATTGTTGTCATTTCAAATTAAGAATTACGAATTTGAACACAAATAAAGTCCTATGAATTATATCTGAAAAAAACTTGAATTTCTTTAAGTATTTGTAGAAGCCAGATGTAAGACCGACATCTAGGATTTTCGAGGAAACTATCACACAGAGGTTCCGAATCTGGAGCCGTTCCATGTAATTGCTATTCTACCTAAAGTCCTAGGATAAAATGTCACGATAAAATTTTCAGATTACTTAACCTGCCAGAGACATTGACACAATTGGTAGAATTTCGACCACTGGGGGACAGCTAGTTAATTTAATTACATACTAAAAAAATCACTAAAATAGAAAAAATCTGCTTAATTGTTATGGGTTTAGTTTAATATCGATAATACATTATCCGATCTTTTCCAATTGACAAATTAAACCAAATCGTTTCAATGATAAACAAATATTCATTTCCTGGTAAATATTCGATAAGCTCTAATCAAAATAATTAAAGCTGAGGTTTACTTTAGCAGGGAACAATCTGGATAATTGTTTATACATAAGTTACAGTTAGGTTGATTGTGAACGACAAGAGTAGCGAGCGATTGTTTTAAATTTTAATGATGTGCTTCCCTGTACATATCATTGAAAAAGTGACTTTGATGCTAAAAACATGGCGTTTGTTAATACTGATTAGTTAATAATTTGAGGTGAAACTATGGCAGATTTATAAGTATTGTTGATGTAACTTTTGCTATTGTATCATTATTGTAAATTTCCAGGATTTATATATGCCTTATGATTTATTTTAAGAACTGACCTGCCTTCAAATAACTAAAAATAAAGACGGTTCCAAATCCCTTATACGGTCAGTAACTATTCTCTGAATTTTTTAAATATAGATCTTAAAAATTTTGAAACTTGTAGCTACATTAATATTAAAGAGGAATTCAAATAGGATATTTTTAACATAATTTATGTTGATGTTGACTTTAGAAGATTCACTACTGTAGGTCTTCGCATTTTCAGATCTTCCAAAGTTTAAATTACGTTAAGCGGTCATTTTTGAGACCGCGCAGTTTTCTCTGGGGTACAAAAAGAATCAGGATACCAATTTATTTGTAACATTTTCACTATGATAGGAGAGCAAGAAGACACAACTATCGCTGTGTTTCTATACATTGTCGCCCCCAAATATCGAGTCAATGACGGAGAATCCTTAAAACGTTTATAAAAGAACGTGGGTAGGTATGAAAACAACAACGAATGGTTTGAAGATTATACCTGCTTATAGGAAATTAATTGTTTTGTTGGAAGACTATGATTTATATTTTCGATTTTCTGATAAATATGGATCCACCCTAATAGAATACAGTTTTTACCGTCTAAATCTTTTAGGCCGTATTAGCTAATACAGTGCAGGTTCAATGAATAAAAAATTTTATAGCTATTTTTTCCGAATTCTGGAGAAATGATTAGTCTCACTTTATAAAATTCTATGAACCCTTTTCGGGATATTTCTGTATAGAATGCGGTTTAAATTATCCAGATCGAGCAACCGGTGTGAGGATAATCGATCATAAGACATAATAAGAAAAGAATACACTATTGAACACATTAATACTTCATATATAGCACTGACTAGGGCCTATTAAAAAACATATGATTAAAATAACTAATATAAATGATGATGTATTAACTCAGTCAACTACTGATGTCCCAAACAAAATCGTGGGCACTGATGTAAGTGATGAAAATGCTTCATTGGCGATAGGTCATGGATTTATGTGAGTAAATTTAACGTTTAAATTTAAAGTATACTGTCGATAAACTAGAATCTTAAGGGAAAAGAAACCTGATTGCCAATTTATCTGCTTACCATTAAAAAACTACTGGGGTTTCAACTCGTTTAAAGTCGGTATAGACTCTGACTTGAAAGAAGATTTTCTAAGAGGTGATATGTGGCCCAAAGGTATTGAGGCTAGTGAATATATTTTTCGAAGAAAGGCCTTCAGAAATCACCACCACCGACCTATCCGTCACCAACAAAGAAAATAGTGTAAATATAAATTATATAAATAATATTGACAATAATATTTACAAAACATGTTTTGATCGTTTTAAATTTATGCATTTTAATACGCACTATTGTTTGGTTAATAAGTTTTGTAGTATAATAAAGGATGTGTTTGTATTTATGTAAGAAATAATATAATTGCTAAACCTATTGACTGTAACTTTTCAATCGAAAAAATTATTGAAGTAAATGTTTGTAAACTTATTTTAAATGATATAAATATGTTCATAACTTCAGTCTATAGATCGCCTAAAGCAGATGCTAAAATCTTGATTGACAAATTACATACTGTATTGGATTTTTATTATAAGTGTTCTTTGTCTTACATTGTATGTGGAGATATGAACATTGACCTAATAGTAGAGAGCAATATGTCAAGACTTCTCAAAAACACTTTTGAGGAATTTGGTTTATATAATATCGTTAGGGAACCAACACGCGTCACCTGCACAAGTTCAACTTTGTTGGAGCCTATTTTTACGAATATTGAACATAAAAATGTCACTGTTACAAAAACTATATTGTCGGATCACTCATGGCAAATTTGTGAATTTGATATATTTATAAACAAACAATAAAGAACTGATCACTTTTTTGTCCGAGATTTTAACAATGATAATATTGCCTGTTTTAAGCTATTGCTAAAAAACGAAACATGGGTAGATATGTACAGGGCTCCTGACTTTGAAACACAATTTGATAATTTCTATTTTACTTTTTTGCAACATTTTAATACAGTTTTCAGTTACAAAAAAATTATTCCTAAGAAATTCAAAAATAATTGGTACAATAGTGAACTTAAATCTTTACATGCTACTCTATGTGAATTGCATAGTATATACACCAGTTCAGATAACGAGATTATAAAAGAAAGATACAGAAAAAAAAAGTTAACACGGCAAAAGCAACTTTCAATAATGACAGAATTCTCGGTGCACAAAACATTAGTAAAGAATCCTGGAGAATTATAAATGAAATGAAAGGTAAGTCTAAAAACCCTCTCCCTAAGGAAATGTATGATAATTCTGACAACAAATTTATGAATATGGGAGATATATGTAATGCTTTTAATGAACATTTCGTAAACATAGAGGTTTCATTTCCCATGTATGAAGAGATTAAACTTTGTGATTTTGCTAGAACGTCATTTTTCTTAACGCCTTCAACACCGGACGAAATTAAATATTTAATAAAAAAAAACACTGTTAAAAAAGCAGCTGGAATAGATGAAATAAATGGTACTGTTTTGAGATCTGTAATGGAAAAAATTTGTGTTCCACTTTCTTATCTAATTAATGAGTCTTTTAAAACAGGAAAATATCCCAAACATTCTAAAAAATCTAAATGTATACCAGTCTACAAAAATAAAGGTCCAGTAGAAAATATTACAACATTAGACTGAACACTTTTCTCGAGAATTATAATTTACTAATCCCTTGCAACACGGCTTTCGGGCAAATAAATCTATACATAGTGCATTATCGGAGCTGTGCAATTTTATATATGACTCATTGAACAATAAAATATTAAATATAACTTGCTTCTTCGATTTATCACGTGCATTTGACTCCATAGATCATTGCTTGTTACTAGATAAACTTAATAGAATAGGCGTCAGAGGCTCAGCAAATGAATGAATTCGATCATACATGACAAACCGTGAACAAGCTGTTCAAGTAGGCGAAACTAGATTCAATTTCAAGACAGTCCATACGGGGGTGCCACAAGGCTCAATATTGGGCCCTGTTCTATTTCTTATATTTATTAATGATGTTTCATTATCATGTCCCACATCTGATCTCAAAATTCTCTATGCTGATGACACAAATTTTGGCATATTTGGGAAAAGTGATCTGAACTTGTCAGAAATGCTAATGTAGCCACTCGGGAATTTCATGACTATTGTAATTCACATGGTTTAACGGTAAATGTTAAAAAATCACAAATAATGTCATTCCTACCTAAAAACAACACAAATAATCTAAGTTATCTTGTCAGGTTAAATACTGAATCTATTGAGCAGACAAATTTATGTAAGTTCTTAGGAATAATTGTTGATAATAAACTTACTTGGGAAAAACACATTGATTATGTAACAAATATATTAAGTAAGACCTCTTTTCTAATGCGCCAATTAAAATTTACCGTTAGTTTCAATGTTCTTAAATTAGCATATTTCGGCCTAGCGGAGTCGATTTTGTCATATGGCCTTATATTTTGGGGCTGTTCAGCTCATATTATCAAAGTCTTCTCTACACAAAAAAATATCTTACGATGTATAGCTGGTGTTCCCCCATTAACCAGTTGCAAGCAGTTTTTCATTGAGTTTAATATTCTGACGGTCCACTCATTATATTTTTACCTATTAATAATGAATATTAAAAAGCAAGTATCACTTACTACAAATGATCAAATACACAGTTATTCAACTCGTAGCAGCAATAAACTACATCAGCCATTCTCTAGGCTATCAGTTGGCCAAAATTCCCATATCTATAGGGAGACTATAAGTTTTAATAAATATACGCGAGCTAGAGGGAATGAGAAAAGTATAGTGAAGTTTGGAAAGGACATACATACCTGTCCAGAAAAGCATACTACTCGTATGATGAATTTTTGAAAGATGCTGGGTGACGCGGGTGGTGATTGTTTTGACAAGGCAAATAAATCATTTGTATTTCTAAGATTTTTTTTGTAAATGCAGTGATTTTAAATGTTGAATAAAGGAATATTTATTTATTATCTCAATGTGCCCCTGAGATCAGAGCAAATATACTATTCTCAAAAATGCTGACAGTCAACTGCGTAGGTTGACTATAAACATCCTTTAATTATAGCAGCCTTTGAACAGCAGGAAAAGGAAATACAATGTCCAAACTTTGCCGATTGCGAGCCAATGTAGCTACAAACTCAAACTGAACACTTCTAGCCGCATTCCTGGTAGCTTCATCCTATCCTGCAAAAAACAACCATGATTTTTTTTAGTACATAAGATTACAAGGTATCACGCTGTATATGAAAAAGTGTGGCTGCTGTGAGAAAAACAAATACCTTTAAATACTTTTTAAATTAAACAATTGAACAGTATTTCAATATTCCCGCAATATTTTTCTGAGTGCAACACTGAGAAATGTTGTTGGAATGTTATATAAAGATAAACAATCAAAAATTTATCTTTAGTTGAGTCGTTGTGGCAAAAATGATGTCGTCGTAAAATCGTGAAATGAAAATACTTAAAGCAATTGAAGGGGTATAAATAAAAGATGAACTTGAGCAGATCAAATGCTCCGATGTTTTAAACATCACCGTCTATTCACTAATAAGATATCAGCTCACTCTCTTGAACTGGAAAACTGTTGAAAGATTTCATTTAATTTAGAAAGTCTGGCCGAATACTCAATTGAAACGATCAGACTAAATAAATATATCATTCTGGGAAAATAAATAAAATGCTCTAGATGAAATTCAATATTTACTATGTGTTAGAATTTTTTGTAGAGTTGTATTTTAAAGTCTATGATACCGCCTTAACCATATGGGAATTAATTGAAATGCATTTTTAGTACATTCTTTTTACGTTTGTGATGGGTTGCCTATCAAAATATAGCCGCAAGTATTTCAAATAATCATTTATCTACTTTTCTGAATTTAATAAATTCGATGTAATTTTTTTCTCTATACACTTAAAGTTTGAATAGGGACATTAAAAAAAATTATTTTCATCCCAAGTAAAAAACAGGTTTGATAAATTACTAGATTTGTAAGCAGTGCAGGATTAATATATATATATATATATATATATATATATATATTTTATATTATTTAAAACACAAGTCACTTTTTAAAAAAAATTGATTTAATTAATACACAAAACAATAGTTGAAAAATACAAAATATAAAGTTACTTGAATGAAATGAACTATCTTAATGAATGCCGTGGGATGGCAAGTCTCGCCTTTATAACATTTACTTTGCTGAATTGCATTCCCACGGTTTCAAAGAATTCAACGGATCCGAAGGAAGCTGTCAGCGAAATACGATACTTGATAACGTACACGTGCATAATATTCTCATCTAACAGCTCCCCTTTACAAAGAAAAGTTGAAGGTGTAACTTCAACTTTTGGTTTAAACCGGACAATTATTTTCGGTTTCGTCGGCGGGGTCTTCTATTACTGGTCGGAGTTTGGGAATCCATCTGGATAGGATTTTCTGGGGGTTTCCTGGACTGGAATCTGCTCCCTTAGATTTCTTTATTCTTTTCGCTACTTTGTAGAAGGTAAATGCAGCTGCTGCTGCTACGATGGTGCTTACGGTTGCATACGTAAACCAGGATATATTTTTGGTGACGAAGGGTTGGTTGATGAGGTCGTCTAGGTCTCTAGAATATTGATTCAGCTTGTTGTTGGCTACGCTGAGTTCTTCTAAGTTAAGATTATCTAATTTAAGGGGTTTAAGCTCTGGTATTGCTGGTTTTTGGGGGTGAGCATTGCAGCAGTTGTACGGAACTAAAACTGGGTGTGAATTGTCTGTAACTTTACTTATTTTCATGGGTTCGGCTTGAATTTTAGTAATTCCCACAAAGGGACCTACAGTCTGTTTGTAGCCGAATGACTGAATTGGTTTTTAGCACGATAGTTTTTGAATCGATTCCCGCACAACTAAAAGTTACATGTATAGGTTCGGAAACGATCACTAACCACGAGTTCGATTCCAGTCTTTGGACGTTGTACCCTTCGGAAAACACTATGGCACTCTGGCAGTTTTCCGGGACGCTATGAATGTTCTTAAGGAGTTGAGCCTCACAGGGTGCATTTGATTCTATTGGGTAGGCATATAGTTCGCAGCACAGCTTTTGGTTCGGGGTTAATCGCTTGCATGAGCTTAAGTCTTTGATCGGTATGTACATTAGGGAGTCGTCGTTCCGCGCAATATATTTTTGTGTAAATGATAGGATATGGTGAAAACCAGTTCTATCGTCTAAAATTGGGATTGGGTATAGGTGGTAAGCGGTATATAGTTGCTGCTCAACGAGAGGGATTTTTAATATGAATATTAAATCGGAGCGAGTTTGAAAAGCCTCTAATTCTATTATTTCCAGATATTGGGCGACGCTTGAAAGGCGAACTGGCAACGGCAGATTATTCTTAACAAGATTCTGTGAGATTTCCTGTAAGGATGTTATCAAATGATCGGGTGAAATTATTGATGCATGAATTATTTTTAGTCTAGCAAAAGTTATTGAGTTTAAAATGTCATTAAGGTTATCTTCAAGAAATATATAACTTGCCATTAGGTTTTCGCAGATCTCGAGAAACGATTGTTTGGCTTCGATAACAGAAAGATAACATTAAGGATGTGAATGGCTAAATCGATAGTATTTATATCTTCGTTAAATGTTTTCTCGTCAAGTTGTAATTTCTGAATGGTCTCATTGAAATTTTTGATAATTGAGGTTGTTACGCTCATTTGGTTCTTTAGAAGATTTTCTGTGTGTAGTTGTCCCTGGTTAAGTCTATTAATGCTGTTGGTGAAGAATTCACCGTCGGCTGCATCTAAGTTTCCGGTAATTGCCTTAAATATTGTTCCTGCACCATCGATTATTCCTCGTTTAGTCCTCTTAGTGTCTATAAGTACTTCGGAAAACTTAGTTTTGATAGAATCGGAGATTTGGGTTAGAAGACTGATGTGGGTTTGTACATCAATGCGAAAAGCACCGGTATCGTGAAATTTATAGCCCGGAATAGGGTCAACAGTTCGTTCCAATGTCCTAAGGATTCGATTATTGTTCTCAAATGCTTGTTCAAGGGCTGTTAAGTTACGGTGAACTAATAACGTCCATTTGTAATTGGAGATTACAATTCGAGTTTCGTCGTGGTAGTAGATGCCAATAGTGTTGTTAATGGGTTTGATGTCTATCTGACATACCACTGATCCGAACAGCAGTAAGAGCCTGAAAAGGAAGTTAATTTTCAGAATATGGTTTTATCCGGTCGAAGTTAACTTTTGTTTGCTGGTTGGTTTTAAGGTTCTTAAGGGTGGCTGAATTAGTGTGGATTTCAATTATTTGAAATGGGCCATTGAATTTATTTTGTAGCTTGTCCTTTAGCTGTGATTCTTTTACATAAACTTTATCGCCGATTTTGTATTCCGGACGGTTTTCGGAAACATGTTGATCGTATCGCTCTTTTGCCTTCTGTTTCTGTAAATTTGTCTTTTCGCGGGCGATCTTATAATAACGAGAAATACGGTTATTGAGATCTCTAACGTACTTCGTTATTAGAGCTTGTTGATCATACAGGGTTTCAGGAGGCCTACTTGAAGTGTGTCCATATATGAGTTCGTATGGGGTAAACCCATGGGTCTTGTTAACTGAGTTGTTGTATGCGATAACCGCATAGGGTAAGATGTTGAAGGGGTGTTCGTTAGGGTTCTCCAGTTTATGTATTCTAATCATGTCTAGTAAAGTCGAGTGAAATCGTTCTAATGATCCGTTCGACTGTGGGTGTCCCACGCTAGAGTAGGAAATTTTTATGTTAAAAAGTTTGCATAAGTCTCTCATCAGTGTGTTGTCGAATTCCCTGCCGTAGTCGCAGTGGATGCGAAGGGATAATGGGTAATGTTGGAAATACAAGAGTAAGATGTTAGCGACGGTTTTCGCGGATTTATCGCTTATCGGATAAGCTTGAGAGAATTTCGTAAGTTCGTCCCTAATGGTTAGTGCATAGTTTTTGGTAGGAACTTCCAGGATGTCTATGTTTATACGTTCGAAGGGTGTCCGTGGAGTTTCGGTAATAACTAGGGGGCTATCGAGGTTTTTGCTACAGATTTTTGCTTTTTGACAAATTTGGCAATTTTTTATGAAATTATCGACATCTTTGGTTAGTCCTTGCCAATTGTACTTTTCCTTGATTCTACGGATGGTTTCGTTTATGCCTCTATGTATATTACTTTTCCCGTTATGGAACTGATCGAGGATTATAGGTATCCGCTCCTTATCAATCGTTTGCACGATGTTCTGGCAAACTTTCCATTTGATATCCATTTCCGAAAAGATAAACGATAGTACCTCTAATATAGGTAGCTCTAAGTTGTTTTCAACGCAATAGATTTCATTTTCGGTGAACACATCTTTACTATTATATATAGATGCGAAGAGAATTTCATTAACTACATCGGGGTCGGAAGGAAGTGGGACGATATAATACCGTCTTTTTTTGACACTTTTACTCGCAAATACATTGACTTTTGGGGTGTGAAAGTCGGCGTTTTCCTCGAAAATGTCTTCGAGTATGTTGTGATGGAAATCTTTCATTAGGGAACCTTGGGGAAATACCAGGATGTTTTTGTTTTCCTTGTCAAGTAGTTGGCAGTTGGACATTTGGATTTTGTCGTAATCTATAAGTGATATAGTTTGGTACCGTTCGACAAATGTTTTGAATTCCTCACAGATTTGTTGGATATTAGGGCTTTGTGGCTCGGGTTCTGAAGAGTCATCATCGGTTTCGTTAGTGGGGAGTACTTGGAAGGGTGTTAGGTGGTTACTCGATTGAAAAGATACATAATTGTTGAAGTGGTTTGCTTTGATGCGGGAAAGAGCATCTGCATTTTTATTTATTTTGCCAGGTTTGTATACGATTTCGTAATCGTACTCCTCGAGCTTGAGGCGCCAACGAGCTAATCGACTTCCGGGGTCTTTTATCGAAAACAGCCATGTTAATGGGCGGTGGTCGGTAACTAAAAGGAATTTTCGACCATAGATGATAGGTCTCCAATGTTTGACGGCCCAAACAATGGCTAGGAGTTCTCGCTCGATGGTTGAGTACCGCGTTTCGGCTTTGCAAAGAGTCCTAGAGGAGTATCCTATTGGTAGATCCTTGCCAATGGGTCCTTGTGACAGCACAGAGCCTATCGCAAAAGCGCTAGCGTCTGTGGTTATGACGAAAGGTTCATCGAAGTTGGGATACATCAATATCGGTGTGGAAGTTAGTGCCTCTTTGAGTTCACTGAACGATTTGATGCATTCAGAGTTGAAATTGTACGGTACGTCTTTCTGGAGGAGTTTAGTCAATGGTTTTGATATTTTGGCGAAGTTCGGGATAAATCTCCTATAATAACCAGCAAGACCCAAAAATGATTTAATATCCTTGGGATTTTGCGGTTGCGGAAAGTTCACGATACATTCGACCTTTGACGGGTTTGGTTTAACGCCGTCTTTAGTTATTACGTGCCCTAGGTAAGCGACCTCCTTGCGGAGAAATTCGCATTTATCCGGTTGGATTTTGAGGTTTGCCTTCCTAAGTCTTTTAAAGACTTCCGTTAAGCGTGTAACATGTTCGTGTATAGTCGGAGAGTAGACGATTATATCGTCCATGTAGACAAGACAACGCTCGTTCTGAATACCTAGCAGAATGTTATCCATAACCCTTTGGAATGTAGAGGGCGCATTCTTTAACCCAAATGGCATACGAACGAATTCGTAATGGCCATTCTCGACTGAAAATCCAGTCTTAGGGATGTCCTCCTCTCGAATTTCTAGCTGGTGGAAACCGGATGCGAGGTCTAGGGTAGAAAAATATTGGCATTTTCCTAGCTGATCAAGTAAGTCAGAGATGTTCGGCAATGGATATTTGTCGCCTACGGTTAACTCGTTTAATTTGCGGTAGTCGATAACGACGCGCCACTTTTGTTTACCTGATGCATCGACCTTTTTGGGGACCACCCATACTGGCGAAGACCAAGGGGACGAAGAGTGCCTGATGATACCTTGGGCCAGCATTTTACCTATTTGGGATTTCACCTCGTTCTTGTGGATTTGGGGGTACCTATACGATTTTGTAAAAACGGGTTTTGCGTTGTTTGTATCGATAGCGTGTTTGACTTCGTTAGTGAATGTCAGAGCGTCCCCTTCAAGATAGAAGATATCTTGAAATTCTAAGCAGAGGTTAACAATCATCTCTCTTTCTTCGTCGTTAAGGTGTTCTGTCCTAATTTGCGATTGAACGATTTCGTTCCTGTCTAAATGGTCAGAGTCGGGGTAGTCTTGTGGGCTTAAGTTCAAAAGACGATGCATTTGGTTCACTGGTTCCAACTGGATTTTCGAGAAATCGATAGTTTTGGGTATTGCATTAGCGTTTATGATGGAGGTAAGGAATTCACCTTGCGAATTAACGTGAACAATAGCGTTGGGAATTCGTACTTTCTCGTTTTCTTGGGATTGTAAAATAGCATCGGTATTTGAAAGCATGCATTTAAGTTTAAAAATTTTCTCTGTACGTGCTTCGATAGTAATTAAGTTAAGGGAAGTTTGTGTGGGGGTTCGTGGTTCACAGCTGGGTGTTTTTAAAGATATGTTATTGGAGTGGTCATTGTCTTCTACTTTGTGAAGGAGAATAGTTTTAAAATTTGTAATTAGTTGTTTGGATTTTAGGTCGACTACACATTCATAGTGTTCCAAAAAGTCTAGACCTAATATTCCGTCGAATTCGATATCCAAGTCGAAAATGAAGACTTTGTGTGGATTTCGTGGGGCAAACGGGATCAAAGTAGATTCTGAAATTTGGATCTTCTCGTGAGTGATACCTTGTATGGTAACTCTTTCGGGAAATCGTTGAGGAAAGTTTTTGACCGTGTTTTTTTTAAAAATGGAAATGCCGGCTCCTGTATCGATCAGAAGTTTGAATTTTCCTGTAGCATCATTAATATAGTATAAATTTTTTGAGTTTACAGTTAGGAGGGGCCTTATAGAAATGTTTGTTCTTCGAGATTCAAGTTGGGGTTGAAGTCGTCGAGGTTCATGTTCTGGATCTGAGTTTGTATGTTCGATATCTCGTTGTCTGGCGGTTTGTCTATGTTTATAGCTATTTGAAAATTTTGACCAGATATTTCTGCGTCAGAAGAGGGTTCAGAATATTTATATTCATAGTTTTCATAATTTTGATTTTGGGGGTAGCCCGTGTAGTTATTTAGGGCTTGGGTGTCAGGATCAGAATAATCATCTTGGTAATAATTAGATTCGTCAGGGTTGTCAAATTGGTCGTTTGTATAGTCATATGAATAGTTATATGTATCAGTTTGGTTGAGGTGGTGAGTTTTGGGTTGTTGATTTTGGTAGAAATTTGGATTTGGGGAAAAAGTGTTGCGAGGACCAGGATTTTGTCCACTTGTTGAGGGACGATTTTGCTGGGCGAAGTTTGGTCTAGTTTGGTTGACATTTTGTTGAGGCGGGTTATGCCGAAACTGTTGGTAATTGTTATTGTTGAAGTTTCTGTTTGGTTGTTGTTGTTGTTGTTGTCTCAGACGCGTTAGGCATTCGTTAAAAGTATGCCCTAAACGTTTACAAAATGAACATTGTTTGGACAAAGTTACTGGGTTGGGTCTTTTTTGTTGTTGTTGTATTTGTTGATTACGGGTGTTAAGAAATTTCTGATTTTCTAGATGGCTTAGCTGAAGTTCCCTTTTTATTCGGGAAACTGCGGTTATAATATTTATCGGATCGCTTGCTCGTACAATCTGTCCTATTTTCGGTTCTAGGCCGGTCAGGAGGCTATTAAGAGCCATGGATTCTATAAGAGATATCTGTGCTTGTTTTTCTTTACCTGTTAAATTTTGTTTATTAATTGCCGCATACATTTTGGCTTCGTGAGTTTGGAGTCTGGCAGCAAAGGTAAGAGGTGATTCATTCGGTATCTGCCTCATTCGTTGCAGATCCTGGATTAATGAGGAAATATCTCTGGCATCACCAAAGTGGTTTTCTAGGAGCGATTTGATATCGTCCCAGGTAGGCGGGTTGCGTGAGTTAACAAGTTCGGCGGCACGGCCTCTTAACTTGTTTTTAATATGTAAGGTTAGTAACGTGGATTGGTTGTCAACAGCCATACTATATGCTGTCGTACATGAGCTGATAAATGTATTCAGGAAAATCGGGTTACCATCATATTCGGGAATAATAGAGAAAATCTCAGAGATCTTGTATGGTTCTACTGTTCCCTGGCGTGTTTCAGGCATGGTTGCTTATAGTTATTTAGATATAAAATGAAATCGAGTGAACAATTTTCACGTAAGTGGAAAAAATAGTAGATCAAGGCGAGTAGTGAATGTAATTTTAAATTACCTACCGGAAGATACGAAATATGCAAGCATATATAAAGTGCAAATACAATATCTGAATATGTATAGCAATGAAATCAGCAATGATAAAATTTAAATTTTAAATATCCCTTAAATAAATATCAAGTGTATTGGTAAAATACAAAGGCAACAATAATTGGTGATAGGTTCCGAAGTGGTTCGAAATTTGCTTCAAAGGTAAGGAAAATGTCTTATTAACTTTAAACGATTGAACTGATATTACGATTTAAAAGTAAAAATTAAATAGCAATGTGGTCATTAAGTTTCAAACAATTATTGTACATACGTAAATGCTCTTGGCATGGACTGTTCTGCTCAGCGATGACTGGTTAGCTCAGTGCGTGTTCCTGGTCAGCTATCTTACAGTTATGTCCTGGTCGGGAAGTCCTCGTTCACAAGAATTTAGGAATTGCCACGTTTAGTTAGTCTTCTTACTTGTTCCTTGTTCTAAACGTGTTGAACGAATCCTACTGACTGCGCCATTTTTATATTATTTAAAACACAAGTCACTTTTTAAAAAAAATTGATTTAATTAATACACAAAACAATAGTTGAAAAATACAAAATATAAAGTTACTTGAATGAAATGAACTATCTTAATGAATGCCGTGGGATGGCAAGTCTCGCCTTTATAACATTTACTTTGCTGAATTGCATTCCCACGGTTTCAACGAATTCAACGGATCTGAAGGAAGCTGTCAGCGAAATACGATACTTGATAACGTACACGTGCATAATATTCTCATCTAACATATATATATATATATATATATATATATATATATATATATATATATATATATAGGTGATTTTTTCCTGATGATCAGTATGGGGATCTCGGAAACTAGCGGAGATAGAGCAATGGTTAAATTGGGCAAAATTTGCAGTTTTACTGGCCCAATTTAATGACACTTTCGGATTTTTGTAAAAAGTCATGGCTTACCAGATATTTTGAAAAAACGATATTCTGTCGATTTAGTCAAATCCCTCTAGCTCTTTTGTTTTTGATTTTATAAAAAAAGTGTAAATATCAAAATTGAAGGGAATTGTATCCCGAATATGATTGGCATGTCTTCGTTTGCGTGACAGCTCTCGTTTTCGAGATATGACACAAACTTTTCTTTTTTTTTTATGGAAACCATAGTTGGCTATGACCTCACAAAATCGGACATTTTTAGAGCTTTTCAATGATATATTACTCGATATAGTTATTCATAAAGATAACGGGGTTATGGATGCCTTTCTCTCTTATTTTCACTTTTAACATAGTTAGTTAGCCATGAAATAGATTGATTTATTACTAACTATTCCAAAAAACATTGAACGATTTTTTTATTAGGTATATCAGATATCACGAAAAAACTAAATAAGTAGGTACTTACTAAAATCTTAAGAAATTAAAGTACATAATAATGGTTACAATTTATGTTCGAAAAGTCCACCATTGTTATTTAGACAAAAATTGCATCTTTTTAAGATTGACATTACCGCTTTCCTCACAGACCGTCTATCAATTTCTTCAATTGCTTGCAATACTTCCTCCCTTAGGTCACCAACTGTCTCATACTTTCTTTTGTATACTTTGTTTTTTAGCGCACCCCTAAATAGAAGTCTATAACTGCCAAATCGGGAGACCAAAAGTTTGGATAGATATTATCTAAGTGTTGTCTTACTAATAACGAGTTATGAGCAGGTGCTCCATCATGTTGGAACCACTCAATTTCTAAACGAGTTCTCAAATTCAAATTATGCAACATGTCTTGAAAAGTGTCTTGCAAGAAATGCAAGTAGCGCTCTCCAGTAAGTGTCGTCATAGATAAAAGTCCCCAGAATATCAGACCCTATGATACTACACCAAACATTAAAACCAAATTTTATCTGGGGTCGTCTTTGTTCTACATGGAAAGGGTTTTCTTTAGCCCACATATGCTCATTGTGTCTATTGAACATACCGCAGTTAGTAAATCTGACCATAAAACCTTTAATGGAAACTGTGGATTGTCAAGGCACATGTCTCTAAACAATGTACAAAAAAATAAAATACTTCAATGTTCGTCACCAGCATGCAAAGTTTGATAAACTGAAAGTCTGTACGGGTGGAACTTGTGCGCTTTCAGTACCTTAACTACAGTTCGTTGAGATGTGCCAGCTTCTGCCGCAATCTCACCAGTAGATGTACATAGATTTTGATTTACCATTGCCAAAACATTTATTTGTGCTGCTTTGTTAATTTCATTACGTTCCTTTGGTGGTTTAGTAAAAGATCCATATCTGCGTAAACTATCGTAAAGCAGGTTGACGACGATTAAAATATCTATGAAAGTATTCCTCAGCTGCACGAACTGAATTTTTATGGCTTATGATATAACATTCCACCGTATTCCGTTTTTCTTCGTTAGAATATTCCATTTTATCACGAAAACTTGTCAATATCGACTGTCAGTTCAGCACTACTAATGGAATTACTCTCAAATGAGGAAACTTCAAAGTGAAAACAATCTTTTTCATGTCTACCTACGTTAAAAGTGAAAATAAGAGAAAAAAGCATCAATAACTCCGTTTATTATGAATAACTATATCGAGTATTATATCGTCGAAAAGCTATAAAAATGTCCGATTTTTTGAGGTCATAGACAACTATGGTTTCCATTCAAAAAAAAGATAAGTTTATGTCATATCTAGAAAACGAGACTAGTCACGTAAACGAGGACATGACAATCATATTCAGGATATAATTCCCTTCAATTTTGATATTTACACTTTTTTTATAAAATCAAAAACACGGGAGCTAGAGGGATTTGACTAAATCGATAGAATTTCGTTTTTTCAAAATATCTGGTAAGCCATGACTTTTTACAAAAATCCGAAAGTGTCATTAAATTGGGCCAGTAAAACTGCAAATTTTTCCCAATTTAACCATTGCTACTAGTTTCCGAGATCCACATACTGATCATCAGAAAAAAATCAACATATATATATATATATATATATATATATATATATATATATATTTGTTTTTAAGTTTTCTCGGGCACTAAATGTATTAGATGGTTTCCGGGAGTTCATCCGCGTAGTTGATAACTGATCTCTGCCGGGAACCATGGTAAAATGACGACGTTTCGGCAGGGTCACATCTGCCCTCTTCAGGTCGGTTCGCATAATTCTCGTAGCCTTCTGCTTTCGCTTCTAGTTACTCGAATACTGATATTTTCAGGAGCGCGCACGGTGTTATATAGTCGGCGCCTACCGTGAACGGCTGCCTGTGATTGGTCCTGGGCGCTCAGTGGCCGCGCCTCCCGCCTGCTGATTTGTTATTTCCGGTTGAGTTGTTATTGGACGGGTCCGGGCCGGTACCGTGTTTAATAGAATTTTCCAACAATTCGATAAGTTCTGAATATCATTGCGTGCGTTTAGACTGTGAGACCTCTTTGCTATTTCAATTGCCTCTCTTACGAGTCTTGATTTCGGGTGTTCTATATTTGCCAGTACTCTGGTGTTCTCAAAGTCTATTCGGTGTGACGTCGTGGTGGCGTGTTCAGCAATGGATGTTGTTTTTTCCTGCTTTCTTATAGCATTCTGGTGTTCATCACGTCTAGCTTGAATTCTTCTGTTAGTTTGCCCCACATAGGTTTTATGACAGTCTGCACATGGAATCTCGTACACTCCCTGTTGTTCTAAAGGGATCCTCGTCTTCGGAGTCCTCAACACCGTGCTTATTTTTCTATCTGTATTGGAAATAGTGTAGATATTGTGTCTCCGTAGAATTCTTGCAATACTGTCCGTGGTACCCTTGACATACGGTAAATAAGCCTTGGTTATTGGTGTCTCATGCTCCTCGTCTGTTTGTCTCGGTTTTGACGTAGTGTCCCTTTTCACCAACATCCCTATCGACGAAGCCTTGGATATCTAATAGAAAAATACAAACCACCTCAACACCTTGTAGACTTAACAAAACAAGGCACTGCCTGATGAACACCTATTTTGTTTACGAGAACCAACGATACAAACAAGTGGAAGGAGCTCCAATGGGATCGCCACTCTCACCAGTTATAGCGAACCTTTTTATGGAGAATTTTGAGGAGCTGGCACTAAGAACAGCAACTCTTAAACCCAGTTTATGGTTGCGATACGTGGATGATACTTTTGTGATTTGGCCTCATGGGAGGGAACACCTCAACACATTTTTAGACCACCTTAATGGCATCCATCACAAAATAAAATTCACAATGGAGGTTGAAGCCAATAATCAACTGCCATTCCTTGATGTTCTCATAAATAGGAAGGAATATGGAACCCTTGGCCATACAGTATATAAGAAAGCAACTCACACCAACAGATACCTTCATGCTAATTCTCATCACCACCCAGCCCAACTACAAGCTGTCGTCAAAACTTTAGTAACCAGATCACAAAGACTAGCTGACCAGTACAACATCAAACAGGAAAAACAGCTCTGAGACAAAACGGATTTACAGTCCGAAATATTCAAAGAGCCCTAAAGTCAAAACCGAGACAAACAGACGAGGAGCATGAGAGACCAATAACCAAGGCTTATTTACCGTATGTCAAGGGTACCACGGACAGTATTGCAAGAATTCTACGGAGACACAATATTTATACTATTTTCAATACAGATAGAAAAATAAGCACGCGGAATTCCCGGAAACCATCTAATACATACATACATATATATATATATATATATATATATATATATATATATATATATATATATATATATATATATATATATATATATATATATATATATATATATATATATATATATATATATATATATATATATATATAAATATATATATATATATATAATGTTTTATTTTAGTTTGTGATATTGGTAATAAAATAAAATGTGTACTTGCTAGTAGCCATTTTATTGATGTTAATCATCCTGGGCTTAGTGTAAAGAAACGACGATTGAATTTAAATCAACATAACATGTGACCTTTTAAAATATCACGGTCGTTTATAAAAAGATCTATTCAAAGATCTCCAACTTTGGATTGAACAAATAGTTAAACAGGAGTTATTTTTAATTTTCCTATTTTAAATGGGGGTAATAAGATTTTGTGAGATAGTACTAATACTCATTTTAGAACACAGCTTACCTAGAAAACAAAAGCCTATATCAGTGTTAGTGATAAAGAGTTTAGTTTCAAATTCAATTGTGATAATTTAGTAATTCAACTCCATAAGAAAGCATTGTTGTCCTGAAGGTTTATTATTCAATAGATTCTCTCAGCTACTATATATATTCACTTGCAAAGACACCCAGAAGGAGATGTTTAAATTTAATATCGTTTTAGTAAAACATAGATGCTATAGTTAGCAGTAAGTTATTAAAATTTGAACAAAAAATACCAAGAAGTTTTTATTGTTAGTTTGGTTAATAATGCGTTTGTCCGGGCAGTCTACAATCAATCCGAGATCTCTAAACTTTTGGACAAGCTTATATGCCAACGGTTCTCATGGGATGAGATTCAAATAATCAACCTAGAACAATTTGGATTCGTCAAGGGAAAGTCGACTGAAAATAATCTAGTGTTATATCAAAATTTTACATTGAGTCAAGTGGAAAAGGGAAGACACGTTGAGTCTGTCTATACTTGCCTTTCCAAGCCATTTGACATTTGACGATCTCCTCATCCTAAAACTGACAGCCTTATGTATTAGGGATCCGCTGCTATCTTAGTTGAAATACTTAATTACAGGCAGACCTCACATGCTAAAGATTTTCAGTTCAGTCTCAAGGCCCTGTCTGGAGTCCCACAGGCTTCTTTATGGTTGACCTTAAAACTTGTCTATCAAATAAGAGCCCTTTCCTGATGTTCGCTGATGACGTCAAGTTATTCAGATCGGTTGATACCTTAGAGGATGCTTTACTTCTAAAAGAAGATATATATCACTTTTCTTATTGGTGCAACGTTAATAAAATGGACCTAAACATAAAAAACTGTTGCAAATATCATTTGGTAGACGACTAAACCCCATCACCTTTCAATTACAAATAGAAAACAATAATCTTAATAATCCTTCAGAAATCCAGGATTTCGGAATTACCTTTGATCGTAAGCTATCTTTTAAATCACATATAGAAGATATAACATCCAGTGCCCTAAATATTCTGGGCTTCATACATGGGTCCTCCACTGAATTTTCTATAATTACATTTAAACTGCTGTACTGCACTTTAGTGAGATCTATTTTTGAATATGGCTGTGTCACCATCATATCGATCTCTTGTCGATCTTTTGGAGCAGGTGCAAAACAAGTTTCTACATATTACTGCATATAAAATGGGACTTTGTAAAGATGATTACTCATATAATCTCATTAGAACAGAATTAGGATTGTTATCCTTGGAGAGCAGGGGAATTTGTACAGATTTATGCCTTTTGCATAAATTAGGTAACTCACGTATAATAAGCCCAGATCTACTGTAGCTGATTCATTTAAATGTGCCGGACAGACGCAGTACGCATCCTGAGCTGTTTGAAATGCCATTTCATATGACTAACTATGGATTAAACGAATCACTAGCTAGAATCACCAGAACTTTTAACTTATTTCAGGACTGTATTGGTATCTTTGGAATCTCTTTTCAGAAATCTAAATGTGGATGATGTTTTAACTTCGAAGAAGATAATTGTGATGCGTAATATTTTTGTATTTTTTATATATTTATATGTACTTTGTAAAATGGTTTAACTGTCGAAAAATAAATAAATAAATACGTCTTGGCATTTAATAAGGTGGATAGTATCAAACAATACATAACAACATTTCATAATAGTACTATGATTTCTGTTCGTGCGCTAATCGATTTCTAGAAATGCAAAACCTGCCGCCCGTAAAACATTAATTCTCATTCAAATTCACTTAGCTGGCAATACATGCGTATAGATTGTATATCTAATACTATAATCATAATACAATAGAAAGAGAAAAACGATATCATGGAGCGGTTGCTATGTCTCTAACCCTACCAATAGTAGGTGTCACCACTGACACTGACCAATCAGGAACGAGCCGCTTATTCTATCTCTCTTTCTATTGCTATTACATCAATATCGCTACTTCACGTGCTCTACAGTTTTAACCTCTTTGACTATAATACGAGCAATGTTTGTATATATATATATATATATATATATATATATATATATATATATATATATATATATATATATAAGTAACTAGAAGCGAAAGCAGAAGGCTACGAGAATTATGCGAACCGACCTGAAGAGGGCAGATGTGACTCTGCAGAAACGCCGTCATTTTACCATCGATCCCGGCAGGGATCAGTTATCAACTACGCGGATGAATTCCCGGAAACCACTTAAAACATATATATATATATATATATATATATATATATATACAATAATTGAATTCTGGAAAACGGCTCTAACGATTTCATTGAAACTTTCCCATTTGGGAAGTTTCGATGGATAGAAATCGATTGGCGAGGGTCTCACCTTTGGGAAAATCGTTTTACAGAGAAATTAAATTATTAAAAAAATTATTGCCAGTTTGACAATCAAGGCGGTTGCTTTGTAATTTCAAGGCGTTCAATACAGGGTAATTTGGTAACCTACGTAACAGTGAGACTTCTGTTGTAACAATTCTTTTAATATAGAGTGATTTGGTGACATATTTGAGAGTGAAACACTCTTTCAAGAAAAATTGTGTTTGTATGTTCCGAACATGTAACTATTTTATGCCTCCGTCATTTCTTCCTAGCATTATATTTTTATACCTAGACATTTCAAGTTTTCAATGTGAAAAAATTAACATGGTAGGCAATTTTTGGATGAGTAAGATCTCATCATTTCGCATGTTAATCTGATGCATATAATATGAATTGGTGGTGTAAAATTATAATAATACAGGGTCTTTCAAAATATGTTAGATGGTCCATAAGAGTTGCTATGCAGGATATGGTTAAAATATAGCGAGAAAAAATAATTGTGTAGGGTACCCCATAAGCAGTTGGAAATTAATGATAGCTGACATACAGGGCGGAGTAAAAGTATTGTTATGCAGGGTCGCTAAAAAAATGTTAATAGCATGTTACACCTATAGGGTAGCTTATTAGCATTTGCATTTATAGGGTGGTTGCAGTATAGGATGTACTGGAATTATAATATTGTATTTGTATGTTCCGAACATGTAACTACGAGGGCTGCCTTTTATATTTCGGGATTGGACAACCCTAGTGTTGCAATCTGACAACTGACAGCTCTGTCGTAAAGTTTGACATTTTTGAGGTTATACGTACTCAGAACGTTTTGACATACGAGCGCTATGTGTCGTTTACATTAACTTAAAGGATTCATCTCGGCCAAAAAATGCAATTAAATTGTGAACATTTTCGTGCGATTATTTTTTACAACTTTCGACGTGGATTAAGTCAGCAAGAGTGCATGGATGAACTTAATTTAATTTTTGTCGATGAAACTCCATCAAGGACCACTGTTTATCGATGGTATGTTGAATTCAATCGAGGTCGTAGTTCACTCCAAGACAAATTTCGTGAAGGTCGTCCAAAAACAGTTGTTGTTCCGGAAATCATTGATGCTGCGCGCGAACTGATATTGCAAGATCGTCATGTGACCTATCGTGAGATTGAGTCAACCTTACACATTAGTGGGACCAGCATACATTCAATATTGCATAAATATTTGAATGTCAAAAAAATACGTTAGCGTTGGATCTCACACAATTTGTCAATAGTTCAAAAAAGGCTCGTGTCGATTGGTCGAAAGAAAAGCTCAAAAAATATGATCCCGGTGCTTTAAAACACGTTTATGACATAGCGACAGGTGATGAACCGTGGATTTACGCGTATGAGCCCGAAAGTAAACGGCAGTCGTCTGTATGGGTGTTTCAAGATGAGCCGAATCCAACAAAAGTTGTTCGCGGACGAAGCACTTCCAAGCAAATGATCGCCTGTTTTTTCGGAAACACTGGACATTTCGCAACCGTACCACCAGAACAACGCAGAACAGTCAATTCTGAGTGGTACACAACCATTTCTTTGCCAGTTGTCTTCCAAGAAATGAGGAAAACCAAACGCCTTTCCTAGCATTACATTTTTATGACTAGACATTTCAAGTTTTCAATGTGAAAAAATGGCATGGTAGGCAATCTTTGGATGAGTAAGATCTTATGATTTTGTGTGTTAATAATATGAATTGGTGGTGTAAAGTTATAGTTATACAGGGTCTAACAAAATATGTTAGATGGTCAAATGGAATTATAATATGGCTAGAAAAAAGCGAGAAAAATAATTGTGTAGGGTACCCCATAAGCAGTTGGAAATTAATGATAGCTGACATACAAGCCGGAGTAAAAGTATTGTTAAGCAGGTCGCTAAAAAAAATTTAATAGAATGTTTTACCTATAGGGTAGCTTATTAGCATTTGCATTTATAGGGTGGTTGCAATATAGGATGTACTGGAATTATAATTATACATGGTGGTTCAAAAAAAATACAATAGGTGGCTATAAACAAATGCATATACAGGGTAGTTAAAACATATGGTGGTGTGAAATTATAGTTATAGAGTGTGATTTAAAATATGTTATATTAGGTAGCCTGTAAAAAGTTGCATATATAGGGTGGAGCGGAATTATAGTTACACAAAGTGTTTACAAAAATGTTACTATATAAATGAAAGAATTTGGAAACAAAAGTGTTTGTAGAATGGCCAAAAGCGGTCGCATATACAGGGTTGTTGGAATATGGAATCGAGTGGAATAGTAGAGTGATTAAAAAAATGTTAGAAAAAAAATTGGATGGGTTTTTCATAAGAAGTTGCATATATAGGGTGGTTGAAATATAAGGGGGAGTTGAATTGTAGTAACACCATGTAAATAAGAAATGTAAGAAAAAAATATTATGTTAGGGGAGTTTAAATTAGTTTACATAGCAAATGTCCGATTATTTGGATATACATATGTACGTTTATGATAAAACCTTGAATTTACGAGTGAAGCTCGGTCACTCAGGTACTTATAGATTTATATGTGAAATGTTGTATTTTGCTAGTAGACACATAAACAATAATTTTCATAAAAAACGCATTTTGAGTACATAACATTTTGCTATTTCGTCCATACTAAAACCAATTCAGGTTAAGTTCCAACTTTTAATTATGGTTTAACGTCATTTTCGTGTGCTAACACCTATAGAAAACGTAGTCTATTCTACTTAAACTTTCCGCTCTTATGAAAAAGATAATTAATATGAAATTCTGAATTACAACCTATCCGCATAAACACTGTTACGTCGACATTAAACGTAGAGGAGATAATAATAAGGAGCCGTCTAAACTTCAGACAACAATTTATTTCTCTGGAACTAAACTTGAACTCAAGTAAATTATTCACAATCCAATTTTCCACTACGGTGTATAGTCCCAATTAATTCAACACCATCAAGACGACAAATTGACTCGAGTGAATATCTGACTCTTTCCATATGAGTGAAGTAATTTATTACAACGCATGCAAATTGAGAATGATTTAAATTAATATCGTCAATGACGATCAATTGAATTCGGCTTGGTTTTAACCTTATTTGTGCTATTGCCACATAGGCAGACATCGATTTTATGCATATTATTAATGTGATTTATTTTGCTGTTACGATGCTGTTGAGAATTCATGCGGCTGTGTTTGTGAAATAATCTGTATAGTAACTAGGCCTAGATTGTTGAGTGTCACTTTAATAACTTAGAATAGACATGAGAATGGACGTTGTTAGAATGCGATTGAAGTAATTTATTACATACTGAAAAAAAAATTATCGAACAATTTTTCTAATTCTTTTTATGAATAAATTTTCATGAAATAAAACAATTATGCAATAAATTTTATAGAAAGCAAACATTTTACGCAAAGAATATTAAGTTTCTGTTTAAATAATTTGGTCAAGTGCGAGTTGGACTCGCATATTAAGGGTTACTTACCACGTTCAAGATTCTAATATTCCAGTTTCAGACAAGCAGGGAATGAGTACATTTTCTTATATTTACCTAAATATCTTTTAAAGGAAGCGTTTTAAAATTATAAAAAATATACACTTTCATTTTCCTCACATAGACTTTTTAATTTATCTGCTTCAGGATTCGCTTGATTTGTATAAGAATACTGTTATGAAATTTACCCAAAGCCGACCCTGTTTCATTTCAGTACGACAACAATCGCTTTGAGATAAAAAATGGTTCTCGAAAAGACTCGGCACCTGTAGGAGTGATGATGATTTGTGCGAGAATTTTCTATGCTGGTTTTATAAAGGAAGCAGGCCACGATCGCGAGTTCAGTTGATGGAGCGAAGAGCTTATATGT
The DNA here is from genome assembly GCA_034190945.1 of Octodonta nipae. Lineage (NCBI taxonomy): Eukaryota > Metazoa > Arthropoda > Insecta > Coleoptera > Chrysomelidae > Octodonta > Octodonta nipae. The sequence continues at coordinate 36,123,507 of CM067216.1, read as the reverse complement.
AAAAATGTTATTGTGATATTTGAATCAGCTGTTGTATATTCGATGTAAATAAAAGTTTCTAGAAAAGTGAAAGTAAATGTTAGTTTTATAATTTAAAATTGAACTCACGGACTATTTTGCAATACATATGTATTTAATTTTCTAATTTGGCCGCCAAAAATTAACATTAGAGTTTTATTTTACTAATATACTTTCAGGGAAGCCTTTAATAATCTACTGTCTGAATTTTGAGGATCTGTAGATTGGAAGATAAGGCAAAATAGGTCAATTTAAATTATCAATTATTAAATCTGTTATTCAAATTATTTGAAAAATATAAATAAAATATATTTTAAAAATTTAAATAGTATAGTTTCTAAAGTGGGAATTAGGTCGATGTTTAATATTTTTGTTAATATCTTTTAAACAAATGATTTAAAAATATGATATATTTGTAATTCACATAATGAGCCTTTTACCTGATATATTACATGATGCGACTGAAAATTTAATTTTTATTTTCCATTTAATTGTATAATTTGTCCCTAAAATTACTATGGGGGTTTTCTAATATTTTTTTCTTATAAATTTCAAGTGAGCCCCAGTACCCCTAATTAATTTCAAAATTTTAGATAGTATGGTTTCGGAAATAAAGTGAGACATGAGAATTTTTCATATCTTTATGTTAATATCTTGTAAACAATTAATTTTAAAAATATAAAAAATATATATTTGTATTCCTCATGATGAGTCCTTTCATTTAATGTATGCATGATGCGTTAAAAAATATTTGTTTATTTTCCGTTTATTTCTATAATTTGGCCCCCAAAATTAATATTAGGGATTTCTTCGTATTTTTCCCGTGAACAAAAAAATTAGGTCTTATAGTTTGGGGAATAAAGGGGGAAATGGGTAATTTTTAAAATTTTTTAATATGTTTTAAAATATATATTAAAAAAAATAAAAAATACATTTGTTTTCGTCATAAGCCCTTTCATTTGAAATATAACATGATGGGTTAGAAACAATTTTAATTTTATATTTTCCATTTAATTCTGTAATTTGCCCCCCAAAATTAAAAGTTATGATTTCTCCTTATGTTTCCAGTAAAGTTCAGGAAGGGGCTATATGTCTATTTTTTTTCAAAATTTTACAGCTTATGGTTTTGGAGATAAGGGGGGGGATGGGTAATTTTTTTTATATTTTTTTTAAAATATTTTCGGCATAATGAGCCCTTTCATTTGATATATAAAATGATGGGTTAGAAACAATTTTAATTTTATATTTTTCATTTAATTCTATAATTTGCCCCCCAAAATTAAAAGATTTCTCCCTATTTTTTACAGTAAACTTTACGTCAGACCCTATACATCTAATTTTTTAAAAAACTTTACGTTTTATAGTTTCGGATATAAGATGGGTAAATTTTGGTATATTTTCTTTAATATCTTTTTAAGTATTTTTTTAATATGAAAAAATATATTAGTGTTCCTCAAAATGGAACCTTTCATTTGATGTATTACATGATGCGTTTGAACAAATTTTATTTTTAAATTTTCAATTAAATCTATAATTTGCCCCCAAAATTAATATTAATGGTTTCTCCTTATTTTTCCTGTAAAGTTCGGGCAACGTTCTATATTTCCTATTTTTTTCAAAATTTTAGGCTGAGTGGTTTCGGATATCAGGTCAGTCGGTGCCAAGCAACAATCAAGTTTGATGAATTAGTACATAAGTACGCAATGAAGGATTTTAGATTTTCTTAGCACCGACTTCAAAAATATACTAGATTGGTAGGTAATTAATATGTACAGAATGAGCACCTTTTAATGTTTACATTTTTTACTTCCTGGGTAGGTACCTAACAACATTAAATGTGTTATTTATTTGCTAGGTTGTATTATGTTATAATTATTTTTAGCTTTTTAGTTATATGTATAAGTCGGTTATACATTTTTTTTAAATATTTTATTTTCAACTTTTTAGTTTTTTTGAACTCAGGTAATTTTCATTCTTTATTTTTCATTTTGTATGTATAACATTACACAATTATACATTTTCATTTAAATTGACAGGTAAATGTTTACGAACAAAATGTACTAGTACGCGCTGACTTAATACGCCCAAAATATATTTATGACTTATGGACCAGGCCATGTAACTTTTGTTCAACTTTTTTTGACAACTCTGTATAACAATAGATAATTCTACTCCACCCTATGTACTAACCATCCTGTACATATGACTGCCCAAGGACAAGCATCAATTGGTTAGCTGCCTTCTGTAAACTATAGGACGGAGTAGAATCCACCCCATATTTACGGAGTCAAATCCGTCCTATATTTCAACCATAGCATATAACTCCTTGTGGGCTACCCCATAAATTATTACTTTTTTAACATTTTATACTGTATATACGGCTGCCTATGGACCACTATCGTTCTAGTACCTCCTATATTTCAATCATCATATAAATGCAACTCCTTCTATCACTTTATTTTATGATTTTGTTTGCTATAATTAAACATCCTGTGTATAAACGCACCAAATAGCAATTTAGAGTTTGACATGTGTTGTCACTGAATTTTTCTATTAGGCCGGAAAAATGTGACAAGCAAAAAAACCGTCTTTGTAAAACGGAACATTTTTCATTTAAATAGGTATTTGCCTGGTATACAAACAAAACGAGCTTGGTACTCATTGATTTAAGGAGCCGAAAATACTATGCTTTACTACCTATATGCTTGAAATGTACATAGAAAATTTTCAAATTCGCAATTAAAACTTCCAGTGCCTAAAATTCCCACACTTTTACGTTAGAATTAAAATATTTATGAGAAAATGTCCGTTATGTCATTTCGATGAAATTTTTGATAAGAATTAATTTCCGGCGATTTTCTGCAAAACTGCAAGTTGCACGTCGCAGAAAAGTATATCTTCCTTAATAGATTAAACGTTAAAAAACTATACACATCCATAAGCAGTTTTCGAAAAATCGACCAACACGTTAGGGATATTGGTCGATTTCCATGCACGCATGTATTCATTCACAAATTTCATCACTTTGCCAATATAATTCTTTTCCCAAATTTGAAGCTTCACCAATCCGGATATATACTCTATTAAACAAGACCATATTCATTCAAAACGGTTCACCACAGGAGAAGAAATCATGTAACATACATACAAAAAAAATACGCGACGAATTGATAACCTTCTTCTTTTTGGAAGTCGGTTAAAAAAGAGTTTTTACGTAGTAAGTCTTCCGGGTACTTCAGAGGTTTTGGAGTGGGTACACTAGGAAATAAGGAAAATGATACCAAAATTTCACAAGGATGCAGCGAAACGTTTTGTATTGATTTTGAATAAACTCTAAAGAATTTTTTCTTTTATATCCGTCGGACCTGCCGTGACTGTTCAATTTTTTTAAAGATTTCGTTTGTAGTTTATTTCGTTCAACTAAAAATTAATTAACCTATATTGTATATTTTCATTAAGTAGTACTATTTTTCTTTTTCTTTCCTTATAAAATATTTTTCCAATAATGATAGAATTTTCTTTTATCCAAAGGACTGTATACGTTATTCGAGCTGTAGTAAATTCTTTCAGCTGCTCACAAAAGACTACTCAGCAAATAAAACCACACTCAGCAACAACACATAAGCTCTTTAGGTATCGACGTTAAACACTGATATGATAAAGCCTGATATCTCCCACATACTCGATTAATTCCTAAGAGACATAAAGATAAATTTTCCCGAGTGATAAAAATTTTAACAACACGTGTGTGCGTGTGAGCCTTGTAAACCATTCGGAGCTGTAATAAAATAATTTATCGGCAGTACGTTTGGTAGTAAAGATCACCATTTCTGTCAGATAACTTGTTTAATACAGTGTTCAGTGTTGTAGTTTAAAATTAATAGTAGGAGAGATAGACCGGGATTTTGCTCGTCATCCTGAAAATGGACAGAATGTATCGCATTAAATTCAATTCCTGAACTACATCACGTTTCTAGGCGGGCGCCAGTAGAAGTGATAACCGAGAATAGTTAGAGGGTGTGAAAATGGAAATTTTTTGGTCATGCTTATCATCGAGTAAACGTTCCAAAATTGGTTGCATACAAGATTGTGCTATATTTAAGCAGATTCCCGAGAGGCGTCTGCCTACAGCGTTACCTTCAAGGAGGCGGACAGGGGTAAACTTGTCAAAAATAGGGGTGAACTTTGTCATTATGTAAAAAGAACGTCATTTGCACCATTTTTTTGCTTACACAAAAGAAATCATAATCCAAAACGACGTACAGCTAAATGACATAAATAGATTTTTCATGACGTCATTAATGTGGTCTGTATGACGTCAAACACAATTTTTTTAAATGCGAAGCCACATTTTTTATTAAGGATTCGGAAAGAGCGGAAAATTTCATGTCCGAATATGACTTTGACCATGACCTTGAACTTGATCTTCCGGGTGATTCCAAGATCAAAGTTTTTTTGAAAAATCAACCAATTATAGCTAAATTAGGTGGCCGGGGGTTTTCGACATCGCTGATTTCGAATCTGAAATCAGTTTTTTAAAATTCATAATCCAAGATGGCGGACCAATTTTTTTAAAAAAGTTAACAAATTGACGTACAACCAATTAACGGTAATCGTTGTTTGGGTATTCCAAATTAAAAACAAATATGACGTTGAACTTGACCACTACTTATTTTGAAAATTTTCAAAAACTGATTTCATATTTGTAATCATCGATCTCGAAAACCCCCGTATATCAAATTGGGAGTAGGTTGGTTGATTTATTTCAAATTGCCAAATTTCAAAATCTGATTACGAATATGAAATCAGATTTTTGCAATCCAAGAGGGCGGACCAGTTTTTCAAACAAAGACTGATCAGATTCGAAATCAGCGACGTTGAAAACCCCCATACACCTAACTTGGCTATAATAGGTTGATTTTTCAAACAAACTTTGATTTTGCAATGACCTTGAAGGTCAAGTTCAAGGTCATGGTCGAAGTCTTATTAGGACCTGAAATTTTCCGCTCTTTCCAAATCAGTAATGAAAAATGTGGCTTCGGATTTAAAAAACTTGTGTATGACGTCATACAGATCACATGACGTCATGAAAAATATATTTATGTCGTTTAGCTGTACGTTCTTTTGGATTATGAATTCTTTTGTGTAAGCAAAAAAATGGTGCAAATGGCGTTCTTTTTACTTAGTGAGGAAGTTCACCCCTATTTTTGACCAGTTTATCCCTGTCCGCCAGCTTGATGGTAATGCTCTAGGCAGACGCCTATCAGGTATTTGCTTAAACGCATTACAATCTTGTATGCAACTAAGTTTGGAACGTTTACTCGATGATGAGCACGACCAAAAAAAATACCACTTTCACCCCTGTAACTATCCTCGGTTATCACTTCCACTGGCGCCTGTCTAGAAACGTAGTCCAGCAATTGAACTTAATACGATACATTCTGTCCATTTTCTGGATGACGAGAAAAAAACCGGCTCTATCTCTTAGACTATAACGCTGCATCAAGCTTCAAGCATATAGAAGCCCCGATTTTTATCGGTGGTGTGCTCTTGAAGTTAGACATAAGTTGATGGACAAGTAACAGGATGATACATTATAGAATAAGAAAACTAGATACTTTCTTGTTAGAGATTTAGTACTTTTAGTGGCGTTTTTTAAATAATTAATTTTGGAAAAACTGAGGAAATGTATACCTTTCATCTCCATTATTAAAATCAACTTTGCGCGCATGGCTTCGGCGTTATGAAAACAGTGGTCAGAGCGTAGTCGCAAAACAAAATTGTTCACTACAACGAATAAATGATAGACTTTCCCTAGGCCCTGTATAAAATTAACATTTTAAGTCTCCGGTGTTTGTCGTATTCCTATTCAACTATATAAATATTAAAAAAAGATAGGCAGCTATTTGAAAGAACGCCGGAAGCCACTACAAAATGGCGCATTACATATTCTTTCACAACTACCTCAATACGAGGGCTGCCTTTTATATTTCGGGATTGGACAACCCTAGTGTTGCAATCTGACAACTGACAGCTCTGTCGTAAAGTTTGCCATTTTTGAGGTTATACGTACTCAGAACGTTTTGACATACGAGCGCTATGTGTTGTTTACATTAACTTAAAGGATTCATCTCGGCCAAAAAATGGAATTTAATCGTGAACATTTTCGTGCGATTATTTTTTACAACTTTCGACGTGGATTAAGTCAGCAAGAATGCGTGGATGAACTTAATTTAATTTTTGGCCCTGAAACTCCATCAGGGACCACTGTTTATCGATGGTATGGTGAATTCAATCGAGGTCGTAGTTCACTCCAAGACGAATTTCGTGAAGGTCGTCCAAAAACAGTTGTTGTTCCGGAAACCATTGAAGCTGTGCGCGAACTGATATTGCAAGATCGTCATGTGACCTATCGTGAGATTGAGTCAACCTTACACATTAGTGGAACCAGCATACATTCAATATTGCATAAACATTTGAATGTCAAAAAAATTTGTTCGCTGTGGATCCCACACACTTTGCCAATCATTTAAAAAAAAGGCACGAAGCACTTCCGAGCAAATGATCGCCTGTTTTTTCGGAAAAACTGGACATGTCGCAACCGTACCACTAGAACAACGCAGAACAGTCTATTCTGAGTGGTACACAACCATTTGTTTGCCAGTTGTCTTCCAAAAATGAGGAAAACCAACCGCCGAAGACGGATCACTCTTGACCACGACAATGCGAGCTCTCACACATCGGCTCAAACAACTGCACTTTTGACCACTCAAAACATCGAATTGATAAGTCATCCGCAGTATAGTCCTGACTTGTCACTAAATGACTTCTTTTTATTCCCGTACGTAAAAAACAAACTGAGAGGTCAACGTTTTTCGACACCTGAAGAAGCGGTTGCTGCGTTTAGAATGCATGTTTTGGAAATACCTCAATCAGAGTGGAAAAAGTGCTTCGACAATTGGTTCAAACGCATGCAAAAGTGTATAGATAGATCTTCATGGGGAATATTTTGAAAAACAATAAAACGATTTTCAATGATTAATATTGGTTTTTGTTCTCTAATCCCGAAATATAAAAGGCAGCCCTCGTATGGGTATCAAATGAAAGGGCTAGAATAAAAGATTAAAGTTCTAAGATGTAAATTAAAATATTTGACATTGTCAAAAACCCCGAAACGTTTGGAATATACAGCAATTTTCTTTAAACTTTGGTGTTATTTCCCAAGAAGTACTTAGACATACAATATGTACTCCAACAAAATGGCGGATTAAGTATATATATTTTTTACACTCTATCGGACCTCCGAGGTAACAACATGGTTACAAGTTACAAATAATAATAAAACAAAAACAAACGAAAATGAAACAGAAACTGCAACATTGAGAAAAAGAAGGCTTGAAAAGGCGAAAGAAAAATATAGAGCTCAATGTGCAAAAGAGAGTGAAAATGAAACTCATAGTCGAGTATAAAAACGGAGAGAACTGTTAGCATCAGAAACACCTGAGCAACTTGAGGACAGGTTAGCAAAGCAAAGTGAGAGACAAAGGCAGCTGGTAGCATCAGAAATACCTGAGCAACCTAGATTAAGAGTAGAATGAGGAGTATAATCTAACAAAATAAAAAACTAAAAACTTTAAAATAAATTAAGAAAAAAATATTTTTCAGTTAAACGGTTTTATTTAAACTTATGAAAATATTGCAATAAATTCCGTGGGTTCAAAATAATTAAAGTTTAAAAACAAATATTCAGTCTCACTTTCTAGAAACTTTTATTTACATCAAATATCCACAACAGCTGATTCGAATATCTAAATAATAATACAACATAAGCTCTTCGCAGTCTAATTAACTCCTGCGATGATGGGCCGCTCCTTTCAAAATCAGCATCGAATTTTCTCTTACAATCGAGTGTCAATTTTACAGTTGTCGAGTTATTTCGAGATAAGTTTTTTTCCATCCGAACCTTCTAACTCCCCTTTTTTTTTCTATCCCAGTTATTGATGTCTCATCGGAATGAAACCAGGGACGGACTGGATAAATTTTCATAATTCGGGTTTAACAAACAAATGATGCGCTTTTGTAAACACAAAGAAACAAATGAAAGCGGTTTAGCGGTTGTTACGAACGGAACTAATAACTCGCGAAATCGTAACACAATAACAACAAAAAGCGGCCGTCTTAAGACGGAGTCAAAAGGAGTAAGCTTCCGCACTCGTCGGCGGTCACAACACGAATCTCAGTTCTCTCTGTTTTTAGAGACAAAAAAATGTACAAATATAAATTATTAGCATTGGCGCGACGGAGAGTTTTCCAAAAAGGTGCAAAAGTTTAAAAATCAATTGAATAATTCATTTAACCTTAAAAACTAAGAACAAACATGTTGCGGGGACACAACATCCCGCCGGCCTTGAAATACTATTTTCAAAACTAAGGACCACTGCAAGTGGACAGAGCTTTACAAGTACCATTTGCAGTTCTAACTGTAGCAACACCATCACCTCCAGGATGTACGTCAATAATGCGCCCTAATGGCCAATTCAAAGAAGGGGAAGTGTCTTGCTTCAAAATAACAAGAATACCTGGCTCCGAGGGATCAGTCCATTTGCTCCGTTGATGAAGAGTATGTAAATATTTTTAACCCGGAAACATATAGTGCATCTATGTAGACTGTAATGTATACAGTGATGGGCAAATGTGTGGAACCAAATAAATATCTCCGGAATTATTAGAGATATCAAATGAAATTTGGAAGGTGCATACTGCAGTAGATTGCCTATTTGTTTCCAAATTTTGTTACAATTTTGAACTTACTGTTTTACCGGATGAAATGTCGATTTTAAAATTTGCAATGAACCACTCTGTATAGTATTTTAGTTTCTGATGAAACATTTTATTGCGAATACAAAAATATCGTTTGATATTGTTTACTTCAATACCTAACGAGATATTAACAGAAAACTAAGGAAAGGAAAAATTCGATGGTAGTTAAACTCGGTTCAGATTTCATTTACGCCCGATATAAACAAACCGCTCGGTAAGGATTTGTATTTCTATTGGCCAAATGGTGGCATTATACCGTCCCAGCCAACAGCACTGCTTGTTCCATAGACGAATACACATGCGTTTATTTAAATCTGGGGCAAATTAAATCTGAATCAAGTTTATAGTCCATGAAATTCGTTGCAGAAGTGACAGTAGTTGTCAAAATAAGTTATTAGTTTTTTTTTATTTTAACGTAAAAAGATTGTATTGTTGTTATTTGATCGTAAAATGGCCGAATTAAGTGAAAGAGAAAGAATAGAAATATTAATGATGATTGGGTATGGGGAGAGGAAAAGGACGCATCAAGAAGTTTGTGACCTTTTTAACACTGTTCATCCGAATACACAAATATCCCGTTCAGTAGTGACGAAAACGTTGCGAAGGTACGACACAAGTGGAACAGTTAGCAATTTGCCAAAAAGTGGACGGTTAAAAAGTGCACGTAATGAAGGTGTAGCTCAAAATGTTGCTATATCTTTAGAAGAAAATCCTCACTTATCCACTACCGACCTCGCCAATATGCATGGAATTAGCTGTCGTTTAGTAGGAAGGATATTAAGGGGAGAAAAATATCATTCATACAAAATTCGCCTCGTTCAAGAACTCTTCGAAGACGATTTCGACAGACGTTTGCAATTTTGTGAAACGATGATGGATATTTGTAACCATGATAATAATTTTATAAGAAATGTGGTGTTTTCAGACGAGGCTACATTTTGTTTAAATAGTACGGTTAATCAACATAACTGTCGCTACTGGTCACAAAGTAATCCTAATTGGGTACAAGAGGCTCATACACAACATCCCCAAAAATTGAACGTTTGGGCGGGCATTTGTAACAACAAAATCGTGGGACCCTTCTTCCCTTCTTCCTACACGAAACTTTAAACGGAGATAGGTATTTACAGCTCTTGGAGACACAAGTTATTCCGGCATTGGAGGTAAATGGACAATTTCCAAATAATATCTGGGTTCAGCAGGATGGAGCACCACCCCATTACGCTCGCATTGTTCGAGATCATTTAGATAGGACATTTCATCACAGATGGATTGGAAGAAGGGGTACTTATAAATGGCCTGCACGAAGTCCCGACCTTAATCTATTAGACTATTTTCTATGGGGTTACTTAAAGTCTAAGGTTTATGTTGATAGACCAAATAATTTGCAAGAATTAGCTGCAACAGTTACTCAAGACATCTAGAGAATTACACCAGAAGTAATAGCTAATGTTACTAGAGAATTTAAAAACCGACTTGCTTATTGTCAAGAAATAAACGGTGCTCAGTTTGAACATCTAATACATTAAGTTTAGTTAAGTTAAGTTTCAATGTTTTGAAAATCACTTAGATTTAGTTAATAATTATGATTATGTATTTCTTTAATGGATATTAGATTTTTCCTTTCCTTAATTAGTTTTCTGTTAATATCTCGGTAGGTATTGAAGTAAACAATATCAAACCCTATATTTTTGTATTCGCAATAAAATGTTTCATCAGAAACTAAAATACTATACAGGGTGTTTCATTGCAAATTTTAAAATCGACATTACTTCCGGTAAAACAGGAAGTTGAAAATTGTAAAAAAAATTGGAAACAAATAGGCAATCTACTGCAGTATCCATCTTCCAAATTTCATTTTGATATCTCTAATAATTCCAGAGATATTTACTTGGTTCCACACATTTGCCCATCACTGTATATTCCCAGAATATTATGAGTATACAATACACACTAAAATGTATTTTTTTTGTTGAAAGCAGAATGTTTTTGACTGAAATGAAAAAGTGTTGCTGTTGTCATCTAAAATTTTGTAAAATCACTTGAAAACTTGCTGTATGATCTTTTAACGAAATGTGACAAACTGTAAAATTATTTTGACTTATTTAATATGCAAAATTGAAGTACTAGTTTTAAAATAAAACACAGTTTTACTCAAATGAGTTAATCGTTGAATTAATTTCAAGGTAAATAGTGTAACTATATTGTGAACTAAAACATTTGTCAATTTTTTCAAAATTTGCCACATATCCCTTTAGTATCAATTATTATCTATACTAATATAATAAAGTGGTAACATTTTTTTGTTTGTTTTTAGGTGGTGTAGTGTCTGAAAGAAGTGAACCGATTTTGGAAAATTCTTTCATTAGTAGAAAAATCTTTTGAAAATATTATTATTTTTCGGGAACCTAATATAATAGTGGTGGATAAGAGAGAAAACAGAGGTTAATTCCTTTTTTTTAAGTGAAGTAGTAGGTAATTCATTTTGGGAAAATTGAAATATTAAATGGGGGAAATGGGGGTCACTATTTTTTACGAAGAGTTCAATTACCTTCGAAATAGAAAGTAATGTGGGTATAAATCTTGATATATATATATATATATATATATATATATATATATATATATATATATATATATATATACATGTGGGACGCATACTTTGGGGACAGCTTTTTTTATTGATTTTCTCTGCATACATAGGTCATATAAGAGGTATATATTCTAAACAAAACCTAATTTTGCTTATGTATACTTAATTTATTGACAATATTTAAGAATAATTCATATTTTGAACTTTTTATATCTTACGTATAGTTTAAGGACGGTCCTGAAACTATGCTCTACATATATAAAGTGAACATTTTCTTGGCAGTCCCCAATCTATGCGTTAAATTTTTAGGTCATTCATGTATATTCAGTATACATTGGGGACCATAAATTTATATCAGAGGCATGCTTTGGGGACACATGAATTGTTTGTTGCATATCGTTAAAATTTATTACCTAAGCACATACTCATTTACTTTATATTTTACATGTTCCTACAAGACATAAAAAAGTAGGTATGGTAATTTTTATAATTCTTAAAATTTGTTTATTTAATGTCCCTCTGTTCTTTCCTCAGGAACGAAAATACCAATTACCTCAGGTCAACTTTAAAATCAAATATAAATTATTAATAAAAAATATTTTTCAATGAACTTTCATTCATTGCCAATAGTCGATGGTTGCATTGTTACTAATCTTTACATATAAATGAGAATGTTTGTCTGTATGTCCTTTATTTGGGTGGGTCTTAGGAAGGTTTAGATCCTCAATTAAACCCGGTCGATGGCACTAAGATCGGATTATAACTGCTCCTAAACGGCTCGAACGATTTTAATGTTTTTTTGTGTATGTTTGGGTGGGTCCCTGGATGGTTTAGATTCACAATTGGACTCGATAGGTGGCACAAAGATCGGGTTATAACTCCTCCTAAACGGCTGGACGGATTTTAATGAAATTTTGTTGTGTATGTTTAGGTTGGTCTTTGGACGGTTTAGATTCACAATTGAACCCGGTAGATGGCACTAAGATCGGGTTCTAACTGCTTCTAAATGGCTGGATAGATTTTAATGATTTTTTTGTGTAGTTTGGGTGGGTCTTTGGATGGTTTCTATTCACAAATCAACACGGTAGGGATCGGGTTCTAACTCCTCATAACGGCTGGAACGATTTTAACGAATTTTTTGTGTATGTTAGGGTGGGTTCCTGGGTGGTTTAGATTTACAATTGGACCCGGTAGGTGGCACAAAATCGGGTTCTAGGAATTCCTTTTTTTGACGATTTTTTTTGGCACATTAGTATAGAGTTTATCGAATTTTAATATTAAAAGAACATTTGCTGAACCTGGCCATAGTGGGACAGAACAACGTCTGTCGGGTCCGCTAGTTTATGTATAAAATAGAGAAAATTGTACTCGGCGTTATCCATATACCTTTTAATATACTTTTGATAGGTATAGGTTATCTGTATATCTACGTGGCGAGGCAAACATTTATTTCGTCATTGGGTTGATTCATATTGACCATGCTAATAAAAGAATAGCAATGGATTTCACTGTGTTTCTCAGTAATCACGATCAGTTCTATATCGAATTTCTTACCAAATCAAACTAATTAAATAGTCTTAAATAATTGAAATGTTTTACAAAATTTTTTAATATTTTTTTAATTTGTAAATTAATAAGTTGCTCGTTCTTGTATGACAAAAAGTTACTGCTAATAATAATTAGGTAAGGTTTTTACAGTAAGGACTCGTTCTCACAATACGTTCTCCTACAGGTAGTGGTGGGGTTATCAGTTAGTGTGACGGGTGGTGGCAGTTTGGTAGGGGGGGGGGCTAGGGAAATGTGAGGCTCACAATTCATCAAACTATTTTAGTTACATTAGCTTACTACTTGGTATCGATAGAATGGCCAGCACGAACTCCTGATTTGACGCCATTGAACTATTTTTTGTGATGTACGCGAATTATGTCTAGAATTTTCTGGAGATTCCAAAAAATAAATAATATACAGAGGCTTGCATTTAAATTAAGAAAGTTGGTATTGTCATATTAATATTAGTAGCGATGTATGCGATGTATGTAGGGGGCTTCTAACTTTTGTGACGTACTATTTATAAGGGGGTGCGGAAAGTGTAACAAGGGAAAAGGAGTGGGGTCTAAAATGGCTAAATTTAGTGTGTCGTTTTTTTATGAACGCTCCTTAAGCGTTCTAATTTTCAAAACATCATTATCCATACTTCCATTACTTGGTATTATTAACTAAGTTCAAGAATCAGTAATACTGTATATTTGTTTAGAAATAAAATGTATTCTAAATGAATAACGCTGATAAAAGAACACTCCAAATACTTATCAATTAAGGTATTAGGTAATCCCCACTTTACAAATAATCATGTAATAATTATATTGAGTTATCTTTTGTAATAGTAAATTGGGATCTATTTAAAGTCGGTTTTGTTATGTTATTCCATTCATCACATAATAAAGACACAGTTCTTATTGTGTGGGATTATTTTAGATTGTCATTTAGTATTTTTTAGCGTTTATTTTTCGATACAAATCGAAGCAATTTTAAAATGAGTAGAAACATCTTGAGACATTAATATACTCGAAAATTAGAAGAATTTCTAATGTCTAGGATATAACAAATTTAATATCGACATAATTTTATTGTTCTATTTAAAACAATATGTTGTTTCTTATGAAGAAATGTATATTTGTCGGCTTCCGAGAAAAATCTCAAATAGTTTTTTTGTCCTCTAACCTTCGTTTATCGAGAAGCAACGTTCTATATCCTTCCCGGAAAATAAACTTTGTTTCGGCCGCCGAACTAACGATTATTTTCTAACTTCGGCTATACGACAGGAAAAAAATATCGATAGTACCTACCTACTTCAATAAATAACTAAAACAGAATTTATTATTTATTTTAAGCACTTTTTAATAAAACTCGGAAATATAAACCATATTCATATGTATTATTTTGCTTAAAGTGATGTTTTAGAAAGCATAATGATTGCTTTAATGCCGGCTGGCGACAAAAGCAGACTACTAAGGCCAAACTTATGATTTAACCCATATGTTTTCAAACGGGAACCTTTATCTTATGGGTACTATGAGTACACGTTTTTGAATTATATTTTCTTTAAAATTCACTCTTTAATTTGTGCGGCGGCTTGCCCAGAAATTAAATTTTGGATTAAAGTAAATCAATTGATCGGTGTAATCTGTTATTTCATTGATTGAAAATGTGCGTCATTCATGTCAATGCAATAGTTTGAACTGTGTGTTTTCGGCTCTTGTAAAAACTTCTGCCTTACTTTGTTGGCATTCATAACCGATGCGGTTATTTAATTCTTCTAAGAACTCTGACTGAGTTGCATACATTTTCAGATGTCCATGAAAAATTAAATCAGAGAAAGATAAATCGGGTGATTTCGTAGACTACTCGATAGGACCTAGATAGTCTGGCCGGATTATTGGATTTTTTCAGTTGTAACGAAGTGAGGTCAAACATTCTCAGTTCGTACTGTATAGATTAAGTATCTTAATAATAATTACTTCAAAATCAATATTTAAGGTATAATATATGGATTGGAAAACAAACGTCTTCTATTTCTTTCTGAAATTGTATATTTAATTTATAATATACAATGCACTGCTTTCTTCGCCAAAATTTTTATTTGTACTTTCTGCACATATTGTCAATAACTTCACAGAAGAAAGATTTAACTCCCTTAACAAGTGCAAACAATAGCTCAATATAGTATCATCAGATAAAGCTTGTAATT
The DNA here is from genome assembly GCA_034190945.1 of Octodonta nipae. Taxonomy (NCBI): domain Eukaryota; kingdom Metazoa; phylum Arthropoda; class Insecta; order Coleoptera; family Chrysomelidae; genus Octodonta; species Octodonta nipae. Next base: position 36,108,328 of record CM067216.1, on the reverse strand, counting down.
TCAGTAAATTTGGTTTTATGCCTTCCTTGACATCAAAGAATTGAATTGTTATTGGAAATGATGATGATGATGATGATGATGATGATGATGATGCACTGAGATAAATAATACGTTTTTTAGTCAGGGCATTAGATTGGTTGATGGAAACTATCTATTTTGCGTAACAAGGAGGCATATGACGTTTTAGTTGTGTATCCTGTGGTCTTGTTATGATGTTTGATACCTTCCCGACGTCCATGGCTCACAGAAATACATATCTTGGAAACTGTGCAAAATGATTAGTTGCTTGTTCTTCGATAGTAAATAAAATGAAATTTTCTATTTGGTTGAGGCCTTTTTCACAAGACGAAGAAATTCAGAACAGTAAACACTTTACAATGTTAAAAATGTCACTCAAACTAAACGTAGTAATTCCTATTTAAAGAAATAAGGGGTTTAAATTTACAGCCATATAATTAATAGTCAAACTAATTTCAACTGACATTTTCATATTTTAATGTTATTTTATGAAACTTTTCACAGCGTTTCAATATCTATATTAAGAATGGACTAATGTACCTCTGAGGTACCTAAGAGTGCTACCGTTTTGAAACCAATTGATTTCACAACATTTCGATAGCTTTAGATCTGCTCCCATCATCGTTAAATGATGTATAATTTAGATCTGTGGCATTATCAAAAACGGCATATCTTATAAACTTATGTTTGAAACAAACGGCGTTTAATAATTTCCGAATTTACACAAATGACAACAATTTTACGAAAAGAACAACAGAAGAATTGCTAACAACCAGAATTAATTTACCTATTTTGTTGAATTACGGTGGGTTTGTTTTATATTGATTTCAGTAGGTCACAAGTATCAGTGTTTAGCGTCTAAATTGCCCTAAGCAATCTATGTCAACAATTAGTTTTGCGAGTCTTGGTCAAAATTGCAGATCACAAATTAATTTTAAACATACCCAGACATTTTTGTCACACATATCAATAATATTAGAACAACAAATGATTTGAATATTTTATGTTACGCTGTTGAAGCAATTATTCCCAGAGAGGGAATTTAAATAAGTATAGTTCACCGCAATACGCTTCAGTAAAAAAGCACAAATTCTTTACCAAGGCACTGCCAGTTTCTATCATAAACAAAATGATAATGGCGTTATAGGTTAGCTGAAATACAAAACAAATACCAATTAAAAAAAAGAATTCTCACATTAGTTGACTTTGACTCCAACATAGATTTTTTTATAAAGAATACAGTACTTGTCAAATGAAATTAGAGCACACATAGTTTCAAAAAAAATGAGTTTCACAATTGAGGAAAAACCAGATATCTAAGATAGAAACTCTACGAAAACAACTCAAATGTATTTTGAGTTATATCCGGAAAGTCAGCAGCCGCAAAGAATATTATTTAATTTCTTGTTTAAGAACAATATTTATAATAAAATATGTATAAAAAAATATAATATAACAAATGACTGAAACCATCTTCTTGAGCATGTATGTCGGTTTAAATTGGTGACATTCTAATAGATCTGATTTGTGTAATGATAACTGAAAAAATTGGCTCCGAATATTTGATCATTACAAATTCCAGCACATACCGAAAATAAATTTGCGGCCTGACTTCCCTTAGGTGCCCAGGGTTATTTTGTCTGCTAATCTGATCATTATTTCTATTGAAGACGCCACAGGTTTAAAAAGCACTTTCGTCAGTCCAAATAATGGTTTTCAAAAAATCCACACTAGTCTGTGCCAGACTCACATATGACGAAACTTAGTAAGTTGATTTTGAACGGTTGTTATAGCAATAAAATGTTCCTATTTTTTGATGTCAAATTTATGAAATTTTGTTTTACCTCTGACACTTAGTAATTTCTTATACCAATCGATATCCATAATTTTTCTTGGGTTTTCGAAAAGCACCTAACTCAGCCAAACGTTCATCATAAGTGTCAGAAAGTGTTCTATGCGGTTGTTACCTTTCCTAATATAACTCAAAATACATTTGAGCTCTTTTCGTAGAGCTTCTATCAAATTTGTAATAAACTTTTCTTCAGATATCTCGTTTTTCTTCAATTGTGAAACTCATTGCGTGTCAAATTATGTGTACTCTAATTTATTTTTACAAGTACTGACATGTTAATAAATTAAAATTCTTCGACGGAATCAAGGCCAACTAAGGTGACTTTTTTTATTTAAATATTTGTGCTTTAATTTTTATGAATGTAACTAATCTAAAATAGTGGTCGTATAGTTAAAAAAAATGGCAATAAAAGTGTTTCTGGTTTTGGTTTTTTTGTCAAATAACCCTACAATAAAATAAAAACCAAATCTCCATTTTTTTGTTTTTTGGATTCCTTCAGAAGTATTAGAAAATTAGTTGGTGGTTTATTTTATGTTGTATTTGTTGTTTTACAATTTTTTATCATAAAGCCATAATTAGAGTTATTTAGTATATTTGAGAACACATGCAGAACCATAAAGCACTTGTACATCTCCTTGTAAAACCCCTTGGAGTATAGTTCCTCTGTCTGTAAATTTCTAATTCACAACTTATGTCAATATATTTTTTATTATCCAGCTATGATTTCGGTTATGGCAACTTTTGTTTGTGGAATTTGTTACAGCACCTACATAAACAACGGCAAGGCATTCAACACGATTTGGACTTCTGTTAGTTTATTTGCAATAATGTCATTAAAGTATTTTGTCATGTGTGTTAAGCTAGCAGAGCCATTTCATAACGCCCAAATGGGACCTAGTCCAGAATTTATTACTAATTTATTGCTAATTTATTACACAAAAATTAAATTTATTGCTCCCACCCCTCCCGAGAAACAGTGGCTATGCTAACTTTAGACTAAAGTTAGCATAGCCATATTCTATATCTCCGGAACGAACAGCGCTACCGAGATGATGTTGGTGGCGAATTTTATTGCTAATTAATTGCTATCGAATGGCACTAGAGCAAATAACCAAAAAATACCCCTTCATCCCCTACTGAATTTCTCACCCCCCGACAATTACGAAAAAATTTTATTTCAATATTTTATGTTGTTTAAAATCAGTAGACTTTTAATTGCTAATTAATTGATGAAGTTTTACCATCATTACGATTTCATTCCTCCAACCCCTTCCGAGAAACTGTGGAGACGCCAACTTTAGAATAAAGTTAGCATAGCCACATCTATATCTGCGGAACGAACAGTGCTACCGGGGTGATCTTGGAGGCGTATTTTATTGCTAATTAATTGCTATCAAATAGTACCAGGGCGAATACCCAAACGTACCCCTTCATCCCCTACTCAAGTTTTCACCCCCTGACAAGAAACAACAATATTTATTTCAATGTATTTTGTTATTAAAATCAGTAGACTTTTAATTGTTAATTAATTGCTAAAAGTCTACCTTCGTTACGATTTATTGGTCCAACCCCTTGAGAGCCAACTTTAGACTAAAGTTAGCATAGCCATATTCTATATCTCCGGAACGAACAGCGCTACCGAGGTGATCTTGGTGGCGTATTTTATTGCTAATTAATTGCTGTCAAATGGCACTTGAGCAAATAACCAAAAAATACCCCTTCATCCCCTACTGAATTTCTCACCCCCCGACAATAAAGAAAAAATTGTATTTCAATATTTTGTGTTGTATAAAATGAGTACACTTTTAATTGCTGAAATTTTACACTCATTACCATTTCATTCCTCCAACCCCTTCCAAGAAACTGAGGACACGCCAACTTTAGATTAAAGTTAGCATAGCCACATCTATATCTCCGGAACGAACAGTGCTCCCGGGTTAATCTTGGGAGCGTATTTTATTGCTAATTAATTGCTATCGAATGGCATCAGTGCAAATATCCAAAAACTACCCCTTCATCTCCGACTGAATTTCTCACCCCCTAACAAAAAACAAAAATTTTATTTCAATGTTTTTCGTTGTTAACTTCAGTAGACTTTTATTTGCTAATTAATTGCTGAAGCTCTTCTTTCGTTACGATTTTTTTTCTGAGATACTGTGGTTATGCAAACTTTAGACTAAATTTAGCATAGCCATATCTATATCTACGGAACATATGTGGTTATCGGTATCGTCTTGGGGGCGTATTTTATTGCTAATTAATTGCTATCGAATGGCACCAGACCAAAAACCCAAAGCTACCCCTTCATCCCCTACTCAATTTCTCACCCCCTGACAAGTAACAAAAATATTTAATTCAATGTTTTTCCTTATTAAAATCAACAGACTTTTAATTGTTAATTAATTGCTGAAGGCCTACCTTCCTTACGATTTTACTCCACAACCCCTTGCGACAAATTGTGGCTATACCATCTTTAGACTAAAGTTAGCATAGCCATGTCCATATCTCTGGAACGAAGTTCGTTATCGGTATGGTCTTGGGGGCGTATTTTATTGCTAATTAATTGCTATCGAATGGCACCAGACCAACAACCCACCCTCTGACAAGTAACCAAAATATTTATTTCAATGTTCTTCGTTATTAAAATCAGTAGACTGTATATGATTAGGAAAATAAAACTATACTTATTAATTATAGATATAATTATAGGATGGTTGTCGAGTAATACGTATCCATGAATGTTCTCAAATTATACATTACCCTACTTATTTTTTCGGAATCCCGTTTAAGGTAATCTTTCCTTTAGCCTTACTGCAATTGGAACTTTGTTGTTATAATCGATATTCAAGATTGAATTTAGAATTTGTGCCATTCTTATTTATTTTTAGTCGGTTTATTTCAAAAAATTTCATTTAGATACTACCAAGCCTGGCTTTTAAGTTTCCTATACAAATGGCCAACATACATCTAACAAAATGCTATTTCAAAAGAAACTGCACAAAGTATACGAATGATGCTATTGGTTACTCCATGTAAGTAACATAATATAGGTACCAAACAATACTACGCAATGTAGGAAGATACCTATAAGAAATAAAAACTTTATTATCATTTCGGCAGTGCTAAGACACACCAAAACATCATTTATTTAACGTTATTTAAAAATATACTATTAAGATAAAGTTTAAAACATTTAAATCACTTATCGTTAATATACCGGTACAAATCAGAATGTTTGACAACCTTGTAAAAGACTCGATCTAATATTGGGAATTTAGGTTACTGCGAAAAAATAGTAAGTGTCTCTCCGAATAATAGGTCAAAATTATCGATATACAGGTGGATTCAACTTAAAAGTTAACTAACTGAGTCATTATTCACCTTATTATCATTATTCACCTTATTATGCATGTTGTATTTTCCGACAATTGTAGTTAACTTTCAATAAATTGTTATATGTAAAGTATTTGGGACAGTCTATTTTCTGATCTGAAAATATGTAAAACACTTTCCAATTTATGAAGAATTAAAAATAAAATCTGAAAGTATTTTAAAAACGAAAATATATAGGAAAGACTATTGATGATAATGCTGTAATTTGAATATTTATTTACCAACTTTTCTTAGAAGGATTATATGAGGCAGTTCTTCCGTCGGCAGATGGTGCATAAAAAATATTCATAGAAACATGAATAGTGGTAGTATTTTATCCTTAAATATATTAAGTTCAGCAGTACGTCAACAAATGCCTGCATATTATGTTAAATTATTTTCAGTATTATTAAAATTTCACAAGAACAATCGAACATGATATTAATCGTGATTGATCTGTATTGTAATAGAAGAAATATTCATGTTAAATATACACATACTGAAAAATATAAGTAAGGATTTTACCAAACTGAAATTAAGTAATTGAAGTTAAAGGTTTTAATTGATTTGCTCATTTCTTATTTTGTTGTATTGCTGAAGCCCGAAAGATATAAAACACGCATTTAAGGCAAAATCTAAGCTCTACTGAAATGAGATAGAGTGTGTCTCAAAATAAAACGAAGTTAGTTTTCAATTCTCGATAAGTATTCTACTTTAATTGATAATCTGTCATACACGTAAAAAACAATGTCATAATTTTAACTGTTTCTTTAAATTAATAATTGATTTCAACAAATAGAGTAATATAGTTTGGTATAGAAAAAATCTTACAGTTAGTTAGTTTTTTTTATTGAAGGAATTTGATTTAATTATCTGTTTCAACATCTGATTTTTGATAAAGTTTATGTAGAATTCAGTTTAGTAACTTAATCTTTGAATTTGGGAATTTTTAGTTAAGGTTTTTTACTAAAATACAAACATTTTCGATGAAACAATTCGATCAAATATCTGACTTGTTAGGATGTTATTAACTGTAATTTTTGGGTGAATATTGATTATTCAACGTATTCTTTAAAAGTTATGAAATTTTCTATATTCAGGCCGGTAGTCAATTTAAATTATACCGCAATTTGGGGAAATTTTTTAATACCGCTTATTGAAATATTAAACTCCACGACACATGATAGTTCGTATTAGTTGTGGTGAAGTAGACCTTCTATCTCCTAACATATTCAAGTAGAGGCAAAAATTAACAAAAAATTTAATATGAGTTGTCTCCGTTTGTTCAGTATGATTAGCATCTGATATTTATACTATTTATTATAAATAAACAATCAAACTTCGAAATCTTGTCTCTTTACCTAGGTATATGCTAACCATATATTGACCAAATACCTATACGCTGAGTAGTTTTCAATTGTTAAGGTTAGCTAAGATAATAATATTCATAGTTTAAAAAATTCACATTCAAGCATTTTCTTGTATTTTCACAACTATATTCCAGACTGCTTCAAATCAAAATAAAATACGACGTTTCTAGATGTCATTATTTAATTGGCGTTTAAATAACTAATTGTTGATGTTCATCATAACAAAACAAACAGTAGAAAAACACTTTCTATGAACTAATCTCACTCAATTATACATTCTTAAACATTACTAAGTACAAAGGTAGTCTTGTCTTAAAATGTTTAAGTGCACCAATCTGCATATATAGCACCGTATAAAGTTTTACAATTTATATTTAAAAAAGAACCGACTTCAACTGGCTTAAAACAAAAACCGTTTAGAAACCGTGTGAAATTAATAACTATTTTCTGACATACATTCTATTTTATCTGATTTACGGTACAATTCTATTGATTATGTTAGCGAATTCTTATCTCTCCCTCTCCCTCTAATTTCTATTTTTTTATATTATCCACATATTTTTTTTACCTTATTTAAGAATAGTCTATTCTTTGAAACGTTTGGTTTTCCTTCAATATACGTCGTTTTATTTCGATTGTGGTGTTATTGCCCAAAAAAACATAAAAGTAATCATAGTTACATTGATTTTAATTCTTTATAACTGACATTCACAGACTCTATGCTGATGAAAACAAAATTTGATAATCAAAATACGTATTTACTAAATTGTTCACAAGTGTTCAATTTCAATTTCTTTAGTATTTAAAACGAAACTTCCGAGTCCGATTCGGTGAATTTAGTGGACCTTGCACCCAAAAAACTATCCACTCCCGGCAAAACAATAACAAGAACGTTTCAAGCCATTCTTCGGTTTCCCCGAACGAACAGCGTTGCCGAACTGAACTTGCATACTATTAAAATAGGATAAAAGTAATTAATTCACAATAACAAAAGATTGTTCATAAACAATAAATATTCGTAATTTTCTCTTTAAAAAGTGTATTAAACTAGTTGAGACGCTATTTTATAATTAACATTAATTCCATTCAATTTCTCTCATGGGTTCCAATATTAACAATTTTAAATGAATGATACATTTCTTAATTAATCTGTACTTCTTTGTTTGATATAACAGTGAATAATTTATGTGCTTGAAAAATATATCATACAGTGTCGATAGTTGCTTCTGTTGAAGGTCTGTAAAACCGCAGGTTCCAGCTCAAGTTTAATTATTTTCATTCTTTCCTAATAGTATGTCGGATGTTTTTTCATTATTGAAAATATACTTTACATGTTTAAATTAATTGTTCTTTTTTACTTCTTTACTATATCTTGCATTTCAATACTTCTACTAATGATGTTTTACTACTTATTCACCGACAAATGTTAAGAGTATATTTATCAACCTTTTAAGTATAAAATCTCATTTCATATACTCCTACCTAGCAGAATTAATTTAATCGCGAGCTAATGATGGTATGCTTAGTATTCATGTTGATTTGAGATAGTAACAGTCCTCATATGATACTATGGATACATAAATGTCCTCAAATAATAACTTGTATTTCTTTCAAATTTTCGTTAAACATTATTCCCAGTTTGCATACCGTTTAATGCAGTAATAACTTCATGAGTAAGGTTGAAAGAAGGGTCCTTTAATTAGTTTATGTTTTTCTCATCAATTTCTTAATAATCAAGGTCAGAACTGTATTAAGACCTGTTGTTATGTTCATATCAGAACCTTTGTTTAGAATAATACTTAAATGGCTTTAAACTGCAACGGATGAAGTGGTCTTTCCAGTCTAGAATCAAAGCTATTTGAATCTGTACATGTATAATGTTTTTTTGAGTCCTGTCCCCCAAAACATACAAATGTCCTTGAATAATACGTTGGACATATAATATTTTTAAGACCAGGTAACAAACCATACAAATGTCATCAAAAAATACAAGTATGACGTAACACACAACAATCGTAACAAAGGTAGACCTTCAGCAATTAGTTAGCAATTAAAAGTCTACACATTTTCACAACGAAAACATTCAAAATAAATATTTTTGGTAATTGTCAGGGGGTGAGAAATTGAGTAGAGAATGAAGGGGTAGAGTTACTGAGTTACTGTTCTGGTGCCATTCAATAGCAATTAATTAGCAATAAAATACGCCTCCAAGATCACCCCAATAGATATCGCTATGTTCACTTTAGTCTAAAGTTGGCATAGCCAGTTTCATGGAAGGGGTTGAACGAATGAACTCGTAACGAGGGTAGAACTTTAGCAATTAATTAGCAATTAAAACTCTACTGGTTTTAACAAAGAAAAACATTGAAATAAATATTGTTGTTAATTATCAGGGGGTAATAAATTGAGTAGGGGATGAAGGGGTAGTTTCTGGGTATTTGCTCTAGTGCCATTCAATAGCAATTAATTAGCAATAAAATACGCCCGCAAGACCATACCGATAACGTAATTTTTTCCGGAGATATAGATATGGCTATGCTAAATTTAGTCTAAAGTTGGCATAACCACAGTATCTCAGAAAAACAATCGTAACGAAAGAAGAGCTTCAGCAATTAATTAGCAAATAAAAGTCTACTGAAGTTAACTACGAAAAACATTGAAATAAAATTTTTGTTTTTTGTCAGGGGGTGAGAAATTCAGTCGGAGATGAAGGGGTAGTTTTTCGATATTTGCACTGATGCCATTCGATAGCAATTAATTAACAATAAAATACGCCCCCAAGATCAACCCGGGAGCACTGTTCGTTCCGGAGATATAAGGGGTTGGAGGAATGAAATCGTAATGAGGGTAAAACTTCAGCAATTAAAAGTCTACTGATTTTATACAACACAAAATATTGAAATAAAATTTTTTCTTTATTGTCGGGGGGTGAGAAATTCAGTAGGGGATGAAGGGGTATTTTTTGGTTATTTGCTCTAGTGCCATTTAACAGCAATTAATTAGCAACAAAATACGCCACCAAGATCACCTCGGTAGCGCTGTTCGTTCCGGAGATATAGAATATGGCTATGCTAACTTTAGTCTAAAGTTGGCTCTCAAGGGGTTGGAGCAATAAATCGTAACGAAGGTAGACCTTTAGCAATTAATTAACAATTAAAAGTCTACTGATTTTAATAACAAAATACATTGAAATAAATATTGTTGTTACTTGTCAGGGGGTGAGAACATGAGTAGGGGATGAAGGGGTAGGTTTTGGGTATTCGCCCTGGTACTATTCGATAGCAATTAATTAGCAATAAAATACGCCTCCAAGATCACCCCGGTAGCACTGTTCGTTCCGGAGATATAGATGTGGGTATGCTAACTTTATTCTAAAGTTGGCGTCTCCACAGTTTCTCGGAAGGGGTTGGAGGAATGAAATCGTAATGATGATAAAACTTCAGCAATTAACTAGCAATTAAAAGTCTACTGATTTTAAACAACACAAAATATTGAAATAAAATTTCTTCGTAATTGTCGGGGGGTGAGAAATTCAGTAGGGAATGAAGGGGTATTTTTTGGTTATTTGCTCTAGTGCCATTCGATAGCAATTAATTAGCAATAAAATACGCCACCAACATCACCTCGGTAGCGCTGTTCGTTCCGGAGATATAGAATATGGCTATGCTAACTTTAGTCTAAAGTTAGCATAGCCACTGTTTCTCGGGAGGGGTGGGAGCAATAAATTTAATTTTTGCGTAATAAATTAGCAATAAATTAGCAATAAATTCTGGAGTAGGTCCCATTTGGGCGTTATGAAATGGCTCCGCTAGCTTAACACACATTATTTTGTCTGCTATAGTAAATGAAGTTTACCTCTAAACAAGTTTCTTCTTGATATATTATACTGGTGATTTATTTATTTATTATTATCACCATTTCGTCATTTTCATTATGTGATGTTTCATTAAGTTCTGGTTCTGGTTGATGCATTCCTACTACAATTATTCTCTTTTTCTGGTATTTATCGTGTTTGCAAGTCTATTGTTTATGAATAACTGTCGCCTCTAATCGAATGTATTCTAACATGAGTTGTTTCTTAGTTGTGGAAATTTTTCGGTAATTAACTTTTAGAGTTCTGTGTTATACGGTCTGTGGGCCGTTTCCATTTTATTCATGATAAGGTAAGTCGGGTAAAGATATTGATTTCTGGAGTCCACTTCCGCGGGTTCTTAACTGTGGCTGCCTCTAAAGTGGGTTGAACATTGCGTTCGGCAGAACTTTCAGAGTTGGTATTTGTTGCACTGTTATCAATTCGTTATTTCCTTGCAGGTTGTGTGGGAGGTCCAATCTGTGATACAATGCAATACTTTTTCTAATTTCGTCTGACATGATATCTATAAACTGGTCTTAAATGAATTCTGAGAAAAACGTTTACTTGCCTCCAACGCCACGGTAGTATTACTAAGATATCACAAAACTTTTTACCCAAACCGCAATACCGTTTGGTGATACGTTGAAAAATGTTGTGTTGTTTCTATTATAAACCAGGAGCTCCACAGGTTTTCCAGTAGCATTAGGATTATATATGATCCTTTAAATGTATCATACTGTCCTTTGTAAATTTAAACATGTTCCCATTTACTCAACTCATTTGTTATTCCTAACTCACCAGTATTTAAAATGTGTTGACATGATTACTTTCGTTCTTATTGTACGACCGAATCCCCCTAATGTAGAATGATGCAGCCCTTCCAACACAGAATGATGTTACCTTTGCAATAAATTATATTTAGGCAGCTTTATTTAAAAGTTGAGTTGATAAAAAAATAGGCCAAAAACATTGATAACTTATAATATAACATTACACTCTCCGTATGATGTACTTCCTAGACAGAAAAGTGAGCATTCGGTCCTCTTTACCAGTTCTATTCTATTCGTATCTTATTCTGCAAATCAGAGTCTTCACGTTACTGATATTTACGTTACAGGGTCACATCATGCTTCAGAAATGACAACTCGTAAAAATGGGAGAAAAACCATAGAGAAACCTGTACTAGGGTTTTGGACACATTGAATTATCTGGGCTGTATAAACTACTTTTTTTCATGCTTTTAGAAACTCACTGAACTTGAGGGTCTTGGAGAGTGCGAACGCCCCCATAGCCCACACCTTTGGGTCTGCTCTTTAGTCACTAAATAGTTTGTTAGTGTACTGAAATACTAAATAGGAAAAAATATTTTCAGACATTTCTCACTCATTCAAGTAACATGTTAAAAATGAAGTTGACTTAAATGGGCCTGAAATATACGGATATCCCTGACAAAAATCATTTAAAATATTTTGCCACATTTTAAAGACAAAAAATTGTATAATATTACATAACTATTTCATAAAGTACTACAGGGAAAAGATTATTACATTATTAATATCTGAAATACTTTTTTATTGGGAATATACGAATATTTCCGAAAGATGAATTTTGACTTTTTTCTATCCCCCACCCACTCCCACGTAAGAAACTGTAAGACACAATTTCATATTCATGTTATTTAGGATAACAAAAACGTTAATGCCCAAATTTTGAGGCATTAATTTTAATAATAAGTGGTCTATCATCATGAATTTAGAATTGTTTTACTTTACATGCATGTTTCACTCCACTCTTCTAAACAATATATCTGAAAAATATAAGCAATACATATTTTCGAATGAAATTAAATTATCTACAAAAAAGATCTGATTACAAATTTTCAAACTGTTTCCACATAATTATTGATCTCTTTTTACAATTTAATTTTTCACCTTTGGAATCTTGTATCAGATAAACCAATCTGTGTGTAAAGGGAAATGAAATATGGTTTTGAAGGATATTATATGCTCTACAAAAAAGATCTTATTGTGTGTATAGAACTCATTAAAATGAGCCAAAAAGTCCCTATTAACATGTGCCCTAAAACGCACCTTTTGGAATTTATATGCACTTTAAAGACCTCTAATCACCACTTTTACTAATAAAAGACTGCAAAGCTCAATTGGCAGTTTATTAATAACTAAAGTTGTTAAGCGTTGTGGCAACGTCAGTCTTTTATTTGTCATAGTAAACACATTTTTGTAATTTATGACCTAATAACTTAAAAAGCAGAGTAGTTATCAAGCTCAATATACTCGAAAACCATTGGAAATATCGATCGTTAATAGAGACTCTTGGCTTATTTTTATGAGTTCAATGCACAGCAGAAGTTTGGGACCCAGTGTTAGAAACACCCTATATAATTAATTAAATATTGTTAATGTTATAACTATATTATATTTGAAAAAGCTTATCAAGTATATCGTAAATTTTTCTATAGACATTGATAATATATTATGGGCAAATAATATTTAAACAAAATCTTACGTAAAATCAAATACCCACCTACCCCCATTATAAGATTTCGTAAGATATTAGCAGACACCAACCCACACTAAAATATCTTATGTAATTTGTGGATGTTCCCTTTACTGATTTCAAACCAAGCATAAAATAGTGTGTGATAAACAGAGGACGATTTCATTAATACAAATTTACTTATTTACTAGTTTTTAATACAACAAATCTCAGTATTGTTACATTCTAAACGGCTTTGGTTAGATAAAAATAAGGTTGTTTTCATTTTATTTCATTTTACTACAATTCCAGGGATCCTATTTCTCAGCAATGTTTGTCGACGTGCAGCGTAGTACAAAAAACCTTCCTTAAAAATTCCATCCGATGAGAGAAGAACTGTTTTATATTTTGTATAGTCAATACCTACGTCTATAAGTAATTTATCACGTTGCTAACGAATGGTGGAAGCCGCTACTTTGTGATATTCGATCATTATTATGGATGAAATTAAATATTTTGTAATAATATCACTTATATGTTACTACTATATTATAAACACAATATAAATTAATAAAGTAAAAAAACAATGTGCGTTTCTGAATAAAGAATATATAGCGTGCGACAGGAAACTGGCTATTTGAAAAAGTCATATAATATGTTGCTGTTTACATCTTACATCTAATTGATCATTAAGGGATTTTGGCTTTAGCATTAAATAATAGGTTAGATAAATTAATTTGCGGTTTAAAAGTAACTCTAATATTTTGTCTAGATAAAATTCTAGATATTCTCTCTTACAGTTCCAAAATATATAAGTGATCCTAATTTTACTGGTTGTTCAGAGTATTTAATAAGGGGGTAAATTAAGTAATTTACAAATTGTTGTTCTTTTCCTAACATAAGGTTATTAGTTATTTTTATTTCCGTTATTATAACCTCTCGACCTAATAACATAATCAATTTCTAAATAATTTTTTGACAATGGTAATGTAAAAGCTCTTTGTATCATGGATTTATATGGTTTAATTATAGAGAAGTAGGACTAACCGAGGATTTTTTAATAGTGGGATCGGGGTTTTCTATAAATATTAAAGGTATATTGTTGTCTTTATTTGTGAGAGTAGGGTCTACAAAATTTAAACAGTTTCTAAAGAAAACCTTATATCTAGATGGATATTATTTAAAAAGGGCAAAAAAAATTGTCTACTTGTGAAATATGTTGGTATGTCATTCAACATATCTATACCTGAAAGTGATATGATTTCTGACAACATTAGATGAGGTAATTGTTTCTCTAAATGAAAATTTCTGCAAACAAAGAGCTAAGAGGCGATCTTATACTTAAACCATTCTTCCGTGAACACCTTTTTCTTTGTTAAATATGCAGTAATTTTGGCTAATACATAACTGCAAAGGCTCTTTTTACATCATTTTTTTATTACTGGATTAATATTAGTATTGTTCGGGATGTTGACTTATTAAAGTAAGACAATGTGTTGTAGAGATGCTTGGAAATATATTTGTGACATGAAAAGATACTAGAATTCATTTTTAAGAGATTGTATGTTCAGTGATTAGCTTGGACAGTTCTAATGAATTTTTCATTATAAGGAGCTTTAAAACGATTTGAATTCTGAATTGAAATAAATAATTGGTCTTGATCTTTCTTTCCATTTTGCAGCATTAAAATGTATTTACAATTGCCCACGTTACTAAAATTTATTTATTTATTTATAAGATTTTTAATAGTGAAATGAAAAAAAAAGATGTGCTAAAATATAAAGAAGTCCCGTTTTAAACTTTGTATATTATGTGCACAATTTCTAATAGTTGCAATTTTAAATCATATTTAGCAGCTCGTATACATTTTATTTTCAACGGATATATTAAATATTTCTCCTAATAGTAGACTGATACACAGGGAGTCGGAGTAGAATTAACAACTATAAAATGTATATCATTTTACAGAGTTACAAAAATCTGGTCTATTCCCCGACTTGCATTAAATTTGTGTTCTCTTATTGAAACCTTTCTGCAAATCAGAGTAGTATATTCTTCATGTCCTTGATATCCACGCAAATATGTCGGTATTTTTATGTGTACTAAAGTGCCAAATTTGAAAAAATATCTTAAGGCATTCCCCACACATGCACGAAAAATTTCAAGAAGTGAATTCACTAAAATGTTACTGAAATTATTACGAATATGCAAGAATTTCATAAATTATTTAAAAAATTCAGAAATATTTCACAATATTTCATGAATACCTTAAAAATAATTTTTCTCGAACATATTAGTTTTTTTGAAAACATTTTAGAAATATTTCAAACTCTTGAAATAAGTCATGATTAATTACAGAATTAATTCCTCTAATAATAGAGACAAACCTTATAAAATATTTCAAAAGACTTTTTATGGATAATATACGAATATTTAAGAAAAATTTGCATGCTTACTTCATTTTTATTTCAAGTTTAAAGTTAGTGCTCTTTATAAGTACATATTAGATGAACGAGGATTTAAGAATTCTAACGGTATAGCCCAGTGGTCGAAATTCGACCAGAATTCATTAAAATTTTGTGTTTGAACTTTGAAGATTATTGAGATTTTTTGTCAAGGGTTATATATCTATAAGAAATAAAGTCGAGGCGCAATTATACAAGTAGGTCTTAGCTATCCTCATTATTTCATTTGGATTAAATTTAGATACATAATTGACGTAATTATATTTAATTTGTGTATATTATTTTCGGTTTATTTTTATATAAATATGTCCTATACATTACCAATGTAATAGTGTCTATTTAACATGCTCGAAATAATTATCGGACCTAAAGAAAACATAAAACCATTTCATATATAGAGATGACAAACAATTCAATGAAAACTCTAATCTTTAATGTCTTTTTTATTGTCTTCTGATTGATGATTTGTTACAACACACCTTCGAACTTTTGTGAAAATAATATTAGGTTAACGATATTATTATAATCACAACAAAAATTTACAAAAAATAATTTATACGAAAATTAATAGTAGTTTTCTGAAAAACCAATACTGTTCCACAACACTAACTATTTTCCTATTGAACAATAGGCAACTTCAGACACTGGAGAGTAAAAGATGGTCATCACTTGATGACATGATAGAGCGTTACCCAGTCACTGCCATGTGTAGTCATTTGAGAACTAATCTAACATCAATGTTTACTCAGTGGTTTGACCACAGACTGCCGCCATGATAGAGCGATTTGTAGGTTACCAACTTTAACGTCAGCTATGTTATTAATTAACTATAAGTTACCCAAATTGTTAGAAAACTGGTAGATCATGTATCCAAAACTGAATAATTTAAAAAAGCGAACCTACCGAAAACTAACTTTTAACGAAATACATGTATTAAATATATTTACACTTAAAATTTTTCAGTATGTTTTCAATATCAGATTCATTTTAAAATTATATTAAATAATATTTCTGATTGGAAAATAATAATTACAGTAGGTATTCTGAAAGTGTATTTACGTGAGTATAATTGAAATTGGAATCTTTATTCAGACATTTTACAGCTACGATTTCAAGTCGTAAGAAGAAAATGCAAGAAACTAACTCAGCAGTTTGTAAAAACGTGAAGTACTATTATGTTATAAATAATTACAATACGTAAGTAAATATTGATAAACCTTAAATTACAATATATCTTACGATTCAGTATATTTTTATTAATGTGAGTTAAACACCCATACCTAGTAACCCATGATGATTTCCATTTTGTATAGAACATATAAAGACGTAAGAATCACCCATTGTTAATTAATATTAGGTAAATACACTTTTGGACATTTTTTTTCTTTCAATTCTAATAGAAATCTTGAAAATACATTAACCACATTTCTGAGTGAATGAAATGTCAAAATTTAAATCAAATCGCCATTTGGCCATGAATATCAGGATTGCCAGATGAACCAATTTATCGTAAAAGTCATTCATATTCTAGACTTGTTACGTTTGGATTTTATACCTACTACCTACAACTACTCATATGTGCGTACCTATTTGAATGTTAAAAAAATATATATTCCTAGAATATGATCTTCGTGCCATCTATCTGATCTAATTGTGAATCTAAACCACCCAGGCCCCCTCAAACACATAAAAAATTTCATTAAAATCAGTGCAGCAATTTAGGAGTTCAAGAAACCGATTGCTGCGCCACCTACCTGGTCTAATTGTGAATATAAGCTATCCGGGGACCCACACAAACACACACAAGGTATTTCATGAAAAGCCGTCCAGTCGATTAGGAAGAGTTAAACACAGTTCTTAGTAAGACCATTTTGTCAAGTCGGAAATGAGCTGATGAGCCTCAAAATTAATAACAAATCTTCGTAAATTATAGCTAAGAACCATCTCGATCACCACTGCTTTCATTCCCGAAAATCCAATTAAAATTGGTCCATTCGTTTAGGAGCTACGGTGCCACATACAGATACACAGATACATAGATAAACATATACACACCTTAAACTTATAACACCACTCTTATTGCGTCGGGGTGTAAAAAGAATGTAAAAAAGTGTAGAAGGTTAAAATTAATATAACATTATGAGATATAAATTTTTCAAGTGAAACATAATTCTGATTTTAGCTAATTAACCATATTTACAATGCACTGAAAGTTGCAAGCATGCGAGAGCCCAATAACCCTAAATAATTATGAAATATAATTTTTCGTGGGTTGTATTTCAATAGCAAAACTTTAGGGAATGGTCAAAATTTGTTAGTTTTACCTTTAATTTAGTAGTAGTAATTTCAGATAATCCACCTTTACAATTTTCTGTTCAAGCAATCTGGCGGCACTGTTTCTATTATTTGGTTGGCATTGACAGTGTGGACGTAAATAATATTTTTTATTCTATTTGATTTTATTTAATGAATGAACCAATATTAAAAATAAATTATAGCACTGAAGGTCGTCGGTAATTACTAAACAAAACAAAAATACAGAAAGTCAGTTGAGGTTCAGAGGTGAAAATGGTACCCAACCGTTTTGTCTTTTCCTATTTATATGCAGGTATTGTGAACTGTAATTTCTGTTAAAGGCTTGGATCAAGTTGGTTTCGCCCATTTTATATTATATTCAGTTTTGTGAACGTATCTTGTAATAAACTCTTAATATTTTTAGCATTGTGTGCTCATTTTCTTAAAAACCCCTGGATGTCAGAATTTTAATTATTTGATATCAATTAAAATTTCAAGCACTTAAATATCTATTATATATTTTCTAGATTTCGTTTCCTTGAATGAAGAGCAGCTGATGAAAACTATTTATAATTTTTTATCTTGCGGTTCAGTAAAAATATTGATAAACCTGAAGAATGCTTGCGATTTCCCAGTAAATGTAACTTACGAAAACGTACTCCTTAAATTGAATTTTCATAAACTTGAGTCGACTGATACTCATACTGTGATAAATAAAGGTCTTCTGAAGAAGTTCGTATTTTTTAAGGTATTATTCAAAGAGCAGTTGAAATCTGTGAATAATCTGTCAAAAAATTAAAATATCACTTGAGGGAGTATTAGCGAAACATCATACAATGCAATAATGCTCCCGTACAGTTTTCATATTTTAATAAACGCATGCACCACAAAAACAAAATTAGATAGAGGTGTAATTAATATAACTAAAAATGCAAAATGTGGTTAATAAATTCATTTATTTTTGCTTCAGGATAATATATAAAAAGTGTTTTGTTAAGGCATCGAACATAAATTTAATGTAAATGAAACCTATTTTGCCGAGTATTAAAAAAATAACAAACCGAATTTCCAAGTCTTCATAAAAAATACCATATCGCCACTAGATACCTACCTATATTTCACTCAGTCAATGAATAGTGACTTTTTTTCAGCATCTGCAGAAACCTTTGTTTAAAAATTTGTGTGATAATCAACAAATTCTTTTCATATTGACCAGCTATTGTATTCTCACTAAATTGGTTAAATAACAGTTAGCCCTGACTATAATACGCATTTACAAAAATAAGAGTTTTCCATTTTGTTATTTAACGATTTTATTCCATTCCCATACATTAATATCAAATAAAAAAACATTTTTAGCAAAAAAATGTCTTCTTACGACGCCCTTCTTTGAAACAGTCCTTCCGCGAATTATAATCTTGTGCCCGAAAATACGCCATATACCTAATTCATGTATTCGTTATTTCAATTAATATATACCTCTGAAACCAAGTTCTTACTGATTTCAAAATTCAGTTGCCTTTCCTCATTAACAAAATAAAATTCTTTATAAAAACTACATAATGCCAAACACTAAATTCATTTAAATAGCAAGACAACTATTTTTATAGAATATTTTACGGCAGTACTTAATTTAAAAAAAATACTGATTGATATTTCATAATTTGTTCTGTTAAAAGAATGAAAAACATATCCGTACCAAATATTTAAAACAAATTATACATCTCCATTGACGATTTTTGTTTACACCTACCAACTAAACAATTTCACGAAATGATTGCATAGACTACATATTTATTCAGATCTGCTTTTACAAAGTCATTCTTGGAGATACCCTTTCCGCGAACTTCTAAATGCGTTTTATTCCACAATTGCCTAATTATAATCGGCCAATACCTCAGCATGTAAGTATCTACTAGCCCAGCTGACTATTACGATATTGCCTTAAAGGATCTTTGAAACTAATTTATAGTATTAACTTAAAACTCACTCATTAAATTTTTGTCCAATTAAAAATTTTTACTATGTAACAATAAATACACTTTGATATGGCAAAATATATGCTCAAAACTGTATATTTTTATTAATTATTATGCAATAAATCTATAAATTTATAATTTACTTATTTGTATTTGTTTTAACTTACAAAGACAACAACTAATAAGTAACACAAATTCCAAGTTCTCAAATTCGCCTTTTACAAACTAATATTTTTATTCAATGAATATGACATGGTATCGCCATCTGTTATTCCTATTTATATTACATATAAAAGTCCTCAATATATGCTAGATATAAATTTATTGAAACTGTCCTCAAAATATGCGTAATATAACTACTTTCGAAATGTCCTCAAAATATGCGTTAGACATGTAACAGTTTGGGGACCGTCCCCAAAGTATACAAATGTCCCCGAAGTATACTATAATCTGAAATTTTGTCCTCGAACTATGCGTCCCACATGTATATATATATATATATAGTCTTCGAAAATAAATAGAATTTTTATAATTTTGAGAAAACTCAGTCTTCCGATAGAGGTAAGTGGAGTATTTAAGAAAAAATGACTACTTCTTAGTAAAATTTATATATCAAGTCATTAAAATGTCAAATTATCAATAAAATACTAAGTGATGCAGATTTTATGGCAAATATTTTAAAGGTTATTAACTAACTCTATTTTTTTATTTTTTTGTTTGGACATTGTGTAAACTTTCTCCCTCATTAATATTTTTTCAGCTTAGAGTAACAGAAAAAGAGGCACCTCTAAAAGATTATTTTGAAATAATAGAAGTTAATATGTAACTAATAAGAATAAAAATCATTTTGGAGAATCACCAGCATGAATCTGTCCCATGAGAACGGAGGTTCTCGCGGCCAGAGTCATAGCTGATTCTGCTTTTTCCGGATTTGGACCGCGTCATTTTTTCGAATTAATTTATTTATATACCTAAACCGGCATATAAATAAAGATTTCTGACGTTTCGCCCACACTTGTATCTGGCCACATGGACCAGAAGCTCCCCAATTGTTCTTTAACCACATTAATACCCAACATTCAAACATTAAATTCACTATGGAAATTGAGTCCAATGGATCCCTGCCCTTCCTAGACGTGTTGGTTTCACGGTTGCCAAATGGTCGCCTGGGCCACTCTGTATACAGAAAACCAACACATACCGACAGAAATCTGCACGCCCGGTCCTATCATCACCCATCTCAGAAACGGTCAGTCGTGAACTCCCTGGTGCATCGAGCTATATCCATTTCCGAATCCAAAAGTGTGAGAAAGGAATTAGCTTGGGTTGAGGGTAGTCTACTAAACAACGGCTACAGCAAACGAGAGATTCGCAATTCAATTTCTTGTCACCAACATCCCCTTCCTAAAAAAGAATTGTCACCTAATAAATCAGTAGCATATTTGCCATATATCAGCAAGGTTACGAATAGGATTAGGACGCTTCTCCATAAGCACGACGTGAAAACAGTCTACAAACCACTATCCATAATCTCACAAATGTTACCCTTTCCAAAGGATAAACAAAATCCTCTTTCATCTAAAGGTGTTTATTCCAATCCATGCTCGTGTGGGGCAGTATACATCAGTGAAACAGGTCCATCTATAAACACTCGTCTGGGTGAGCACAAACGTTGTTTGAAAACGGGCCTGCTTTCAAACTCTGTTGTAGCTGAACATCATCACGAAACGGGTCACCAAATCCTCTTCGACTGCTCCTCTGTCGTGGCCAAATCTCCGTATTATTTCACCAGAAAATTCTGTGAAGCCGTTGAAATCGCCAAAAATCCAAAGAATTTCAACCGAGATAAAAGTTTTGAACTTTCGTCCATCTGGCAATCTTGCATCAATATTTCCACAAAATAAATCACTTACATTATCCACTAATAAAATTCCAGGAACGTATACGAAAGTTCATCAGAATCATAAAATAATCCCATTAAGTGCCTCCTATCCTTCTTTTACCTGAAAGTTTCGGGGGGGGGGGGCAATTATTATTTCTTCTTACCTATTACTCATTTAGAATTTGTGCATCATTGTGACAAGTTGAATAAAAAGTGAAGTTTTGAAGTGTGTTCGTGAGAAAAGATTTGTTTTGTTCTTTGTCTCATCCTTGAAAAAGCCCCTTAAAAGTGTGGGCAAAACGTCGGAAAACTTTATTTATATGCCCGTTTAGGTATATAAATAAATTAATTCGAAAAAATGACGAGGTTCAACTCCGGAAAAAGCAGAATCAGCTATGAATCTATCCCGTTGATATAGTAAGGGGTCTCCATCGATTTTCATTTACAAACAATTCTATTTTTCCACATCGTTTTGATAAATCTCCCGATCACAATAAATTGCATCGGCTTTCTGTCAACTTTATTCCAATTGATATCGTTATTAATTTAGATAAAACCTTCGGCTACAATTTCACTTCCAGCTGCTCAGCTCATTGTTCGCTTTCAAACTCTGAGAGCAGCTAATGGAATTCCTGTTTGTATTGGCATATGGTTTAACGCCGCAATTAATTAGCCCGTATGACATTTCACGGTTAGAGTGAGAGAGCTTTGACTCCAAACTGTATGTAACGACAATACTTCATCGATTCTAAATATAGTTTTTGTGCCACAGTAAATGTCAGTGCAAAACTGCACGTACATATGTAAAAGAAATTGTTTTGTTCTTTAATGTCGTCAATTATACATGCCAGACTAGTTAAATTCATCATGTAGATCAAATAAATGTCATTCAAATAAGAGTAAATGAATCATGCACACAAATAAAAACTTTGAAGACCAATTGATCACGTTATTGGTTAGCAATAGGACCGGTAATGAAGTGTGGTCCTCACTCTTGAGACAATAAGTACACAATTATAATTTAACATTATCAAACGTATATACAGGGTATTCCATCTCAAACGAGCCACCTTGAACATCTTGGCTATTTTCAAAACTATTGCAATAAGAAAAAAATACTTTGGTCAAGTGCGAGTTGGACTCGCATACTTAGGGTTCCGTACCACCTTCAAGATTCTAATATTCCAGTTTCAGACAAGCAGGGAATGAGTTCATTTTCTTATATTTACCCTTATATCTTTTAAAGTAAGCTTTTTAAATTTATAAAAAATATACACTTTGATTTTCCACACATAGACTTTTTATTTTATCTGCTTCAGGATTCGCTTGATTTTTATCAGAATACATATGTATTTAATTTTCTAATTTGGCCCCCAAAAATTAACATTAGAGTTTTATTTTACTAATAAACTTTCAGAGAAGTCTTTTATAATCTACTGTCTGAGTCTTGAGGCTTTGTAGATTGATAGATAAAGGGCAAAATAGGTCAAGTTTTAAATTATAAATTATTAAATCTGTTATTCAAATTATTAAAAAATACAAATAAAATATGTTTTTCAAAATTTAAATAGTGTAGTTTCTAAAGCGGGAATTAAGTCGATGTTTAATATTTTTGTTAATATCTTTTAAACAAATGATTTAAAAATTTGATATATTTGTAATTCACATAACGAGCCTTTTATCTGATATATTACATGATGCGTTTGAAAATTGAATCTTTATTTTCCAGTTAATTGTATAATTTGACCCTAACATTACTAAGGGGGTTTTCTAATAATTGATTTTCCGTTTAATTCTATTATTTGGGGGCCAATTAATAGAAGTAGGGATTTTTTCATATTTTTCCTATAAACAAAAAAATTTAGGTCTTATAGTTTGGGGAATAACGGGGGGAATGAGTAATTTTTTTAAAATATTTTTTTAATATATTTTAAAATATTCATTTTAAAAAAATTAAAAAAATATATTTGTATTCGTCATAATGAGCCCTGTGATTTGATATATTACATGACCCGTTAGAAACAATTACGAGTATATTTTTTTATTTTCCATTTAATTCTATAATTTGCCCTCCAAAATAAATATTAGGGTTTTCTCCTTATTTTTCCAGTAAAGTTCAGGTGAGGGGCTATACTTCCATTTTTTTCAAAATTTTTCAGCTTATGGTTTCGGAGATAAAGGGGGTACTGGAAAAATTTTTTTATATTTTTGTTAATATATTTTAATTAATTTATTTTAAAAATATGAAAAAAATATATTTGTTTTCTTCATCATGAGCCCTTTCATTTGATATATAACATGATGGGTTAGAAACAATTTTAATTTTCCATTTAATTCTATAATTTGCCCCCCAAAATAAATATTAGGGGTTTCTCCTTATTTTTCCAGTAAAGTTCAAATGAGAGGCTATACCTCCATTTTTTCAAAATTTTCCAGCTCATGGT
The DNA here is from genome assembly GCA_034190945.1 of Octodonta nipae. Lineage (NCBI taxonomy): Eukaryota > Metazoa > Arthropoda > Insecta > Coleoptera > Chrysomelidae > Octodonta > Octodonta nipae. The sequence continues at coordinate 36,084,302 of CM067216.1, read as the reverse complement.
TTCGGAGATAAGGAGAGGGGGAAATTGTTAATTTTTTTTATATTTTTGTTAATATCTTTTAATTAATTTATTTTAAAAATATATGTTTGTTTTCGTCGTAATGAGCCCTTTCATTTGATATATAACGTGAAGGGTTAGAAACAATTTTAATTTTATATTTTCCATTTAATTCTGTAATTTGCACCCCAAAATTAAAAGTAGAGGTTTCTCCTTATTTTTCCATGAAAACTTCAGGTCAGAACCTATACCTCTAATTTTTTTCAAAAATTTTGGTATATTTTCGTTAATGTCTTTTTAAATATATTTTTTTAAAATATGAAAAAAATATATTTGTATTCCTCAGAATGATACCTTTCATTTGATATATTACATGATGCTTTTGATTTTTTTTATTTTTAAATTTTTATTTAATTCTATAATTTGCCCCCCAAAATTAATATAAATGGTTTCTCCTTATTTTTCATGTAAAGTTCGGGCAACGTTTTATATTTCCTATTTTTTTCAAAATTTTAGGCTCAGTAGTTTCGCAGATCAGGGGGGGAACGGTCGATTTTTTGAGTTTTTTCCCCCCAGAAGTACCCCTAAAATCAAACTTTTTTGTTTTTCGATATGTACTCCTGATCGGGTCACCAAGTATACATTGATACCAAATTTCAACCTTTTCCGTCCAGTAGTTTAGGAGAAAATTGCTGTGATGTGACAGAGGCAGAAATCCGGAGTGATATTATAAGGGTATTCGTATATTGTATATAAGGAACCCTAAAAAGGGGAAGATTTTTGTTTCGAGGGAAAATTTTTTGAGGTGAATTAGTGCTTGCTCGCAATCAACATAAACAGGCGAATTCAATGAACTTCAGATTTGAGATAGGGAAAATAGGTTGTTTTCTTAATAAAAATATGCCGAATTATTATGTGAAAAACCAACATTTTGATCTGTAAAAAAATCTCATTTATTTTTCAGACAAACAGTTAAACGCTTCTGAAACCTCATTTCTACAAAAGGGCCTAAATTTTGCAATTCCCCAAAAACTATTCCAACAAACTGCAAACAAATTAAACAATAGTGAAGCTCAAGAGTATCGAATAAGAGCAAAAACTGAACTAGAAAAACCTATACATATAAAAAATAACCTTTCGAAAACTGAATTACATTCAATTAAAGTTTTAAAAAATCACAGCACTATTCAGATTTTACCTGCAGATAAAGAAAATGCTACGTTTATTTTAAATAAAATTGACTATGATTTCAAAATTCAAAACATAATAAACCAACGCAATATACAAAATTAAACAAAGATCCAACAACTTCTATAGAAAACAAAATATACCGCTAACCTTACAATCACAAACATGAATTTACAGAACAAGAACGTAAACATCTTACTCCACACTATTCTAAACCGCCCCATTTATACGGATTACCTAAGATTCATAAACGCAACATTCCATTAAAATCAATTGTCAGCTCCATAAATTCTCCATGCAGAGAGCTCTCAAAATTCCTTTTAAAAATTATTACTTACTGGTAAGTCTAATTCTCATCTTAAAAACAGCACACATTTATTAAAAAATTATCACATATACAATACAAAAATACTTTCACACTAGCAAATTTTGACATTGTGAATCTATACAATAATGTTCTTGTCATTAAAACACTTCCCATAGTAAAAAACGATTAGAACAAGATTCTTGACTAAATCAACGTACTCAATTGTCCATTAATACAATAATGGAACTACTAGCATTTTGTTCAAAGACAACATATTTTCAACTTAATGATGACTTCTACCAACAAGATTTTGGCATGCAATGGGTTTTTGTCTGTCTCCAGCTTTAAGCAACATTTTTATGGAAAAATTTGAAGAACAAACAATTTTCTCAAAACAGATTAAACCTTTGGTTTGGTGGCGTTATGTTGATGACATATTCGTTATTTGGGAACATAATTTTGAGGATTTACATCAATTACTTAACGACATAAAAAACACAGAAGTTTACACTAGAACTTGAACAGAATAACAAATTACCATTCTTAGACATTTTAATAACCAAAACATAATCGACATTTGAAACAGAAGTTTACAGAAAACCGACTCATACTAACAGGTATCTCAACTTTAACTCTAATCATTCAAATCAATAAAAACAGGTATCATTAAATCTCTATATAACAGAGCAAAAACCAACTGTTCTAACATCAATAAATTCAATAAAGAAAAAACGTTTCTAAAAAATCTACTTTCTGCCAATCTCACCCAAATAAATTTATTAATAACGAGTTAAACAAAATCGAATACCAAACAATCCCTAACAACCAACATCAAACTTCACCAAGCAACACTGACTCTCAAGATAATCACATTAATACAATAACTATACCATACATACATCGTCTATCAGAAAGATTAAAAAGAGTGGGAAACAGATATAATATCAAAATATGATTTAAAACAAGAAATACACTAAAATCTTAAATCAAAAACCAAACCAAATAACACAACTCAAAATACAAAAAATTGCATTTATAAAATCCCTATAAAATCCCCTAATTGGATCCCCCTTTATTCCTGGTAATTTAAATGGTGAAATTTATAACAATATATTGAAAAATGAAATTAATGCATTCATAATAGAAAAATCCTCTACTACATGAAGAGCAATTGCATTTCCAACAAGTTGAAGCTCCTCCTCACTACGCCGCACCAGTTCGTCAATACCTCGATTTGGAATACCCTGGTCGCTGGATTGGGAGAAAAGGTCCTATAGAATGGCCTGCCGGATCACCTTATCTGAACCCGTTGGATTTTTTTTGTGGGGACATGTTAAATCCAAAATTTTTATGACTCAGCCTGAGAATTTGGGCCAACATCAATTTGATGTTGAGTGACATGTAGACAGTAGACGTTATAGTATGGGGCGCTATTTCACATGGAAGAAGGACACTTTTGGTCTTTGTTCGAGGCAACAAGACAGCGTAACGTTAAAATTTCTTCCCAACGTTTCATCTGCACATGCGTAAGCTGCACGATAAAGGGGGGAGTGGTATGTCTGTGGAAGAAAGAAAAAAATATTAATCTAAGATATGCCAACGAGACTCTGAATGGAACATCAAGCGCATCAAGTCAATAAGAAGAAATGGAACATATCATGCTGGGTCTCCAGGAAACCAGCGGAGCATATGGATTGAAATTAAACCCCAAAAGTTATTGAAAGGGGTAGTAAAAGCAATCTCTACAAAAGGGAAAGAAAAGCCTTTGGATAGCCTACAAAGTGCTGAAATCTCTAAACCACCAGGAAAATGACAATACAAAAAAAACGTAAGCGAAAAAATAGGTATAAAGTTAAAAACAGTTTTGGTATAATGAAAACTGAGAAGTAAGAACAACTCAAGAAGAGGTTTGAGGGATATAGATATAACAGAACTGCCAAAAGTTCTTGAAATCAACAAAAACCGAAAAGCTACAGGGATAGATGGCTCTAATGGCCAACACTGGAAATACTGCGGATATGTCAAACTCTTGCGCCTATATAATACTTGTTGAAAAAATTATCGGCGACAAATAGAAAAAAAACTACACCATTTTGTAGTAAATAAACTAATTTGTAAAAAAGCTCCCGATTATGGTGATCTATGTTGAACCAGATTAGGGAAGTTCTTGGCTACCTATAACTCTATACATCAATTCTGAATGGACGTTGAGGTTGGCCCTTTTAACGAAAAGGAAAATTTACAACAAACAAGAACACCACAAGAAGCATGAAAAGATTTAAGTTTCTTCTCATAAGGGTCTATATTTTATAGAGATACAATATTGTGTCTGTTTGAATAAGGTTGATCTGCTTCTTCTATATTTTTTGTGGGCCCCTGTACCTGTCGCCTTTATTGGGTTGTTTGTTTACATTATCTTATCAGTCCATCTTTTACCTATTCTGGCTTCTGGCGATTTGTCTTTTGCAATTCCTACTACGTTATCTTCTGCCATCATGCTTATGTGATCTCTACTGTTTTCTTCGTTCCAATGTCCAGTCATTTACTCTTCCCATGTTGCATGTTGTTTTAATTTTATCACTTTTTGCTCTATTTCTTCTTTCTCACGATTATTGTTAATATTCTTATCTCTGTCTTCTCTAGCAACCCTTGTGTTTTGGATGTCACAGCTCTTGTTTCTGTCGTGTGTATCATTTTTAAATCCTTACCTTACTTTCCGTTATAACATGTTTGCTTCTCCAGATTGTGTTTGTTTACATAACAGTGTCTCTATTAGCTTTCTGTATTTGTTGTCTTATAATTCTGTTTCTAAATGTTCTTAGCTGTTTAAAGACGATTCACAGATACTTGCCTACCATAAGCTGTTTTATGTTTGTAAGCCAATCTTTGTAAGTAATCTTTGGTTCCCGCTATGAGAACTGTGTCATCCGCGTAGCAGAGAATTTTAGGGGGCTTAAGGAACCTGTTCCTTTTTCTGTTCCGTCCGTGAGCTTTCCATCTATCCTGGTATGTTCTTGTATACATTCAAATGTTTTGATAATGTCTAGCTTTAGGTGTCTATTGTATAGAAGGTGAACCACGTGCTTTAGCCTGGTCAGATAGGCAGATGGCCGCCGGTAGATTATAATCTAATGTTTTCTAAGTAACGGGGCACGTTACGAATAATGGATCTGTGCAAGATGCAATTCGGCTGGTACGTTAATACTTAAGTCTCGCCAAACCAAAATTAAGGGGAATAAACTAGAACTAAGACTTCATATAGATAAAAGTTTGGCTGTTGGAACGGGTTCACTTTGGGTTTACGTGGTTGGTCATTAGTCCTAGAATCACCAGTAAAATGGTGAGCTTCCGGCAGAGTAACATCTGTCCTGTTCTCTCTTTACATTGCCCACATATTTGTATGCTCTCGCTTCTGGTTAATCTGTAATTAAAGTATATAGTCAATGGAGCGCTATATATCACTCACTACCCGATAATCTGATTGATCTAGTTTAGACGAGTAGACGTTTTTAATCATGTACGGAACTGCCCTGTATATAAAATTTATATACAAACTCACGGATCGGTAAGACAAAAGGACAACATAGGTTAAGGTCACTATAACACCTCATAATAATGACAACTCCGTTTATACTGTTACACCTACGCACTCACATCTGTACCGAAAATAGAAATGAATCTGGAAAAATAAAGGCTTTTGCATTCGAAATTGCTAAAAACCATTTGATTAAACATTATAAAACCTCTTTTATTATCCCGCATTAACAGAAACCACTAACGAATAAACATTTCGCTGATGTGGAACATCTGTTTAACGTTAATCATTCCTTTTTTTTTGTATAATCATATTGAGTTCACAGTTTTACCTCATTTCATTCTTTGTGCAAGTTACCTGCCAGCTTATAAACATGACACAAGAAAATGTAAATGTTTTAACTCGTCATTAATATCATTAACTGTTTAAGATTTCAAAGAGAATATGATTTACATGTCAACAGTTGGAAGTGACTGTAAAGAATTTTCTTTAAGGCGGCATTCCATAATTTTATAATAATTTGTTTGTGAATATTACGGAAATTTAACAGGTATTTACTACCAGTTTCTTTAGACTATACTTCAGAAAATTTTGGTGATTGCTTTTTACTAATTTCTTCTGTGGATAGCGCTCTGTAATCCAGCCATTACTTCCAGGAAGCAGCCAGTAAGTAGCAGATGAAGTTATAGCAAAGAAAAAGAAACTTAGAAACAGAAAGGTCTATGATTTTGAAATATGGGAAGCTATAAAAGAGAAAAGAAGATTAGATGTTAAACAAAAAACCAGACACAAAGGGTAGACGATAAAATAGTATTCAACAGAGAGGATACGAAAGTTATTTAGACGAACTGTCAGGTAGCATTTGAAGCTTCAAAAGCAAAACTAGCGTCAAACAAGTACCTAGGTTAAACAGTCTAAATGCAAAGCTGTGGACATTCGGATAATATAACTAACCCAGTTACATTTTTACAGCATCTTTGGGAGAGAATAGAGGACACAGGCATTGGAACAACTGTGGAACCATAGATTTATATGGGAATAACAATAAATTCTGCAGGCACCTGAGAGAAAGAGATCTTAATGAAGAATATAGGTATTGAGAAAATAGCGACAAAAACTCTACGTGGTTTAATAATAATAAGCTTTATTAAATAGGAATTGCCTAATATACAAACAAATATCTTACAATATATATTTACATTTTGTATTTTTTTTAAACCTAAACTAAATATCTATACAATACAAATTATATATTCGTAGTATGTGTTTTTAGATATTACATAAGTTTTAATTTAAAACTTCTTAGGGTTGAGCTTGTTTTAATAGCATCAGGCAAATTATTATAACACCTCTAAAAAATATTGAATTCATACATGTTTTAGTGTTAGTTTTACTTACATGAGAATGTTGTTTATATCTTGTGTCATACATATGGATTCTTGCATCCTTGTTTTACAATTTTGGTCTAAGAGATCCAATATACTTGCACAAAAGTTGAAATGTCGAAAAAAATATAGTGTTATAAACTCTTATACTAGGCAAAATAGATAATTCACTTGCAATTCTGGAAAGGAAAATATATTTTTTTGTTTATCTTTTTCTCCAGATTTGAAAAATGTTCCTTGAAGTTCAAGTTTGTGTTAATTGCTAAGCCTAAATATTTAATACTTTTTACAAATTCTGATTTTATTTTCAGTAAAATCATTTTTTCATATTTATATTTATTTGTTATGATGAGAGGTTTCGATTTATTTATATTTAGTTTTATTTTTTGTTTGGATTAAAATATTTCTCTATTTTTTCCAGTTCCACGTTCATTTTTTTTATTGCATCATTTAAGTAGGTGACATAAATGGAAAGAAGGGTGTGGTCGGCAAACAAATTAATAAAATTGCACTTTGTGTTTGTGGTGATATCATTTATATAAATTAGAAATAATTACGGACGCAAGTTACTTCCCTGTGGTATGCTATGGACAAAGAACTTAAACAAGGATACAAAGAAACGTTTGCTCCATAGCACTGCGGAAAATATAGTACTCAGCAGTTCGAGAAAAGAACAGTAGCATTGCACTATATGCGGGGTACAGTACAAATTAAGAATCCAAGACACCTGGCAGAGAATGGGAATCAATTAGTCTATAGCAAAGACAAATAATTATAATAGAATGTTGTTAATGGAGTAGAACAAGGGGCCGAAATATTTTGACTTGAGAAAACATAAAAACGTGATGGCTGAGGACTAGAAATGGGTGATTGGGAAAATAGAAATGTGTACAAGCAAAGATCGGTAAACTGAGGAGGATAAAAAAAACGAAAAAAGAAGAATAAGAAGAAGACTGATATTAAGATGCCCTTTTTGGTATCCTGTACCTTAATGCATTTATCTGTCTCTCAACCGATTTTCTTCATTTTTGTTTTGTTAAGTAGCTACTGACGACCTTCAGTGCAGAATGCTAATATTAATTTACAATATTGGTTCATTCTTTAAATAAAATATAATAATAATTCATTATTTACGTCCATACTGTCAACGCCAAACAACTGACAGTGCCGCCGCCGCCGCCAGACGGTCAAAACTCAAAACATTGAGTAATTATACATGGAGGGAGCGATAGTTAGATGCTGTTATACTCTTAGAGCATGTACTTCTGGAAGTGGCATACAAGCGTTGTTAGTGGTTAGTGGTAAAATAGTCAATGTAGTAAATCAGTATTGATTTTTCGGACGCGTTGCAGTAACTTTCATATTAAATATTCTGTTTTTAATGTGAATTTAATAATTTGACTAATATATTATTATCACAACCTTCCCGAAGGTGTTGTGTAAAAAATTGTCAGACAGCGGACAATAGAGGATGTATTAAATATTTAAGTTCTCCTAGGGTTGTTGGTCCTCTCTTTTCTTTACTTAATATTCCTGAACTTTATTGAAACCGCAAATGACGAAAACTTTTAGGTTGAAAAGAACAATCTTCCAATTATTAAATCGAATATTTCGCCAGGAGCGGTTCCAGCCAAAAATTTGTGGGGTCATTCATTTGTCAAAAATATTTCGAATACCGATATTTGATTACATTTTTTTTTATTGCAATAGATTTGTCAATATGAGTGAACAATTTTGGTCATTACATCTACTTCTCTGATTTCTCCACAGCTCTGTTTCTTATAAAAATATACTTTTTACAATTTCATGAAATAGGGTCGAATTTTGACCACTGGGAGACCACTAGTCTTTATTATTCGACGATGATGCAGCTTTGATACAACTTGTTATGCAGCACCACTCTGTACTGTTGTAATAGCTCTGTGTTTTCCGTCGTTGATATTTTAATGTAATTTAGTTGACGATGGCGTTATTTGTTGTTTTTTGCGGAACTATTAATTTCCTATAAACATTATTGTGTGATGAAATTGGGCCATTGTACCTGGCACGATATTAGACAAGGTGGATATTTCTATTATTATTATTTGCATTATATTATTTTAGTTTGGGAAACAAGACCCTGGAATTATTGGAAATTGACTTAAAAATAGATGCTAGCACATAATGGTTGACCCAGGTGAATTTACATCGTTTTAGGTGAAAGTATACTAAACTGATACTTCATAAAATCATATTTTATTTTATTCATTAGACTGAACTTTAGGAGTGGAAAATTAAAAACTAACAATAATAAATAACATGTGATAATTCTATTTTAGCTTTCCGATAATGCACTCTTTTAAGTTCAAATAACTTTTTCTAAATACTAATAAGAGTTTTTGGGTTCAAACAATTTTCACACTAAAAATAATCGTCTTCATCAGAAATTTACAATAAATTTTACTACAAAATTTTTACTTTCCAAAAGGGCAATGAACTCTTGTACTTCGTTAACACTTGTCCCAATACGTCATTATCTACTGAACCCCACTCTTGCTCTATGTCTAACTTTTTATACTATCGCAGTTGCTCTCGCTCTTTCTAGTGATCCTGTCTTGTGAAAGTATATATACAGGGTGAGTTTTTGTTGATGATCAGTAGTTTTACTGGCCCAATTTAACGACACTTTCGGATTTTTGTAAAAAGTCATGACTTACTAGATATTTTGAAAAAACGAAATTCTGTCGATTTAGTCAAATCCATCTAGCTCCTTTGTTTTTGATTTTATAAAAAAAGTGTAAGTATCAAAATTGAAGGGAATTGTATCCCGAATTTGATTGTCATGTCCTCGTTTGCGTGACTGTTCTCGTTTTCGAGATATGACACAAACTTATCTTTTTTTGAATGGAAACCATAGTTGGCTATGACCTCAAAAAATCGGACATTTTTAGAGCTTTTTAACGATATAATACTCGATATAGTTATTCATAAAAATAACGGAGTTATGGATACTTTTCTCTCTCTTATTTTCACTTTTAACGTAGGTAACCATGAAAAAGATTGTTTTCACTTTGACGTTCCTCATTTGAGAGTAATTCCATTAGTAGTGCTGAACTGACAGTCGATACTGACAAGTTTTCGTGATAAAATGGAATATTCTAACGAAGAAAAACTGAATATGGTGGAATGTTATATCATATGCCATAGAAATTCAGTTCGTACAGCTGAGCAATACTTTCATAGATATTTTAACCGTCGTCAACCTGCTCTATGTACATTTAAGAGGCTTTACGATAGTTTACGCAGATATGGATCCTTTACTAAACCACCAAATGAACGTAATCAAATTAACGAAGCAGCACAAATAAATGTTTTGGCAATGGTAAATCAAAATCCATCTACATCAACTCGTGAGATTGCGGCAGAAGCTGGCACATCTTAACGAACTGTAGTTAAGGTACTGAAAGCGCACAAGTTCCACCCGTACAAACTTTCAGTTTCTGAAACTTTGCATGCTGGTGACGAACATCGATGTATTTTGTTTTGTACATGGTTTAGAGACATATGCCTTGACAAACCACAGTTTCCATTAAAGGTATTATGATCAGATGAAACTAGATTTACTAACTGCAGTATGTTCAATAGACACAATGAGCATATCTGGGCCAGTTCAGTTACCTAGTGACTCTTGGTGAGTAGGCAGGTTGAGGCCCCGAGTTCGATCTAGACTCTGAAACCCTTTTTCATTTTTTGTCTCTTGATAATGGCTCCAAAGCAGGAGTCGAAACGTCGAGCATTTAATAAATTTAGACGCGGTTCTCACCCGGAACCTTGCTTAGTTCATATATATATATATATATATATATATATATATATATATATATATATATATATAGCTCTCTTGATGGTCCGGGTCCGTTGAAAGTTTTGTCCCTGACGTTTCGCCAAAATCTCACTTGGCAGTTTCATAAGGCTTTTCCTCTTCTTCCAATACGAAGGGTGGCTGCAGGTTCGGACCTTTCCGGACTACTTCGTATCCGAGATGGTCGGCTAAGTCGTTCTCCGCTTGGTCTGCTCTCCGTGGCGTCTGAAGTGGAAGTGAGCTCCGATATGTGCGCGCCGCTATTTAGGCTATCTCCCGAGTCCCCTCCTATTTCTTTGCCCCGCCTCCGATTCTGTTGAGGGGGCGGTGACGTTTGTTTTGATTTAATTTGTTTTTCTTTTCCCGTAAGATGTTCTTCCAGGCTTGATGCAGGTGTAGAGCTTCGTTACGGTTATTAATTTCTCCTTCCTTTTCAATTTCTATAGCTTCCCTAATTGTTCTTCTTTTGAAGTTGTTTTCTGTTGCCAGATGCTTAGAGCCCTCAAAGTTGATTCTATATCCTGTTTGCTGTTGATGTTGGAACAGCGCCGAGGTTGTGGTCTTGTTTCCTATGCTGAGTTTGCGCTCTTCGATTCGGGCTTCGATCCTACGGTTTGTTTGACCTACATATGCTTGCTCGCATACGCCGCAAGGTATCTTGTAAACTCCGTGACTCTCTAGTGGAAGTTGGTCTTTGGGATTGCCTAGAATGCTTTTTATCTTCTTATGAGGTTTGTAGGAAGTTTTGATGTTGCTTTTCCTAAGGATTCTTCCGATCCGATGTGTCACTCCTTATATGTACGGAAGGGTGGTCGCTGCCTTTGGGGGGTCTTGTTGGGTTTCTTCGTGCCTTGGTAGTTCTTGTTGATTCAGGGCTCGTCGTATGGTATTGTTGCTGTACCCATTCCTCCTCAAGGTCTGTGAGATGGTGTTTAATTTCTCTTGTTTTTGTTTGGCGTCTGCAATGCGTCGTGACCTGCATATAAGTGTATTGGCTACTGCTTGTATTTGGGAGGGATGATGGTGGGATTTAGCATTAAGGTATCTGTCGGTGTGTGTCGGCTTTCGATAGACTGTGTGTTGTAGCTTCCCTGTTGTTGTCCTTTTTAAGTAGATGTCCAGAAAAGGAAGGCATCCATCTTCTTCCATCTCCATGGTGAATTGGATCCTTTCGTGTAGAGAGTTTGCCAGGTGTAGAAAATTGCTGAGTTCCTTATCCCCATGAGGCCACACTATCCAGATATCGTCTACGATATCTGGATAGTGCATCCTCGTCGACGAAGCCATGAATGAAGACCTTCCTGCGCACATCATACAACTCGCGGAACATTGCCTCAAAAACACATATTTCTCCTTTGACAGGCAACTTTACAGACAGGTCGACGGTTCACCTATGGGCTCGGCGCTCTCACCAGCGGTGGCAAACCTCTTCATGTCTTATTTCGAAACGGCCCTTTTAAACACAGCCCCCCCCCCCCGAAACCAAAAGTCTGGCTACGATACGTAGACGATATCTTGATAGTGTGGCCTCATAGTGATACGGAACTCACCTGGCAAACTCTCTACACGAAAGGATCCAATTCACCATGGAGATGGAAGACGATGGATGCCTTCCTTTTCTGGACATCTACTTAAAAAGGACAACAACAGGGAAGCTAGAACACACAGTCTATCGAAAGCCGACACACACCGACAGATACCTTAATGCTGAATCCCACCATCATCCATCCCAAATACAAGCAGTAGCAAATACACTTATATGCAGGTCACGACGCATTGCAGACGCGAAACACAAACAAGAGGAACTAAACACCATCTCACGGACCTTGAGGAGGAATGGGTACAGCAACAACACCATACGACGAGCCCTGAATCACCAAGAACTACCTAGGCACGAAGAAACCCCAACAAGACCCCCCAAAGGCAGCGACCACCCTTCCGTACATACAAGGAGTGACACATCGGATCGGAAGAATCCTTAGGAAAAGCAACATCAAAACTTCCTACAAACCTCATAAGAAGATAAAAAGCATTCTAGGCAATCCCAAAGACCAACGTCCACTGGAGAGTCACGGAGTCTACAGCGGATGCGAGCAAGCATATGTAGGTCAAACAAACCGTAGGATCGAAGCCCGAATCGAAGAGCACAAACTCAGCATACGAAACAAGACCACAACCTCGGCCCTGTTCCACCATCAACAGCAAACAGGACATAGAATCAACTTTGAGGGCTCTAAGCATCTGGCAACAGAAAACAACTTCAAAGGAAGAACAATTAGGGAAGCTATAGAAATTGAAAAGGAAGGAGAAATCAATAACCGTAACGAAGCTCTACACCTGCATCAAGCCTGGAAGAACATCTTACGGGAAAAGAAAAACAAATTAAAAGAGAGCGCAACAATACCACAACGTTGCATTCTGTCACTCGTAGTTAACTATCAGGACGCCCACCCTTCTAACGAACATCTGCGGCCGCCATCGGTACAATTTGCGACAACGCAATGGTGTCACCCAATCAAAACAAACGGCACCGCCCCCTCAACAGAATCGGAGGCGGGGCAAAGAAATAGGAGGGGACTCGGGAGATAGCCTAAATAGCGGCGCGCACATATCGTAGCTCACTTCCATTTCAGACGCCACGGAGAGCAGACCAAGCGGATAACGACCTAGCCGACGATCTCGGATACGAAGTAGTCCGGAAAGGTCCGAACCTGCAGCCACCCTTCGTGTTGGAAGAAGAGGAAAAGCCTTATGAAAATGCCAAGTGAGATTTTGGCGAAACGTCAGTCGACCGTTCCTTTACAGGGACAAAACTTTCAACGGACGAACACCCGGACCATCAAGAGAGCTACACATAGTCCCGTCCGTGCCAACTTGTTTTCAAACATATATATATATATATAATTATTTTCGGTTAATTTTCATCCGTACGTTGACGAGAATTGTTTTGTGCCACCTGTTTGTTCATTCTGAGTATCTATATATAAATAGGCTAAGACAAAACGATTAGGTACCATTTTCTCTTCTGTCTCTCAACCGATTTTCTTCATTTTTGTTTTGTTTAGTAGCTACTGACGACCGTCAGTGCAGAATGCTAATATTAATTTATAATATTGGTTCATTCATTAAATAAAATATAATAAAAATTCATTATTTACGTCCATAATGTCAACACCAAACAACTGAATGTGCCGCCGCAGCCAGACTCAAAACATTGAGTAATTATATATAGAAAGACCAATGCTGTTATATACTTAGAGCATGTACTTCTGGAACTGGCATGCAAGCGTTGTTATTGTTCAGAGGTAAAATAATCGTTGTATATTATAATTATACAGAGCAAATCCAGATATATAGAAATCATTTTTTTCGTGGGCGGCACATAAGCAGTTAAATAATTAAGTTAAAATAATTATATAGGGAAGGCCATTAGCGGTTGAATTTACAGGGTTCTTGGAATAGAAGGTGCAGTAGAATTACAGTTATACAGGGTGGTGCGAAAAATATTATACAGAGATGCATATACAGGGTGGCGGAAATGGAAATGCAACATTTCGTAACTCATAAGCAGTTGTATATATAGCGAAAATAAAATATACGGTGGGAGGAATTATAGATATACAGGATGATGAAAAAAAATGTTAGAAAAGGAAATGATTTATAGAGTAGCCCACGAAGAGTTCCATATATATGATGATTGAAATATAGGTCGGAGTAGACTTATTGTTACAGAAGATTAAAAATTTCATAAACAAAAAGAGTAATTAGGGTGGCTCTAGGCAGTGTCATATACAGAATGGTTTACCGGGTGGTTCAAAAATGTTAAAAAATATTATGCGTGGTCCATGAGCAGTTGCATATACAGGGTGGTGGAAATATATAATGAGATGGAATTATTATAATGAGGATTTTAATAACTGTTAGAGAATTGAGTGCAATTATAGTTATACAGAGAAGTTAGAAAAATAAATATTTAGGGTAGCCCATTAGCGGTTGAATTGATGTCATATTATATTAAGAATTACGAATTTGAACACAAATAAAGTCCTATGAATTATATCTGAAAAAACTTGAATTTCGTTACTTATTTGTAGAAGCGAAATGTAAGACCGACATCTAGGATTTTTGAGGAAACTATCAAACTGAGGTTCCAAATCTGGATCCGTTCCGTGTAATTACTGTTCTCCCAAAAGTCTAGGATAGAATGTCACGATAAAATTTTCAGGTTACTTAACCTGCCAGAGATATTGACACAATTGGTCGAATTTCGACCACTGGGCGACTACTAGTTAGTTTTTATTGCACAATATTAATTTCTTTTAATTCTAATTAACTTAGTTTCATGAGTGTCTAAATGAACTGAACTTTTGAAGTCGGATAATATTTAAAAAATTGTTTTATGATTAACTTGGATTTATAAGGTTTTTTCCAGCCTGAAGTCATCTCTTATAATAAAATTTGCCTAATTTTAAATGGAAAGGTCAGTTTTCTTACTTCCAAACCATTTTAAATGCCGATCGCCGATACCTAACACCAAAATTTTGTAAAATTCTCACGACAGAAAACCCTAATTAACAATAAATCTTTACGACAACTACCCATTACGTTCCGTTGATGGTGAAATCATTTCTTCTGGTAAATTGAAGGCAGTAATTTGCCGAACCGGGTGCGCTTTCAAAAATACCTGATCCACTATTGTTATTGCTCAGAAACCGACGAAATGCCAGTCTACTCCTGGCTAGATGCCTGTATCTATCTATCCGATACGATTGAATTATGGCGGGATAACAAGATAAAGGCCAATACCGTCGTCGTATTTCATGACATGCTATTCACCTTAATTCGATTTGATGGTTTTGTGACTGACAGTCTTATTCCAGCAGGAATATCGTGGTGAGTTTTATTGGCGGTTTGTCAGTGTGAAGATGTGAGAAAAAACAATATCATTGAAAGTTCATGATTGATCCTCGTTAGATCTGAACTGAATGTAAATGTTTTTATAAATCTGGAAACATTCAACATTTGAAAGTAATCGACTTCTTTATTTTTGGTCTGAAAGGTCAATATATCGGTTTGTGAAACAATTAATTCCCTAGCAAGTGGTTCTTAGCTAATTTTATTAAATTGTGTTTGTGGAGAATGGAAAGCGCATATGAAGGTTTTTGCAGTGATTTAACTGAGCAATTTTGGTTTGCCAAAAAATTGTTGACAGTGAGAATTTGGTGGTTGATGATCCCTTGAACATTGAGACTAAACTTTTTAAAATTTTCTAGCAATAGATTTCTCGATGCCAAACCATGGTTAAGTTTCCTTTTTTATCATTGTTATTCGTCATTACATACTTTCAACCCTCTTCCAATTCTGTGGGACAATTTTGATGGCATTTCGAGAGATACAGCTGAACACTTAGCACAAAAGAAAAAAGTCACTCAAAAACATAAACAACACGACTTGTTTCAAAACATAAACCCGCTGTCACCTCACTCTCTCAGACGACCGTCTATAACTTTTCTGACATCCCTTTAGACTCCACCAGTTTAAACGTCTTATCCAAAGGTTTTAATTTCGCACTAACGCCAAAAACTATCCAAACTGAAAGAATCATTTCTCAAGATATTGAGGCTGAAGATACTCGTCAAGAAATTAAACCTAACTTCTAACAAAAGACATGCATTAAAACAAGTACTTGACAACGATGACATAACTATTCTTCCTGCCAACAAAAGTAACATTAAGGACTATGTTCATAAGATGAAATCTCTACTCCCCACTCCAGATTACGAAATACTCAACAATATCCATCTACTTACTTAGAGAAAAATACCAAGGAAATCACCAACAGAACACATCTTCCTCTTGACGTCAAAAATATCATCATACCTTGTGAAAAATCTTCTTAATATTGGAAAATTTACGGACTACCCAAGATTCATAATCCGAAAATTCCTCTTGGGCCCATTGTCAGTTCGGCACAATCCCCAACCCAAGAATTAGCCCGGCATTTAGCCAACATCCTTCAACCTCAAGTCGAGCAAGCATCCTCGTACGTAAAGAACACTTCCTCCTTTCTTGATATGTTAGGCGCTTATACAATTTCACCAAATGATATCCTAGTTAGCTTCTATGTTGTATCTCTTTTCACCAGTGTCCCCACTTAGTCCGTTAGATATTTTAGAAACAAAACAAAACACAATATTCCTTCTGACATCATCAAACTTGTACAACACTGTTCTTCTAACATGCATTTTTCATTTTAAGGCACTCTGTTCAAACAAGTCCGTATTATTGACATTTTTGACGTTTTTGACATTTTCGTAATTTTTTCATTTTAGAAATTTTGTAATTTTTGCATTTCTAACAATTTTAACATTTAACACATAGGTACATGCTCTTAACACTTATCGTATACGTGGTTAAATTCAGTTTCTGTTCCCTAAAACATATTGCAATCCGTCCCCCCTCCAATAATAGAATTTTGACAAAATGTCTCGTCACCTTTCTATTATTTTTAAGAACTAATATCATAATTCTCATGTCTGTATTAGTTTAGGATCTCGAGGAGTACTGAGGTTTTTTAAAATACCCGACCTGCCCCCTATTGGTAAGTTAAATTTTACCAAGTTGATTAAACCGCTGGAATTTATTTTAATAGAGTATATATCTAAATTCACACCCGATTTAATATTTCAATTTTCACAAAATGACGAATAACGTATTTGTTCAGTTAAAGAAAAGAAATAATGTCTTAATTCTCATGCCTGTATTACTTTTGGCTTCCAACAAGGCTCACCTCTTTCTCCAGTGCTTGCTAACATTTTCATGGAACCAATCGAAACCCAGGCTCTAAACTGGTCTAATTTAAAACCTTCCTGTTGTCTTAGATATATTGATGACACCTTTGTCATTCGACTTCATGACAGAGATTCATTAGAGGTTTTTCTACGACACCTCAATGGTATAAATTTCTTAATGTCCTCATAACAAAAACCAACAACAGCAAATTCTCATATGCGGTCTATCGGAAACCAACCCAGACCAATCGAGACTTAAATGTTCAATCACACCTGCCTAATTGAGTTCTGTATTGAAATCTTTAGGCTCTTATATCTATTCGTTTAACAGATATGGACAATAGACAAAACGAACTTAAATTTGAGCAGTCACTGACAAAAATAGCAGGAATTTTATAAACGACATCAAATAAAGACAGTCTTCAACACCACTCAAACTATAGTTAACTTAACCGGGAATCCTAAAGATAAATTACCTAATGAGGATCGAGGAGTTTACGAAATTCCATGTCACGATTGCCCACAAACCTACATCGGTCGTACCAACAGGCGCATCAACCATCGAGTATATGAACACTCTCTGTCAGTTCGTAAAAAAAATCCGACTTTAGCTCTCGCGGATCATCATATCCAAACAGGACCCTTTATCAACTTCGAGGACAGTAGGACTACCATATCTCTCAATTCCCTTAGGGCATCTGCTAATCGTCCAAACCCTTTGTCCAAACCGACGCGATTAGAGCTTCCGCCTTCCTATACCATGGACTTCCGTAATTGCCAAATTTAACAAACCAGACACGTCCACCAACACCAAACCAATCACCGCACAGCCCCCTCATCACGTTACATCCCCTTCTAACTCACCGACAACTATATATAAAAGAAGCAGATCCACATTCAGTGGCCCGACATTCGATCTAGACTCTGAAACTTCTTTTCAGGAGTCGAAACGTCGAGTATATAATAAATTCAGACGCGGTTTTCACCCGGAACCTATCCTTGTTCATAATTTTCACCCGGAACCTATCCTTGTTCATAATTTTCACCGAATCATCGTTTTTACTTTACGAGATATACAATTGGGGGTGAATAAGGGTAGTTTTCACCCCTTAGGGTATTTTCTAAGAAATGCTGCTTTCTTATTTGACGGATATAAAAGAAAATGCAAAAGCTTTCAAGTTTCATCAACCAGTCAAAAACGCATATCGACTTTACTAATAAGTTTTAGAAGAGATCTTGGTATATAATATAAAATAAGAATAATCTGAACATCCCCTTTAACACAATTGAGATGTTCTCTTTTAATAATAAACAATTCATTGCATTCCATATTTTCGAGCCGAAACTTTGCCCCATTAAGCTCATGTAGAACACATCCCCCGGATAAACTCCAGCAAACTCCAGTCATTTTCTAAATGTCGTACACGAAAATCTATAAACGCAAGATACCATCTCACGGACAGAGGAAGGACTGACTGACATTTCCCGTTCCATATATACAAGAGCTTATCATAATGGCGTATATTGTACTTAAGCGTTGAACAGAAACGTAGCAGACAATCCCACTCCAAGGATACAATAATGGAGAGAGCTGAAACTGGGTCGGTGAAACATCCACTGTGAAATACTTCACTCTATCGTAAAATAAAATCCCCGTACAAATGCAGCCGGTAATGAAGATTTTATTCATGAAATTATGGCCAGGAACCCAACGCCATAACTCGGGATCTCTCTTTTTCTGAGACCTTGGCTGTGAAAAGCTCGCGCTCACGAACTCAAACTATTTTCTGCTGTTAAGTTGATAGTCGGTTGGTTTGAATGCGATTGCCACCGGAAAGTGGATGGCGTGGTGAAATCTCATTCAAATGGGATTGGAAACAAATTAAATGCCAAACGGTGGAGCGTTTTTATGTTTATTTGATCCTGTTCTAGGTCGGATTTTGTATGTCAATGGGAGATGCAGAATGAATGCGAAATTTTTATTCTTAAACGCGAAATGTATTTAGCAGAAGTATTTGAGAAATTTCAAATTAAAAATAATTTGGTCAAGTGCGAGTTGGACTCGCATATTTAGGGTTCCGTACCACCTTCAAGATTCTAATATTCCAGTTTCAGACAAGTAGGGAATGAGTGCATTTTCCCATATTTACCCTTATATCTTTTAAAGGAAGCGTTTTAAATTTATAAAAAATATACACTTTGATTTTCCACACATAGACTTTTTATTTTATCTGCTTCAAAATTCGCTTGATTTTTATTAGAATACATATGTATTTAATTATCTAATCTGGCCTCCAAAAATTAACATTAGAGTTTTATTTTACTACTAAACTTTCAGAGAAGTCTTTTATAATCTACTGTCTGAGTTTTAAATAAAAAAATATATAAATTATTCGAATTATTAAAAAATGCAAATAATATATTTTTCAAAATTTAAATAGTGTAGTTTGTAAAGTGGGAATTAAGTCGATGTTTAATATTCTTCTTCTTGTTAATATCTTTTAAACAAATGATTTAAAAATATGATATATTTGTAATTCACATAATGAGCCTTTTATCTGATATATTACATGATGCGTTTGAAAATTGAATCTTTATTTTCCATTTAAATGTATAATTTGTCCCTACAATTACTATGGGGGTTTTCTAATAATTTATTTTCCGTTTTTCATATAAACAAAAAAATTTAGGTCTCTTAGTTTGGGGAATAACGGGGGGAATGGGTAATTTTTTAAAATATTTTTTTAATATCTAAAAAAATTCACTTTAAAAAAATTAAAAAAATATATTTGTATTTATCATAATGAGCCCTGTGATTTGATATATTACATGACCCGTTAGAAACAATTATACTTTTTTATTTTCCATTTAATTCTATAATTTGCCCCCCAAAATGAATATTAGGGGTTTCTTCTTATTTTTCCAGTAAAGTTCAGGTGAGCGGCTATACTTCATTTTTTTTCAAAATTTTAAAGCTTATGGTTTCGGAGATAAGGGGAGGAATGGGTAAATTTTTTTATATTTTTGTTAATATCTTTTAAATAATTTATTTTAAAAATATGAAAAAAATATATTAGTTTTCTTCATCATGAGCCCTTTCATTTGATATACAACATGATGGGTTAGAAACAATTTTAATTTTATATTTTCCATTTAATTCTATTATTGGCCCCCAAAATAAATATTAGGGATTTCTCCTTATTTTTCTAGTAAAGTTCAGCTGAGGGGTTATACCTCCATTTTTTTCAAAATTTTCTAGCTTATGGTTTCGGAGATAAGAAAGTGGAATGGGTAATTTTTTTCAAATTTTTGTTAATATCTTTTAATTAATTTATTTTAAAAATATGAAAAAAATATATTTGTTTTCGTCTTAATGAGCCCTTTCATTTGATATATAACATGATGGGTTAGAAACAATTTTAATTTTATATTTTCCATTTAATTCTGTAATTTGCCTCCCAAAATTAAAAGTAGAGGTTTCTCCTTATTTTTCCAGTAAACTTCAGGTCAGAACCTATACCTCTAATTTTTTTCAAAACTTTACGTTTTATAGTTTCGGAGATAAGGGGGGGGGGTAAATTTTGGTATATTTTCGTTAATATGTTTTTAAATATATTTTTTTAAAATATGAGAATATGAGAAAAATATATTTGTGTTTCTCAGAATGAGACCTTTCATTTGATATATTACATGATGCGTTTGAAAAAAATTTTATTTTTAAATTTTTATTTAATTCTATAATTTGCCCCCCAAAATTAATATTAATGGTTTCTGCTTATTTTTCCTGTAAAGTTCGGGCAACGTTCTATATTTCCTATTTTTTTCAAAATTTTAGGCTTTAAGTTTCGGAGATCTGGGGGGTGAACGGTCGGTTGTTTTAGTTTTCCCCCCAGAAGTACCCCTAAAATCAATTTTTTTTTCTTTTACGATATGTACTCCTGATCGGGTCACCAAACTATACATTGATACCAAATTTCAACCTCTTCCGTCCAGTAGTTTAGGAGAAAATTGCTGTGATGTGACAGAGGCAAAATCCGGAGTGATATTATAATTAGTAAATTTGTAAAAGATTTGGAAAAGACAAAAGTCCTCCAGAATTTTGGAAAAGATAAAAGTCCTTCAAATTGTGTGAAACTTCTAAAAACCGGTACAACCTTTGAATTTGAACGAATTTGTTCTCTCTCTTTGAAGAATCACTTCTTGAACTACTAGAAACATCAAATTAATGACATAAGCACTAGCTCTTAGGCTTCTTCGCCTAACTGATGTGATAAATAAGGTGGAAAGCTTCCACATCCATCCAGAAGTATCGTTGGATTTAGGTGATAGGATTCATGACAAAAGCAAAGAACTTTTGGAATTTCTCACATCTCCACGAATTTTGTGGCGCGGTTGCTTTTGTTCAAAGCAAAAGTCTGGGTTCTTTCTCTGGCTGTATAAGACGAACCTAAGTCAAAACAAGCTCTAAACTTTACAGGTTTTCAAGCCATAAAATAATTTTGCTTCTTTGGATTCTTAGACTTTTGCTTTGAACACAAGGAACCGCACCACAAAATTCGTGGAGATTTCTCCTCAGTTCATTTCTTTTATGACAGCGTATTCAAATTCTCTAAAAGCTGAGTCGACTTCAGTAAAGAACGAAAAGTTTGTAAATAATTATAATGGCTACATATTATAAAACCTCAGCTGCGTCTGTTTGGTTGTCTGATCGTAGTAAACTAAAAAACTACTATACTGATTTGCATACCGTTTACACAAATAAATAGATTCGTGAGAAAGGTTTACACATACAATTTGTCAAGTTTTGCCTAAATTGGTTGAAATTTAGACAAGGTAAAATAACGGACCCAGAACCGATCCTTGTGGTACTCTAGATGGTACATACCATACTAGAAATACATGGGTCTTACATTGGTTGAAATATAAGGTGGAATAGAATTAAAGTTATACAGGGTGGTTCAAAAAATGTTGTATTGAGTAGTACATAATTAGTTGCGTTTACAAAGTTGGTTAAAAAATTGTTAAATAAGCATATGTAGTAAGGATATTCGAGCTACAGCGCGGAGGGTACAAAAAATGTTAGAAGCAGTTGCATATACATGATGATTGAAATATAAGGTGGATTGGAATTATAGTTATACAGGGTGGTTAAAAACATAGTAGTTGCTTATAATTGACATATGAAGCGAAGTTATAGGTATACAGGGTGATATGAACAATAGAAACAGTCAATAGGGTTGAGGGGATTAAAACTTATACAGGGCAGTTGCAACATGGTGTAGAGTTGAATTATAATTATAGGGTGCTTCAGAAAATGATAAACAAATAATTTATATTTGCTGACCAATACACAGAAATATATACAGGGTGGTTGCCATATAGGATAAAATAAAAGAAATAAAATGTTTTCAAACGCATCATATCAATTGAAGGTGCTCATTATCAGAATTCAGAAATATATTATTTCCATATTTTTAGAATAATTTGTTTAAAAGATATTTAAGAAAAATCAAAATCGACCAATTATGTCCCCTCCCAAAGCTATAAGACCTAAAATTTTGACAAAAGTATAAATATTGAATTTTACAGGAAAAATGATATGAATTTTGAGGGGGGCGGGGCTGATTACAAAAATAAATTAAAAATAAAATACTGAATTCAACTCTTTGTAGGGTACCCAATAAAACATTTCATTTTCTAGAATTTTTTTTAACATTCTGTGACTACAATTCTTCTCTACCCTATATTACAACCATTTTATATATGCAATTGCCTATGGGCTACAAATATAGCATTTACTTTAACATTTTTTAAATCAAGCTGCATAAATATGCTTAAACTCCAGCATTTAAATATGCCAACCACCCTTTATAAGCATTTACCAATGGCCACCCACTGTAACATTTTTTGAACCCCCTGTTTAAATATAACTCCTCTCTAACCTATACTCCAATCATCCTGTATTCTTTTACCATTTTTAAACGACCCTGTATGACAATTGTTGTACTCCGCCCTAACTTTCAACTATCATATGTAATCAACTGCTTGTCGATTTCCCGATATATTTTTTTCTAGCTGCTATTTACCCATCATGTGTAACTATAATTTCTGTTTATTTTACTCTAATCTCCCAGTATATGCAACTGCTTATGGGCCACCCAATAAAACATTTAGTTTCAAATGTATTTTTAACACATTCGCCATATATTAGGCTACATTAAGAAGTCGGTTACAAGATTTTTCTCATTTTATGGAAATGGGACAATTCAGTGTCATTGAAAAAAATTAAAAAAAAAATATGGGACCAATCTGGAAAGCCATTCTGACAAACGAAAAAAGAATGATCAAAATGGGTTCATAGTTGCCGAAGTACTGAGGTAACAAATGATTTATAGTTGCATCTAGTAAAAAAACATACGAAAAATTCACTAATTTTTTTCCAGCGGCAGTTTGCTCTATTTAGATTCACACATGATCGTAAATTTTCCGACAACAATGTTGTCCTACTTGTAGTAAACTCAAACGTCCGGCAATTGATTGCGAGGAGCACAACATGGGTTAATGACCAGCAAGCCGTTGCACTGCATCTTCTGAAAATAAATGTCAGTAAAACTCGCGTTAAATCACTAAAATGAGAGTGCACGTTTTATTAATGTTGTCACAGGTAACCTAATACTGTAACTGACCCAAATTGTTTTCTTTAGATCTTGCGTATTATCTTGTTTTCGTCAAAAGATGCATTACGTATTTTATGTTTAGAAATGATGTGATTTCAAAATTAACAGATAATTCATTACAAACTGAAAATATCTTTGTTGTATCACACATGTATAAAACCAGTGGTGGATTTATTCACTTCCCAAAAATAGTCTATTAAAACCCAATAATATTATTATTCGACTAGGTTCGAACTCTAAAACTTACACCCCATTATCCAAACTACAAAATGTATGAAATAACATACCATACAACGTTTGTATGAATAATTACAAACAAGATTAGCAAAGTAAAATACGGTCACTAAAATATTAAAAATATATATATATATATATATATATATATATATATATATATATATATATAACCGACTTCTACCTATACCTAACTAAAAAGCTAAAAATAATTATAACAAAATACAACTCTAGCAAATAAATAACACATTCAATGTTGTTAGGTACCTACCAGGAACTTTTCGTAAAAATGTAAACATTAAAAGGTACTCATTCTGTACAAATTAATTACCTATCAATCTAGTATATTTTGAAGCCGGTGCCAAGCAAATCTAAAATCCTTCACTGCGTACTTATCTACTAATTCATCAAACTTGATTGTTGCTTGGCACCGACTTCAAAAATATACTAGATTGGTAGGTAATTAATTTGTACAGAATGAGCACCTTTTAATGTTTACATTTTTTACTTCCTGGGTAGGTACCTAACAACATTGAATGTGTTATTTATTTGCTAGAGTTGTATTTTGTTATAATTATTTTTAGCTTTTTAGTTATAGGTAGAAGTCGGTAATATATTTTTTTAAATATTTTATTTTCAACTTTTTAGTTTTTTTTGAACTCAGGTAGTTTTCATTCTTTATTTTTTATTTTGTATGTATAACCTTAATAGACAGAACCAGGTAACATCGAAAGCCTCAACATTACACAATGATACTTTCTCATTTAAATTGACAGGTAAATCTTTACGAACAAAATGTACTAGTACGCGTTGACTTAATAAGCCCAAAATATATTTATGCTTTATGGACTACGCCATGTAACCTTTTTTCAACTTTTTTGACAACCCTGTATAACTATAGATAATTCCACTCCAACCTATGTACCAACCATCCTGTACATACGACTGCCCACGGACAAGCATAAATTTGTTAACTACCTTCTGTAAACTATAGGACGGAGTAGAATCCATCCCATATTTAAGGAGTCAAATCCATCCTATATTTCAACCATAGTATATAACTTCTTGTGGGCTACCCCATAAATTATTTTTTTAACATTTTATATTATCGCCCTGTGTAACATTAATTCCTCTCCACACTTTATGCAACTTCTTATGTGCTATAAAAGAAATAATTTTTTAATCACACTGTATAAATATGATTCAACTCCAGCTTATATTTCAACCATCCTGGATATGATTTGCTTATGTCCACATCATATAACGGTTTTTTAATCACCCTATATAATTTTAAATTCACATTTTTTTCCAACATTTTTATACCACCAAACGTCCAGTCCACCCTATATTCCAACCATCCTGTATATACAGCTGCCTGCGGACCACTATCATTCTAGTCCGTCCTATATTTCAATCTTCATATAAATGCAACTCCTTCTACCAATTTACTTTGTGATTTTGTTTGCTATAACTAAACACCCTGTCTGATTTTCTATTAGGCCGGGAGAATGTGACAACCAAAACCACCGTCTTCCCAAAATGGAAAAATTTGCATTTAAATGGAATTTTCGGCGATCACCTAAGGATCTTCCTTAATTGATTAAACGTTAAAAAACTATACAACATCCATAAGGAATTATCGAAAAATCGACTAAAATATTAGGGATATTGGTCGATTTCCATGCACGCATGTGTTCATTCACAAATTTTATCACTTTACCAATAGAATTCTTTTCCAAAATTTGAAGTTTCATCAATTCGGATATATACTCTATTAAACAAGACCATATTCATTCAAAACGGTGCACCACAGGAGAATAAATCAGGTAACATACATACAAAAAAAAGCAACGAATTGATAACCTCCTCGTTTTTGGAAGTCGGTTAAAAATACTTAAAAACTGAATTAGTACCTAAACAAACTAATTCAGGACTAACACAAGCTTATGATCATCATAATACTAATTTATAATATAGCCAACCATTTCAAACACATTAACATTTCCTTCAAGGACAAAATTTAACAACAAATACCCTACAGATATTATGACTTGCTGTAGTGTTTTTCAAATCATATGTCATACATATATCTTCATATATTGGTAAGACTTACTTACTTACACCCAGTTAATAAAGGATTATTTATACCTTTGGAACTACCTAAAATGTTGAGATCACATAAAAGCAACGTATTTTAAAACAATAACTTTTCTTAAACATTTTGTCGAGTTAAATCTCTGTAAATAAAAAAAAGGGTATTCTTCTAACACCCAGTTTTATTGGGCGCCACTTTTACAACAGAGTTAGAAATTTATCTCATTTTTAATATTTGGACTTATCTAAATTAGAAAGCAGTGTAATTAATTTTTAATTATTATTGGCTTCCCATCATTTCTCCTAATACCCCATAGTGTTTAATTCCGTAATAAGAAATTTTTTGTCATTTATATATGAAAATAGGGACGGGTTGTCTTGGACATCCAACGCTTTAAATTTGTTTTAATTTTTTTTTGGATTTTTTTGAGTTCTTAGGGAACAACACCACATAAACTTGAAAGTCTGTATATTAAAAAAAAATGTCATTACGAATCCTTTTAATTTTCTAATTTCTTGTTCATTTGTGTTAATACTGTTGAAAACTGGGTCTGATTTAGATCGTGAAACGTTTGGACTGTTTTTAATATAAAATTTTCACTTCAGACTTTCAAGTTATATGTGGTGTTCTTCCCAAATTGAATGTCCTCTCGAACACTTCTTTATGAAAAAATTTGAAACGCGAACCAGAGGAATGCACACAATTAACGTTCAGGAAACACGCTTACTAAAGATTTGAATACTCTCTTCGAGGTTCATTCCTTTGATATCACAGGGAAGTTGCGCTTCCCACAATTGAATGTCCTCTCGAACACTTCTTTATGCTTTGTGTTTCGTTAAATTTGCCAGATGTAAGACCGACATCTAAATCCCTTGATTTAATGCCACTCGATTGATTTCTGTAGATCCACGACAATAGCCAAAACTGCGGTGTTCTGTTTGGTTGTCGTTAAGTCAAAACCAATCAGAATCATATAGTCAAGTGCTACAGCATTGTACCAGAAATGTTCAGCACTTTCGGTCTTACATCTCGCGTAACAGATCAAATGCATACGAGGTCCCTAAAGAAACAATTAGATTATCGATTGAAGAGAGTATTCAAAAATCCTTTTTATCGTTTCTGTTTCAGCAATTACACGGAACGGCTAAACTTTATTATTTGATTACGAGTTATGTGATAAGAAGCGCAACTGATGAAGGTTCCCTAACCAGAAACAATTTGACAAAGGAATTCTGTGTTAATACTGAAGCTGATTTAGATCGTGAAACGTTTGGACTGTTTGAAATATACAGACTTTCAAGTTTATGTGGTGTTCTTCTCAAAGAACTAAGAAAAAATAAAAACCAGAGGTGCCACAATTAACGTTCAGGAAACAGCTAAATTCCGAAGTTAAGATAGCTTTAGCCATCAGTTTAATGCCACTCGATTGATTTCTGTAGATCCACGACAATAGCCAAAACTGCGGTGTTCTGTTTGGTTGTCGTTAAGTCAAAACCAATCAGAATCATATAGTCGTGCTACAGCATTGTACCAGAAATGTTCAGCACTTTTAACAGCTCAAAGGTCCTTTTTTCTTTTCACACCGATTACGAGTTATGTTTCAAGCCGTACCACCACTATTCCGATACAGTTTGATGCAACTAGCTCAATTTGCACCTCATTAAAAATATATTTTGTGATAATGTGATAAACCTGATGTAAAATATGCCTGTTTCAACAATATACTCGAGATTAGTAACATTTCTGATCCTGTATTTAAAACGTTTAAACTTCAAATAGTAAGGACAACATTGGAAAAGCCTTACAAGCAATATTCTTATTCATATTTATTTTTTAGTGTGATAAATAACAATTTATGTTAACAACATTGAAAATAATATAAATTCCATACAAATAATAAAACACGCCATGAGCGTGCGTTATATCAACCACATGAGCTCAAATAAAAAACGTTAATTGTTACTCAAATGGTAATGTAATTCCCGTTAACGGCCGCACTAATAGGCCCTTTAACAGCGGAGTAATATTCCAGAAATGTCCCCAAACAGCAGGCGTGCCGAATTACCACAGCTGAACCCATTTGGATCAATAAAGGAGAATTTTGTTTTCATAAACGACTACTATTAAATAATTTACGAGAAGATATCAAGCAGAAACTTAAAAATATTCGTATGATGAAACACAAACCATAAGAACAATTCGTTTTCTATGAAAAGATGTATACATAAAAAGGCTGAGACAATACTTTACCATTTTCTCCTCTGTCACTCAACCGAATTGTTTTATTTTTGTTTTGTTTAGTAGCTACATACGACCTTCAGTGCAGAATGCTAAAATTAATATATAATATTGGTTCAATAATTAAATAATAAAATAATAAAAAAAACATTATTTACATGCATACTGTCAATTGGCAAACAGTGCCGACAGATTGCTTAGAGAGAAAATCATAAAATAGGTTGACTCCAATGTGAAAGACAAACTAAATTAAATGTAAAACTAAAAGTTTTGGACTTTCGCTAAAGCCTACATAATCATGCTATTGAAATAAAACCAACGAAAAATTATAATACATAATAATCGCCGTTTATTGGGCGCTCGCAAATTTGCAGTTTGCAACTTTCATTGCATTGTAAAAATGGTTTGTCAACTGAAATCAGAATTTTGTTGCACCTCATCAATTTATTTCTAAAATCTTCTTTATTTTAACCTTATACTTTAATTTAGGGCCCTTTTATTTTTTTCGTGTAACTTTCATATGAGTTTAACTAAAATTGTGAAATTATGCACAAATTCAAGATAAATAGGTAGATCTGACAACACTGAATGCTTAGCCATCTGCAGGAAATTTGATTTAAATTTTGACATTTTATTACTTTTGTAGCGATTAGGTTGAAAGTTTTCAATTCACTAAGCCCAGATTTCAAAGTATTTTCAAGGTTTCAATTTCAATTCACAGAAAAAAATTCTCAAAAAATAGATGTATTTAACTACTATTAATTAACAGTATGTGATTCCTATTTCATTATATTTTCTACATAAAACAGAAATCGTCATGGGTTAATACATTGGTAAGTAAATTTTTTATATTGAAAATCATACTGAACATTAATGTTTTCTGACAATGTGGGTATCTTATAGTTCATTAATTTTACATTACATGGTCCCATTGCTGCAAAGTTCTTACTTCTATAAACATGTTAAACATTTGTTTGAATATATTAGGTTAAGTTATTATTTATTCTAGAGTAAAATATATTTTTTTACATACATATTACCTTCGTACACTGCTGGCTTTAAAATTTACAACCTAAATATTCAAAAAATTTAAAATCCAAAACGCTCTACACGACAACAGAAACCACTGCGTAATTATAAATGCTACGTTGGTTTTCAAATGATAAACACGGCAGTGGCTGGGTAACGCACTTTCAGATCAAGTGATGACCATCTTTTACTATCTTTGGAGTTGCCTATAGTTCAATAGGAAAATATTTAGTGTTGTAAATTATAGATCAGTATTGATTTTTCGGACAAGTAGTACTAACTTTCGTAGAAAATAATATTTGTAATTTTTGTTGTGATTATAATTCTGTCATTAATATAATATAATTTTCACAATATTCCGAAGATGTTGTGCAACAAATCATCAATAAGCGGATAATGGAAATGTCATTAAATATTAGAGATTTCATTGGGTTGTTTCTCAACTCTATTTTTAAAATGGGAAACGGAAACTTTTAGGTTACAAAAAAATCAACCGATAATTAGATCGAACATGTTACATAGACATATTTATGTAAAAATAATCCTACAATATTTTTTTATTTATGTACATAATAAATGAAAAATACCGATAGCAAAGGCCTGGCGTACTTTTCTAATTTCGCCTCAACTCTATATCTTATACAGACTAAATAACGTCAATAATGTTCAGTTCATAATTTTAATGAATTAGGGTCTAATTTCGACCACTGGGCGACCGCTAGTACATAAAAAACGTGAATAAAGTTTCGACAAAAGTCGTGTCTTCATCAAAGACAGAAATTGAATAAATCCACAGCAAAAATGGTAAATGAATTTAGGTGAATACCAATGAGGATGAGGGGGAGTGAAAGATGCAAACTAAAAATACTTCCATCTCCTCTTTTCACAGCTTTTGATAATGGATGCATATGCAAATTGTTATTAGATTTGTGAGACATTCATGACTAAAAGAATGTATGTACTCAACTCTTCAGGTTCGGAAATCAAATGTATTAATTAACTTTCGAATCTCTAAATTGTGTACTTACATAACACTTTTCATTTGGATTCTTCTGTAAATGCGCAAACTTCGTATAGGTAAACACATTCGCTTTCATCACTTCAGTTATAGCTGTCATCGTTTTTGTAAAATATTAACGTCACAAATGAATAGAAAAGAAGGCTTTCACAGCAAAAGTCGATTAATTTAGTAATATTTTTTATACCTCGCTACGATTGTCCACAATTGGATTTTTACTGTTGACGACTGTCAAAATTCGAATATTAGTTTAAGCTACTTGCTCATAGTTGGCGCAACACACTTTTTTTAATCATTTATCTCAAAATTAGTTATTTTAAAATATATAAATAAAGATTCTTTATATATTCTGCACTGAAGGTCGTCAATAGCTACTAAACAAATCAAAAATAAAGAAAATCAGTCGAGAAACAGAGGAGAAAATGGTACCTAACCGTTTTGTCTTTGAAGAAATTTAGCATTGAGAGTGATTTTGAAAGGGTGAAAAGTTTGAACTCACTGTATTCCATGTTTGAGAACATTAGAGAGAAATTTGAATCTAGAAATTTCTCTGCAAAAAATTCTTAAATCTGAAAGTAATTTTTTAGTTTTTTAGTAATTTTCAAGCTTAAAAAACAAAAGCGCACGTTTTCAATCCAAATATTTATGATAATCGATGACGGTTCAAATAATTCGCAGATGACAGCCTGTTTTATTCGAGCATGTGGAGTATATGGTTTGTCTATTCTAAATAGGACTGTTAAAGTATGCTTCATAAACTTCAATTTTTATATCTAGAGATATAATTTTTCAATATACGTAACAAAATGTATTGGCACAAAGGTAAAATACAGTAATTTCCCAAAAGAAGTTTGGACAATTGTTCATATATTTTTTTTACTGTCTGTATGAAAACTCCAAAATCTATATTTTTATTAGATAATTACGAAGATTACAAAATTAACCGAAGGATAAACATACTTTTTGTATTGTATTGTGTCCCGTTATTGGTTCAATAGGTTGAGCTAAGCTGAAGAAAGTGTTCTTGCGACTCTTTGTACCGCCAATGCGGGAGTCTCTGGATTCCGACACACAATGACTATAAAAGTAGATTAAAACATTCAGACGTCTGGAATGAAATCGGACGATTCGACTGAAGTAGAACAGCAAGTTGATTTCGTATTCACTTGTCACTGAGGGTTAACTTCAAAAGAAATTAAAACGTTAAACTTATTAAAGTGTTGATGAATTTGTTGTTGGACTCTCAATTGCAAAATTCTTGAGACCCTTCTTTAGAGTGAAGTGAGTTTTGTAGAAATAAACTAGTTTACATGTTAACCTCAATACAGTTTGTCTAATTAACATTAGTTCTTTTTCTTACCAAATTGCCATTTGTCGTTGGTAATAAGCTTTTTTAACATGACATGCACATTGACATCTTGGAGTTAAAGAGCAAACTAGCTCATAAACACCCCAAATCGGGAGTCGAGATGTGTGTAATGCAGTTCCCTACGGTAGAACTCAGATGACAGAATACGCAGGTTAACCAAAATGCAGAAATGGCTAACATGCATTTCGTCCACGGTCTCTTTAATGGTTATTCCATTACACATTGTTTGGGCGGCTACATTAACAACTAAGAGAAACAAGTAGCTTCAAACCTAGAAAACATGATTGTGGTACCCACCAGGATATTAGAACACTAGAATTATAAGAAGCTGTACTTAATTGAATTAACGAGCAAACTGATACCAGCACTAGGAAAATTGCTTTACAGCTACATGTTGATCATATGACGGTATTTGCCATCTTAAAGTCCAGTCACTGGTACCTCATGATTTTCATAACCGTCTCGCATTTTGTTTTGGATGCTAGATATGATTAGACAACACCCAAAATCTCTTGAGCAAGTTTGTCAGTGGAAGCCATTGTTAGTAATCATCTCATTCATATATGGGCGGAAGAAAATGCTCATACTATCGTTAAAACTCACCTCCATGACCAATTTTCTTTAAACGTCTGGATTTGAACTATTGAAGATCACCTAATTGGCCCACATTTTCTTCCACCTACATTGAATGGAGATACATAGACTCAGTTTCTACACGAAGACCTGTCAGTTGTGTGCATTATGCACGATGGCGCTCTTGCCCATTTTACTATGAGAGGATGTCAATATTTGAACGAAACTTATCCAGATCGCTGGATAAGTTGAGATGGACCTCAATTTTGGCCAGCTCGTTCACCTGATTTAAATCCGATAGACATTTCAACTTGGGGATATTTAAAAACGTTGGTTTAATAATAATAAATAAATACAATAGATTTTTTAATAATTTGTACATTTTCGGGGAAAGCAAGACGCAGTCTAGCTTATATAACTACTTTACTGAACCTTGTTAAAACCGTTGACTAAATTAAATCACTAATCTATCTGGATGGCAAATAGTCTTAGAAATGGTTCTAATAAAAATATAGAATTTACCAAAAAAAATCAGATGTGTTAAGCAAATGTCTATAATTTATATAATGAAAATTGTTTGAATTTTTTCTAAAAGTTTTTTTCATTAAGTGATGTTAACTCAGCTAGTAATTTTAATTGACTTATAAGTAAATGATCTCTGAACCGTAGCAGTCCGATGGTGTGGAGTTGTTATTTTGTCTGGAAATCTTATAACTCTATAAGAATATTTAAACGAGCAAACTTACTCTTCAAGGCTATAGGAATGGAAACGTTTGACAAGACCTTAAAGAAAAAACTAGCCAAATGTAACTCTCTCCGTATATCCATCCTTATCAAATTAAGTTCTTTAAAAGTATATGAATTATGTCTAAGTACTTCTTGGGAAATAACACCACAGTTAAGAAAATTGCTCTATATTCCTTTTTTAAAGAAAATTGCTGTATATTCCAAACGTTTCAGGTTCTAGGTCAGACCCCGTTGTCAATGGTTAAGTGACTTGGATAAAAAGGCACAATTCTAATAATGAAATATACAGCAACTTTCTTAACTGTGGTGTTATTGCCCAAGAAGTACTTAGACATGAAAAATATGCCACAAATATCATTCAGGAAACAACTGTGAATTGTGGACATATTTACGCAATCCAAATTTAAATCTGGTTTCTCTCAATAATGTTTAAACAGGGAAAATAAATAAAGTCCCAATAATTAAAACTTGACAGGACAAGAGATTCACAAAGCATTTTACGCATGGTAAAATTTAAAATTTGTCTGTGATTATACAATATCTTTAAAGAAAAAAATGACTTTTTTATTAACAATTTTACGAATTCTCGAAACCTTAATTCAGTATCCAAGACTATGTCAAAATTTCTCCTATTTATATTATACCCTTAACCTGTCATGCGTTGCCAGTTATGGCATTGGGTTGGATAACACCCAATGACCATAACCGTGAAAAAGAAATGGCTGGAGATCAAAGGTCAAAAAAATGAGTTTCTCGCGATTTTCAGCAAAACGGTCAGTTTTATTTCAAAATTACCTGAGACAAAATTGTAGATTATAAAATTCTCTACAACAAATGTATTAATTTTTTTTCTCCTAAGAGCCACCATTTTAAGGTGGTTTCCCCAGTAGGCCTATTCCACGGGTCTGTGGTGATTTTTTTTGTTTCGGAATTATTGCAAAGTAACATATATTAATAAGGGTTGGTAAAAATAAAAGCGGTGTAATTACAAAAAAAATTTATTCAACTGAAGCATAATTACGAATATTCTGTTTCCTCTTCTACTTCGTCTCCTTGTTGATCTTCTTCTTCTCGTTCTTCACTTTGGGTGCAAGTAAATTACCCCAATAGCGATTCTTCGTTGGTATCATGGGAGTCCTCTACAGTTGGTGACTCAACATTAGAGCAAGAGCGGAATCTCTTAAACGTGATCTATTACGAGGAGGTCTTAATGTAGTTCCTGTTGATGTACTGGCTTCTTGATCTTCGCGTTTTCTTTTAATGGCTGCAACAATAGAACACTTTCGAGTTTAATTTTTAAGACATTCTTTATTTGTTTTCATAGATTTTTGTTTTTCAAGATATTTCGAAAATCCATAATCTCTTTCAATACCTGATCAGTGTCTTCATACCACGATCAATAGTAACAGTTTCACCTTAAGTTAAAAGATGAGCACAAATAAATTAATATTCTGATATTTTTGTGATAAAACTCAAAACAGCAGGAAATAGGTTAGAAAAGAGATTAGGACAATCACATGTTTTCACGAAGGAAAAGACTAACTGTATGTATTTTATTGTTGGGCACTCTATACGACCCATGTGACTCTAGTGACAATTGAACAAAAGATAGATGTTGTCTCAAGGTTTACACTGGCGTAAAAATTTATTATATCTGCGATTCTCATAGCGAACTAATTTCACTTATATTACAGCTTCAGTGATATATATATATACGTGCCCGTACTTATGCAAATTATGATGATTACAAATTATAAAACTTTTTAAAGGGTTATATCTCTAAAACGGTGGCTCTTAGGAAAAAAATTGTTAATACATTTTTTGTAGAGAATTTTATGGTCTACAATTTTCCTCTGGATTAAATTTGTGATAAAACTCACCGTTTAAGCTGAAAATAGCAGAAAACTCATTTTTTGACCTTTGACTTCAAGCCATTTTTTTTCTACAGACCGAAACCATGAGGACTTTTAAGACTTCATTTATAATTGTATTTTGAGCAATTTTACCAAGTTACAGCTTCTTATGAATTTTTGTAACATTTCTCCTGATTTTAGGCCTAAATAGACCGGATAATACGTAATTGAGCATCATTGTTAAATGAAAAATTACCACAATAACACATCAGTACAGTTTCCCGAGGGCCAAGTTATTGACCCTCAATGAAAAAAATATATATAGACAGGACAAAAAATGACAAAGCGTTCTTTCCTGCAGCTTGTTATCTTGAGGATTTGTTCTATAACGAATCCGCAATCTCCCAATCCCCTAGCCGCGGATACGAAACAAGAAATATAAGATCATTTTTCAGGAAAAATGGACATGTATGGATATATTTCTTCGAAGTACAAGTTTAAGGTTTCGATATTTTCCTTGGAAATACTTTTAAAAAGTAGTGAAGTTTGTAAAGTGTGTGCACAAGAGGAACAGTTGCTAGTAACATATGTTAGACATTTTGTTTTCTAATGAAAAACAAGCGTGATGTGTTAGTACATACATTTTGTATCGCAAAAAGTTTTTTTTAAACTCTGTTTTATGATTTTCAGGTCTAGTATTATAACTAAGGCAAATATTTAAACTGTTAAGGCCAAGTTCATCTTGTAATACATTACATGAATAGGCCCAAAATGAGGAACGAACATACATATTTTGTTAAATAAAAATGACCAATTGCCCCACCGTATCTCCAATACAAGTGCCTAATGTTTTGAAAAACTGGTCCATATTGGCTCTGGCTTAGGTTACAGGATAACCTAACGATAAATCAAAATATTAATTTCAGGAGCAAATCAGAAAATGAATATATAATTTAAATTAAAAAAAAAAACCGTTCAAAAAACACGTGCAATCAATCAGTATTTTCAGACATATCTCATTTTTTATCTGATTTAAGGCACAATTCTATTGAATATCTTAGCGTATTTCTATCTCTCTGTCCCTTCCCCCCCTCCTAATTTGTATTCTTTTCCCATATTTTCCAAATATTTATTAACTTTTTTTATTTGTTTTATTATTTCCACACTTTGTATGCTCCTGTGTATTGGTCACCATTATAGAACTTATTTGCCTATCATTTTCTGATTCACGCTGTATAACTATAAATCAACTCCACACAATATTGCAACGGCACTGATCTCTTTAAAACCACCCTGTATAAGTATAAATCCTCTCCACACTATTGACTGCTTCTATTTTTCTATTGTTTAAATTATTCCCGTATACCTATGATTTTCCTTCGCCCCATATGTCTAGTATTCCATTTATGCAACTGCTCATGGTCTACCTTATGTAACAAAATTGACATTTTTCAACCACCTTTTATGACTATAATTTTACTCTACCATTTATTTCAAACACCCAGTATATACAACTAAAATTGTTTGAACCCATGTCTATAATTATATTATACCCCATTCCATAATTCAAATATCCTAGCTGCTTATGATTATATAGCAAAGTTTTGATACAGCCTGAATAACATTAATTTTCCTCCACCCTTACTTTAAACACCTTGCATAAGCAACTATTTATGTACCACATTATATAATTTTTTTAACTGCCCTGTATAGCTGTAATTCTACTCCACCTTATATTTCAACCATCCTGTATATTCAAAACATTTTTTTGAAGCCTTCTGGATAACTGTAATTATACTCCACCCTATAACGCAAATATCCACTCTGTATGACTATAGTTTTGCTCCACTCTTATTTCAACCACTTTACGTACGCAAGTATTTATGTGTCACTCAAACAACATTGTTTGAACCACCTAACAGGACATGCACGCATGCATACACCTACCACCGTATACCATATAGAAGAACGCCGATTAACTATTGGAATATTTTATGCCATTCACGCGACTATAAGCCCCGTAACTTAACTTCGTCTCTAAAAGAACCTGAATTCAAATGAATCAAAATAAAAACCATTACACACACCCTGTACGATATACTTTCATGACCATGAAAAAATGATCTGAAAAGCAGAGCTCACTAAAATTCATGGCATATCTTGACATTTAAAATAGATATGTATGATGAAAATTTGACATTTACTTTGATGTTTACAGTATTTTTGCACATATTTTTCCGATTTTCAGCCAACTGGTGCGTTTTACCTTATAGACAATTAATTATATGGTACCTTTCTATAATGTTCCTTATTATAATGCAGTTTAAATCATCAAAATTGCCCAATTGATCACCTCCTTCTTTTTGGAAGTGTTTTAAAAATAAAAAATAATATTTTTGAGGGCCTCATTCTTTAAACGATACAAGTACGTATACTTTCTTCGGTGAAGTGGGGTTGTTTGAAGAAAACGTTTAACCTTGACAGCTATTCGACACTTATAGAACATCTTCAGCGAAAAGAATGTGCCGCTGGGTTATTCTGTGATATTTCACATCTTAGAAGAAAATGGAAGCAGATGGTGAGAGGTGATCTGCCCTAATGTAGTTGGACATTTTTTTTCGAAACAAAATAGAGTTTTTAATATGAAAACAGAATTCTGTTCTTCTGAGAAAATATGTATTAATGTTGTAGTACCCCAGGGTTCATCCTCGGGGCCTGTTTTGTACTTCAGGTGAACCCTGGTGGTCTTGTGACTCTGTTTAGTGATAATTCGTCGATTATAAAGACAGTTAAAGGCAGAGCCTGAAAATCTTATTGAACTGATTTGGCAACAATTGCTTATAACTCTATACGGCTAAGAATCATCAAAATTTGAATATGTCATTAACAGAGGGGTTTGAGGCTATCTCTAGATCTGCCACTAACCAAGTTTTTGGAATTGATTTTGGACAGAAATCTGAACAGAAGGGCCCCGTGCGCTACATTAAATTTCTAGTTAAGCAATCTTATCTTATTATAAGAAATCGAAAAATCATTTTAAGGTTGGAAAACCTAAAATTTGTTTATAATTCTTATATAGGATCCAGGTTGCACTATGGCATATGTTTCTGGGGAAAATCAACTGCTTTTAGTAAAACTTTTTATGCTCAAAAGTGTAAAAAGGACAAATGATTCTTTATAGGGGTTCTGTTTTCAACTAGTCGTTAGAGAGGCCAGCCATATACAATTAAGAAATGACATTCTTGTCAATAATTTTAAAAAATATGGTCAATTTCCTGTCATGCTACAATTTCAGACAAAATTTTTGAAATTCAGTTACCTCGACAAATTCATTGTTGAATTCAACGTATGTCTTACGTGAACAAACAGACCAGAGTGTTTGATGAAAACAAAAAACCTTCGGGCCTACGCAGAGTCAGATCAGAATTTCGAATGAAGCAGTATGGCTCTACCACAGATCTAAGAACTTGTTGTGACGATGTTGAACAGAGAAGGCAACATATTCTCGAACAACTTGTCAAAGTTAAAGGAACGGGTGGTCGTCCTTGTCCAGAGGAAATCATACCGCTAGAAGCTCTACTCAGGGCTTTGGTTGCTATGAAAGATGATGAGATAAAAGATCTAGAAGACGAACTTAAACGCGTGGAAGAGGCTGTTAGGAAGGCTTACGAAATAAAACTCACCCCAGAGCAGCAGGAGAAATTCGATAAATTGAAAAGAATACTTGATGAAAAATATGAAGATAATTGTAATAAAGATAACAATGTTGATGCAGAAGTCAAGTAACAGTGAAGTATTTTTTTCTATCAATAAATGTCAGTAATGAGTTAAAGACCAAAGCTAGTCAAATATCAGCGACTAAGGTATTCCAAATTCACCTGTTTTGCCCAATGTGACCTCTAATGTTGTAAATCACCATTCAAGATTAATTGCCTCAGAAGTGCTGAATTTAAACAACCGTTTTCTTAAAATAACTGCTAATAAATTACTAAAATGTAAAGTTAATGAATTATATACTGATTAGTTCAAGGTAATAAATGCACGAAAGTATAGTAGGTTGATATATTTTATGATAAATGCAGTTGAAAAGATATTTATGTTCATTATTGGGTAACCCTAGATATATACCGAGTCATTAGTTTCGCAATTTTCGTTATTATTTTTTAGTTAGTGGCTATTGACGAGCTTTTAGTGTGAACTGACTAATAAAATTTCATTCCCAATTAGGACTAGACCTGTTGTTTCTTGAATTGAGTTCTAGAAAATATGTATAATTAATATATCTATGTGCTTTATGTCAAACTGTTGTGAGCAATTTTTTATGAAAAAATTAAACTACTAAACGAGACATTTTGAATTTTTAACCGACTTCCAAAAAGTACGAGGTTATTCAATTCAATGTATACAATTTCGGGGAATGTTGAGATTTTCTAGAAAAATAAAATACCAAAATATGAAAATTTTAAATTATAAATTTTTAGCACAAGGTTTATTCCAAATACATACCAAATCTGGAAAACGATAGGTAGTTAAAGTAGTTATTGGTCCAATTAACAAATTTGGGTCGATGCACCACAGGATCCATAATATTTAAAAAAAGACTGAAACATTCAAAACTTGACAAATATCAAAAAATGGTGCAAATAACGTTTCTTTATATTTATAATTATCAGGGTTAGTAACAGTCAATTATTAATTCTGCAAAATGAAAAGAAAGCTTTTTCCCATACTATTAGTTACCGTTTTCGAAAAAATCTTGTCCTGCGGAAAGCGGAAATGTTGACTTTTAACTTTTAACTTAAACAACAGTGATATACTGTTGTTTTTTAGACTTTTTCAAAAATTAACCTAACATTCAAAATCGGTACTATTTTTGGATCAGGAGAGAATGACTATAAAATGCATGCAATTGCTTTCTAGTGACCGCCGTGCCAAATTCTGTGCTTAAGCAATCAGCTTATTTTGGAACTTCTGCCGGTCAGTGGCGTCCCTAATATCGAAACAAAATTTTGAATTTAGGAAAGGAAATAGTTAACTTCTTCTTCATTAACCGAAGAAGATCATAACTACATCCTTTTTAGGGTTTCGTATATACAATATACGGATACCCTTATATTATCACTCCGGATTTCTGCCTCTGTCACATCATAGCAATTTCTCCTAAACTACAATATATAGTTTGGTGACACGATCAGGAGTACATATCGTAAATGAAGAAATTTTGATTTTAGCGGTACTTTTGGGGGGAAAAACTAAAAAAATCGACAGTCCCCCCCTGATCTCCGAAACTACTGAGCCTAAAATTTTGAAAAAAATAGGAAATATAGATCGTTGCGCGAACTTTACAGGAAAAATAAGAAGAAACCATTAATATTAATTTTGGGAGGCAAATTACAGAATTAAATGTAAAATATAAAATTAAAATTGTTTCTAACCCATCATGTTATATATCAAATGAAAGGGCTCATTATGACGAAAACAAATATATTTTTTCCATTTTTTTAAAATAAATTAATTAAAAGATATTAACAAAAATATAAAAAAAAATTACAATTCCTCCCCTCTTATCTCCGAAACCATAAGCTGTAAAATTTTTAAAAAAATACAGGTATAGCGCCTCACGTGAACCTTTACTGGAAAAATAAGGAGAAACCCCTAATATTCTTTTAGGGGGCAATCATAGAATTAAATGGAAAATAAAAAATTATAATTGTTTCTAACGGATCCAATAATATATCAAATCAAAGGGCTCATTATGACGAATACTAATATATCATTTTTATTTTTTTAATATATATTTTAAAATATATTAAAAACAATATATTTAAAAAATTACCCATTCCCCCTTTATTCCCCAAAATATAAGACCTACATTTTTTTGTTTACAGAAAAAATAACGAAGAAATCCCTAATATTAATATTGGGGGCCAAATTATAAAATTAGATGGAAAATAAAAAAATATTTTTTAACCAATCATGCAATACATCAAATGAAAGGGTTTATTATGAGGAATACAAATAAAAATTTTTCATATTTTTAAAATTAATTGTTTACAAGATATTAACATAAAGATATAAAAAATTCTCATTTGTCTCTTTATTTCTGAAACCATACTACCTAAAATTTTGACAATAATTAGGGGTACTGGTGCTCACTTGAAATTTATAAGATAAATTATTAGGAAACTCCCGTAGTAATTTTAGGGACAAATTATACAATTAAGTGGAAAATAAAAATATCAGATAAAAGGCTCATTATGTGGTATATCATATTTTTAAATCATTTGTTTAAAAGATATTAACAAAAATATTAAACATCGACTTAATTCCCAACTTAGAAATTACACTATTTAAATTTTGAAATATATATTTTTATGTATTTTTAAATAATTTGAATAATAGATTTAATAATTTAAAATTCAAAACTTGACCTATTTTGCTCTATATCTTCCAATCTACAGAGCCTCAGAAGTCAGACAGTAGATTATAAAAGTCTTCCCTGAAAGTTTATTAGTAAAATAAAACTATAATTTTAATTTTTGAGGGCCAAATTAGAAAATTTATTCTTATAAAAATCAAGCGAATCCTGAAGCAGATAAAACAAAAAGTCTATGTGTGGAAAATGAAAGTGTATATTTTTTATAAATTTAAAACGCTTCCTTTAAAAGATATTAGGGCAAATATAAGATAATATGCACTCATTCCCTGGTTGTCTGAAACTGGAATATTAGAATCTTGAAGGTGATACGGAACCCTTAGTAGCGAGTCCAACTCGCACTTGAACAAATTATTTAAATCTGCTCATCATACTAGTTTATTATAGTATAAAAATTTGAGACACGTCTTTGATGCGAAAT
This sequence comes from Octodonta nipae, assembly GCA_034190945.1. NCBI lineage: Eukaryota > Metazoa > Arthropoda > Insecta > Coleoptera > Chrysomelidae > Octodonta > Octodonta nipae. The sequence continues at coordinate 36,042,568 of CM067216.1, read as the reverse complement.
ATTTGAAAAGAAGTTACTGAACTTGAGTTTTAAAATTTAATATTGTTTACATAAATGCTATAGTACCGAGTAAATGATTCTACTTCTAGTTGTTGCGATTCCTTTGTCAATGATCATACAAAATCAAGACGCGGTAACCATAATTGTCTACATTTTCTGAAAATAGTAGTAAAATCGCCCCCATTAACCGACAAAAGTCCTCAAAGGCATCAACAAAGAGGAGTCAAGGAAAATATCGTTGGCGTGTTTTATGTTTGTTGCCGTAAAGACGTCCTTGTCGTCAAACGCTCATATTTATTTACGACGTGCGAGAAAATCCATTATTCTACATTACTGTGCGAAATCACATGTTCGTATTTATTTTGTATGCGTAAATGGTGGGGAGGAGCACAATATCGCTTTAAACGCGTGTCCAAGGAAAGCAAACGCGATGGTTGTAATTGCGTTTAAGTTGTCTATTGACATTTGAAAATCGATTGTAGTAGGAATCCATAAACACAGTAAAAGAGAGAAAAAATGTTTATTATCAGTCTGAAACAATAAGCACAGATGGAACTAAAGCTATTAGAAACTTCAAAAATATACCTATTGGTTATTTTGAGCTTTAATTAAACTGCGTCTTGCAATTTGGAAAGACGCCCTGACAGCACATTCGGATACTAAACTGTAGGCAATGTTGTGTGTCAAAGCTTATCTTCTCCCAACTTAGAGTCTTCTTCTTTTTGAGTGCCATACCTTCAAGTGACGTTGGCGATCATTCTGGCCAAAATAATTTTATTAACTGATTTATCTAAAGAATTTCGTTGACGTCTCACCAATGCATTGTGTTAAGTTCCATAACCGCAAGACTCACCTACGACCAAGTGCCAGTTTGCCGTTAATCTTACCCTGCATTATCCCCTCGTAACGTGGACGAAGTATGTCATCTTTTTTATTTTAATAGTTTGCAGGATCTCTTTCTTTTTATTTACTCGTTGAAGGACTGTTTCATTTGTGTCGTGTAAGTTTCGAAAGCCTCGAATCGTTTCTCAGCGTTTTATGTTGTGGTACATGCCTCAGCTCCATAGTATTACTGAGAAGACATAGTATCGTAGATTTTAAAGCTAAAGTTACATACAACTTTTCTTACTAGGTACTTCTTGCTTTCTCAATTCGAAATCTGATTTCGCGTAAGTGATGCCATTTAGTGTACCTCAAGACTTTGTTTTCCAGTCTATACCTTTGTTCTCAAAAATAAGAACAAAAGATGCATACTGCTTTGTTTTCAAAATGTCAAGGACAAGTCCAGGTTATGGTCTTATATGAAGGCAAGAGGTATTTATTTCTTTGGAAAACAATCCGTGTTGTCGAATCTTTGTGATTTCACTTTAGTGAACTTCTAGAATTTGCTTATACCTCAGACTTTTCTCTGTATGTTCTTTGAAACATTAACAAGACGTAGACATGTTCTTGATGTTAACATAAAATATAATTTTTCAAATCACTTTTTTTGTCTAAATTTTTTATCTGTGAAGTCATAAACTGTTGTGTATTGACAAGATTAAGGAAGGTTTACAAACTTATCTTAGCAAGAAATCTCCTCGTCTGGTCTTGAGATATAATCTTTAGTTTTCTGTCTCAGTTATTTTAAGACACTTTGTAGCCTACCTTTCCCCCCTTTGTCTTATCCACAAGACGAAAACTCGACGCAGGACTTTTGCTTGATTTTTATTAATAAATGCAAAAGGTAAATATAGACCTCGAAGTTTCCTTGGACTTCCATCGTCTTGAAGTGGTTGATCTCACAACGTTTCAATAGCTGTGTATCTGCTATCGTCATCAGGTGAATGATAGGAAATTCAGATTATCGGTCGTATTTATATTATACCCCTAACCGGTCATGCGTCGCCGGTCATGTCATTGGGTCTTATCTGGTCCAATCAGCGTCGTCGTACCGAAGAAGAGCTCTCCAAATATTTTTAGTTTGGAGGCTGGGTTCGCTAATTATATTTTCGTTCGAGATTATATATGCTCTCTATGAATTTTCTTTTGTACCAGTGCTCTTCCTTGTGAATTGATCTGGCCTGGTCCCAGTTGATATTATGGTGTTCGGTCCAGGCGTGATTAGCTAGCCCAGACTTTGTTACCTCCGTCCTTTGAGTAGCTGTGCGGTGTTCCCTAATTCTGGTGCCCAGCGGTCGCTTTGTCTCTCCAATGTAAAGATTGCCACATTCACACGGTATGCTGCATATACAGTTATTTGGTATTGCTGGTGCGTCGGGTCTTGTTCTTGTTATCATGCAATCTTTACATTGGAGAGATAAAGCGACCGCTGTGCACCAGGATTAGTGAACACCGCACAGCTACTCAAAGGGCGGAGGTAACGAAGTCTGGGCTAGCTAATCACGCATGGACCGAACACCATAATATCAACTGGGACCAGGCCAGAGCAATTCACAAGGAAGAGTACTGGTACAAAAGAAAATTCATTATGACAGCATATATAATCTCGAACGAAAATATAATTAGCGAGCCCAGCCTCCAAATTAAAAATATTTGGAGAGCTCTTCTTCGGCCTCTGCCGCTACCCAGATAAGACCCAATGACCATGACCGGTTAGGGGCAGGCATTATTTGAATAACTTGTCTTCCAGACTAGACAAGTTTGACCTTAAAGTACCAAAACCGAGGACAGGTCCTGATCTTGTCTTGAAAAGACAATACTGATTTTGTTGCCTTAAATTTGTCATAAAACTAATTTAAGACATATCAGGAACATATGTGTTTAATATATAAGAAAAAAATAGTTGAAAAACAATTTTTTACTTGCTATTATTTTTTACACATTCAAGACTAGAAAACGTTGCCTTTTTTACCTACCTATAGTGGGCATTTTTCCGGTAAGTTGAAATTAAAATTACACAGGATAGTTGAAGTACCAACATATTCATTACAAAATTATCTAATTCTTAATTTGTAACTATTATTAATACAATTTGTTGAATGGATATCACAAAACTGCACTCTTAACTAATATCGGCAGGGTAGCAGCTCTATCTCGCTATCTAGATACGTCTCTAATTATTATTGTTTCATTTCAGACGCTGCTGAGCTACGTGGCTTCAAATGGATCGATAGATTTGTTAGAATTTATTCTTCAGCTACCTGGATTAGACCCCAATAAAGCTGACAATGAAGGAAATACTCCTCTACACTTTGCTGCTCAAGCCGGTAAGTTTAATTGACTTTTTTTATCGTGATATATAGATCGAAACTGTGTGTTGGACTGCCACTGCTCGTATTTGCAGCGTTATATTGTTTCTTCTTGTGGTCAGATATTGATTTGAGGAAAATATTAACTGTTATTCGTTTGATAAGGAAGTTTTACTCTATAGAGGGGGTAGAAAATTATCTCCTTAATGCATAATTGCTGTGTGTCAAATTTCCTGGAAATGTCTGAAGTGGTTCCATAGATATTAGGATCATTAAATTTGAAGACGCGAGATGTAAGACCGACATCTAGGATTTTGCGTACAAAGGAATGACACCTCGAAGAGAGTATTCAATAACACTGACAGGTGAAGAACCTGAAAATTTTATCGTGACATTCTGTCCTAGGAGTTAAGGGTGTGCTGATTCTCTCGAAAATCCTAGATGTCGGTCTGACATCTCGCGTCTTCAAATTTAACGAAATGTTTCAAATACATAAAAAAGTGTGATGAAGGTTCCCTGACCAGAAACAATGTATATTGTATATAATATATATTGTCTTGCGTACAAAGGAATGACACCTAGAAGAGAGTAAAAGGATCATTTTTGAAAACTTTAGCATCCAGTTTTCAAGGTTTTTCCAGGTTTCTCAAGATTTAAGGCATTAGGACTTACGTTTATATGAAGTTTTTGTCGTATTTATATATGCGGTATTTGGGCATTCTATCACCATATGTTGAACGGTTTGCTATTCCACCTCGCTGTCAAACCTCGCAGATTGCGGTCTACCTCATTTGTGTAGTGAGTCCGCGTATATGCCTTAGTTGGTAGTTATTGTGTTCAGTGATGTCCATATTTTACGGAGCTGATCAAAGGCGGGAGGTTTTATTCCTATGCAGGGGAGGTTTCTGTCTTGAAGTGAAGTCCATTTTCGCTCCCAACAGTCCATGGGATCACACTGTAACGTGTCTAGCAGTCCTTGTGGTTGGTCTTCTAGATCATAGTCTGTTTCTGCATGATTTGTCCGTGTCCTGGTGTATGGAAAGTTGGGGGTTGCTTTGTATACCTTTATATTCACGGAATAGAGCTGCTTTGCGCGGGAGATCTGGAGTAGTTATAAGGCTCAATATTGGTAGCCATTCAGTAGGAGTCGAGTTTAGCATTCCGCTGATTATCCTCATGGACTCATTTAGTGGTCTGTCTACCTTTTGGGTATGTGCGCTGTTGAGCCAAATCGGAGCGTCATCTTCTGTAGTATAGTAAAAGTCTGTATGACCTTCTGAAATTCTTCTTCTGAACTTGATGCCTTAAACATTGCCTTTAATACAACAAGTTTCCAATGTCCTCAGTTGAATAGTACAAATATTGATTTTATCTAATGTTGCATAATAAGCGTGTTTTAACTCAAAGATTTCTTGAAAAAAGAACTACTATAAGAACTTTTTTTCAGGCCAAATTGAATGCTTAAACTGCATGCTCAGTCGCTGTAAAGGAATAGATATAGATGCTAGGAACAGTTTAGGCTTCACACCACTAATGAAGGCTGCTTTACAAGGAAGAAACAAATGTGCCAAATTATTATTATTTGCGGGTAAGTCAAGGATTTTATTTTTAAAGCGTTATTCAATTTTTAAATGTTTGTAGCTTCTGTTTCTCTTCTTTTACTAATAATTAAAATTAAACAGTTGTATAAAATTTGAATATTCTTATCACCTTGCTATTGTTTATAATTTTAGTTGTAAGATTATTTAATCAATAGAGTTGCCTTTGAGATTCACTTTCACATGTTTTCATATATCATTATTAGAGATATCAAAATGAAATTTGGAAGATGGATACTGCAGTAGATTGCCTATTTGGTTCCAAATTTTTTTACAATTTTGAACTTCCTGTTTTACCGGAAGTAATGTCGATTTTAAAATTTGCAATGAAACACCCTGTATAGTATTTTAGTTTCTGATGAAACATTTTATTGCGAATACAAAAATATTGAGTTTAATATTGTTTACTTCAATACCTACCAAGATATTAACAGAAAAGAAGTAACTAAGGAAAGGAAAAATTCGATGGTAGCTAAACTCGGTTCAGATTTAATTTACGCCCGATATAAACAAACCGCTCGGTAAGGATTTGTATTTCTATTGGCCAATCGGTAGCATTTCACCGTCACAGTCAACAGCACTGCTTGTTCCATAAATCTGAATCAAGTTTAGTAGTCCATAAAATTCATTGCAGAAGTGACAGTAGTTGTCAAAATAAGTTATTAGTTTTTTTTTACTTGAACGTAAAAAAATTGTACTGTTTTAATTTGATCGTAAAATGGCGGAATTAAGTGAAAGAGAAAGAATAGAAATATTAATGATGATTGGGTATGGGGAGAGGAAAAGGACGCATCAAGAAGTTTGTGACCTTTTTAACATTGTTCATCCGAATACACAAATATCCGGTTCAGTAGTGACGAAAACTTTGTGAAGGTACGACACAAGTGGAACAGTTAGCAATTTACCAAAAAGTGGACGGTTAAAAAGCGCAAGTAATGAAGGTGTAGCTCAAAATATCTTTGGAAGAAAATCCTCACTTATCCACTACCGACCTCGCCAATATGCATGGAATTAGCCGTCGTTCAGTAGGAAGGATATTAAGGCAAGAAAAATATCATTCATACAAAATTCTCGCTCAAGAACTCTCCGAAGACGATTTCGACAAACGTTTGCAATTTTGTGACACGATGATGGATATTTGTAACCGTGATAATAATTTTATAAGAAATGTGGTGTTTTCAGACGAGGCTACATTTTGTTTAAATGGTACGATTAATCGACTTAACTGCCGCTACTGGTCGCAAAGTAATCCTGATTGGGTACAAGAGGCTCTTACACAACATCCCCCAAAATTGAACGTTTTGACCGGCATTTATAACAACAGAATCGTGGGACCCTTGTTCCTACAAGAAACTTTAAACGAAGATAGGTATTTACAGCTCTTGGAGACACAAGTTATTCCGGCATTGGAGGTAAATGGACAATTACCAAATAATATCGGGTTTCAGCAGGATGGTGCACCACCCCATTAAGTTCGCATTGTTCGAGATCATTTAGATAGGACATTTCATCACAGATGGATTGGAAGAAATTGTACTTATGAATGGCCTGCACGAAGTCCCAACCTGAATCCACTAGACTATTTTCTGTGGGGTTACTTAAAGTCTAAGGTTTATTTATTTATTTATTTAGCAATTTAGGACAGCAAAGAGCATCCACAACTTACTGTAGTACAATAACAATTGTTGCATATTATAAAAAATATATAGTTTATACAAGACTTATAATCACAAAGAAAAATAATACAAACTTTATAATTAGAATTTGTCAATTTGAGCAAATGTCTTTAATTTGTTTTTTAAAGGACGTAAAAGTGGTGCTAAATATATCAATATTTTTACAAAAGCTATTGTGTAACATACAAATTCTGATAAGGGGCGAATTAAAACCTACATTTGTTCTAGAAAATTCGACAAAGAACAAATTGTTATTTCTTGTAGTTTTTTGAGGTATAAAAAGACAATGATGATAACAGTGCTGGAAAGTCAATAATATTAAGAACTAATTTGTAGAGAACTAGTAGGCCAGACTGTATTCTTCTTTTCATTAAAGATGCAATATTATATCTATTTCTGACAGCCTCTATATCCTCGATGTTATAAATGCCTTAAGTTTTGAGAGTTCGCCACAGGTTGTACCATCATTTAAAATGTTTCAGTTATAAGTATAAATCCGCATCGATGTTGTTTAAGTTGACTTTAACTTCACTAGTTTTGGACGGAAGTCCACGAACATTTTGGTAATAGCCAGTTATGTTGATAGACCAAATAATTTGCAAGAATTACCTGCAAGAATAACTCAAGACATCCAGAGAATTACACCAGAAGTAATAGCTAGTGTTACTAGAGAATTTAAAAACGGACTTGCTTATTGTCAAGAAGTAAACAGTGCTCAGTTTGAACATCTAATACATTAAGTTTAGTTAAGTTAAGTTTCAATGTTTTGAAAATCACTTTGATTTAGTTAATAATTATGATTATGTATTTCTTTAATGGATATTAGATTTTTCCTTTCCTTAATTACTTTTCTGTTAATATCTCGGTAGGTATTGAAGTAAACAATATCAAACCCGATATTTTTGTATTCGCAATAAAATGTTTCATCAGAAACTAAAATACTATACAGGGTGTTTCATTGCAAATTTTTAAATCGACATTACTTCCGGTAAAACAGGAAGTTCAAAATTGTAAAAAAAATTGGAGACAAATAGGCAATCTAATGCAGTATCCACCTTCCAAATTTCATTTTGATATCTCTAATAATTCCAGAGATATTTGCTGGGTTCCAAACATTTGCCCATCACTGTATAATTGACTAAGATCGAGGCCCTCCTTCTTTGTATAGTTGGTTAGTGTCAGGCAATATACTTTTTCTGTAAATTATCTTTATTACCCTGCTTTGTAGCGTCTGCAATTTTTTAAGTAGTTTTTAGTAGTTCCACCCCAAGCAAGTATTCCATATTGTAATATAGTCTCGATTAGAACAAAAAAATTTTTAGTTCGCTTAGTGTTAGTATGTTATTTAGAAATCTATACTTTATATTAGCTGTCTTAATATATTGCTGACATTTTTGACATGTTAGTCCCAACGAAGGTGAGAATCGATGGTTACTGCTAAATAGTTGATATTATTTTGTTTGCTTATTTCGTGTTCAGATACTCCATAATTTATAAGCAGAGTTTGTAAATCTGGAAGATTGTTTTTATAGCTAGTGAATGGTACATCATGTCTTTTCTTGAAGTTTATTGTGAGGCGTTTATATAGAAAACAGTCAGTAAATTTTTTTAAATCATGTTCTGCCATGTTTTTTAGCGACAGCCATAAGTCATTGGGCGTATACAATGACTGTATCATCAGCAAAACTGATGATCTTTCCCGAAGTATTTATACTGAACAGAGTATTTATGTACAACGAGAATAGAAGGGGGATTAATACTGTACCTTGGGGTATTCCCATTTTCATTTTTCTCCATCCGCTTGTGATAGTTTGTAATCTTACTGCTTGTTCTCTGTTTTTAAGTAATTTTGAAACAGTTTGTGAGTCGTACCTATTATTTCTGCATCTTCTAGAACCTCTAGTAGTTGTTTATGTGGAATTATGTCAAAGGCCTAGGAATACGCATATACAGTATGATTTTTAGGAGTTTTTCAGTAATTTTTGTAAATTTAGGTTTTAGAGAGATTGGTCTGTAATTTGTTATGAGTTTTTTGCTGCCATTTTTGTACACTAGGACAACTTTTGTCCTTTTCAATTCTGTTGGGTAGTCCCCTGTATGGAAGTTATAATTTACTAAGTTGGTAATTAATGGAGCAATGTTATTACTCAGTATTTTAATTGTTTCAGTTTGTATTTCGTCAACACCTGGGTTTTTCTTTTATTTTTTAATGATTTAATAGTTTTCGATAAATTTTCGGCCATAAAGAAGTTATTAAATTCACTTTCAATGTCTGTTTGTATTTCATATATTTCACTATTATTTTCCTTTTAGTTAATTTTGTTGAGAAATTTCTAGATGTTTGTTGCAATTGATTAATTCATTTATATAAAAAAATTTTCCAGTACTTTTCTAGTTTGTTTATGATTTTTCGATAATTGAATGCGAAATTATCTATTGGTGATGGGTGCTAAATTGGTAACATTTTCATTTTTTGTCAAAATTATAGCGCTGATATTGTAACAGTTTGCTTCTCCCACCAGTGTAACAACTCTATTCCCTATGCTTACTGTGTAAGGGAGAAAAATGAATAAAAGCCCTGAGAGAAAAGGGGAATGCTGCCACCACCCGAAGAAAATTTGTGTTGGAGAGAAAGACTCCGGGAACCCTTCTCTGTAAATGTTAGCTGAAAATAAATAATATAAAAGGAACTTTACTGCTCCTTATCTGCCTTGACTCTCAGTCCTTGGTAGCTTCTGGTTTTCGTCACCTGGCCTCCTCTAAGAGGGTAAGTCCCCAGGCTTTGCGAATGCTGGTGGTTGTATGGGAAGAAGGAAGGAGTTAAAAGTAAACAACCAAAAAAAATGACACATATATTGAAGAAAAACAAAATGAATTGAAAAAAAATTAGAAACAATAAAATAACCCCAATATGTAACAAAAAAAAATACAAAAAAATTAACCTCAATTGTTGGTGGTTAAACTCTACTTAAGGACAAATGTAACTCCCCAAATTATGGTTTTTAATCAACTCAAAACAAATACGAAAATAACTTTATGGAACACAATATTACTTATACCCACTTATCCTGGGAATGACAGGTACAATACCCCCTATTCAAGCCCTATCGGTGCCTACTGCAATAGGTCTTCCCTTATATCAGCAAACGTTGGTGAGCCAGTTTTATCCAACGCATATATGAGTATATCCCCAATAAACATATAATGTATATATATATAAAAAAAAACAATTTAAGACAAAACCAAATTTAACCAAAATATCCCCAGACAAGAAAACATAATTTTTTGGCCGCTCGTTCCTTTTTGCCGACTCAGGGAGTCAGATGAAATCTTTACCAGTTTACAATCTAGCTTTGCGTACTCCGACGCTACTTCGTCCCTATCACGAGGTCTCTTCCCGGCCGTTTGCTGGTCTAAGAAACCTCTACCCTGGGTTCAGAATCTGAACCTACAACTCTACGGACAAACTCACAGGTTTTGTTTGGCACTAACACTCCACGGTTAGTAAATTGTAAAGGTACTCACCGGATGCGATTTATCCTTTAATCCCAAAAGGTTTATCTGTGAATTAAAAGAAATTAAATCTCACTAACTTTCTAGCTAGCTAAACACTGATCAATACACACTCGCGACTTTCGCGTTTCCCGTCCCCCGACGATAAATTTTATAATGACTCTATAATTTAGTTCCTAACGCCCTATTTGGACAGGTGAAACGTTCCTCTCTTAGGAGTCTGGTTTCCACCTTTTTTTATGTCCCCTATAAATCCGTCGCGCACGTACGACTACTTTTCTTGAGTTCCGGCCCCGAACTAGTTTAGAAATTCTCTGGACTAGTTCCTCGTGAACTTTAGCCCCTCCCATATGGGTACTATCTTCACGAATAAGTTAACAACAAAACTCGCTACCCCGTGAGTTGTTCATTGTCCGATTGGCTGCATCTTCCGCCATTAACCGACGGGTTCTACGCACGTGCCTTTCTTCGGCATTTTAAAAAATTCTAGAACAAACTTTTAATTAAGGACGGCAAAATCAGCAATTTTTCTCTAACTGCGTGTCTACCTGGTTTTTAGCACGTACAAGAGTTCAACATTCTGCTAACCATGAATCGACAAAAAAACCAAAACGGAACGATATGCATAAGCTATTCATTGTTTAAATAAAATTATTATAACATGGAAAATATGCAATTTTAGCGACATGTTTCATATTCTGCAATACGAGCGAAATTTTTCTATACGACGTTTTTAGTTTACTTCCGTGAAGAAATATTAAATAACATATATCCCATAAAAGAATAAAAAAATACATTATGAAATCTTGTAAACATCCTGAAAAATTCCAAAACTTTTCGATCTCCCCTCGTAAAGCAAAATTTTCATTACAATTTCTGTCGTCGCATTTATACTTAAGTCTACTGACAAAGTTGTACTTTTCCGTTACAAAATTTAATTGAACGCACTTCACAAACACACTCGATGCTTTTGTAGACGCTGCATTTTCTCCTTATCTCCACTACTAAACGCCGCTAAATCATATCAGCTGAGATGAGGTAGGTCAAAATTAGTTCAGTAGGTAACATGCGAAAATTTAATTTAACGCAAACCAAAGTTGGAGACAACGTGGTTGAAGTCCAAATTGCGCACTACTTTTGAGAGTTTTTACAAATTGTACGTTTTACGCCACAAGTAAAAGTTTGTTATGGTTTTTGAAAGTTCTTTCACTCGTCCGCGGAAATGTCCAAAATGTCAGTCCCATGAGGGGCGGTTTCACGAAACTTACGTTAGTGAACGAATCGGTCGACCTGTTTTGGATGAAACGGCATTAATTTGGCTTGCTGGTACTGCATATATTTGGGCTGGCTAATTGGCTGTCCTGGTTGAACTGTGAACTTCGGTTGACTCTGGTACTCATACTATTTTAGATCATTATGGCATCTCTGATATCTGGAACTTATAATTCGTTGTCTGCTTCTTCCTTGGCTAGTTATTTTTTCTGGAACTTATTCCCTGGTAAATCTGGCTGTCTGTCGTCCGGTTATTGGCTCTTCTCGCACCAATATTTTGTCCTCTTCATCTTTATATTGCTATATCGTCTACGCTTATCAACGCAAATGCCTTCTTTTAGGCAAACCGATTCCTAGAACATTTCCTATGCCCGGGAACCAAAAATTCTTCATGGCTTCTGCCATCTTTTATTACAACGCTTCATTGCTTCATCATTGAAACCTGTGTAGCCCTACCTGGACCCGGTAGCCACACTAAACAAAATTCTCCTGGACCTTTCCCAAAAGTCCTGACTTCCACTCTGGAAGTGAACATTACGGATACCTATCTCTGGTATCCAAACCATTAATTTTTCATCTGGATTCTCTCGATCCTTTTCGACTCGCTGTGTAGATACACTTTTGACCTTTGTGTATCCACACCAATATTACATCTGGACGATTTTTTTGTTTCTACAGCCTGTCGTCTTATTTACCAAAATTAAATAAAACATTTTTTTCTAGTTAACCTTGATCTGTTTTAACTTGCACACGTTTTAGTGAATAGTACTGATTTTTCTCAAGTCACTTCTGGTTCCAAAAGCTTCTACTTCTGCCCAAAATTACGATGTCCATTTCCATGATTGACTGGATTCTGACGCGATGACATTCGCGACATTTTACCGTACCGTTTTATTCCGAACTTGAAATCGAACCATTAAGTCCTTTCGCGACATAGCATTTCGAAATGCTTCAATGCCCTCAACCGCACTAGCATGAAACTGTTCATAGGCACTACGCGTACCTCTATTACCGTACTATTAACTGCGGGTTACCAACTTTTTGACCATACCCTGTACTTGATATGTATCGTAGTATTTTAGCTAAGCGCTAGTAGGAGATCTGCATCAGGATCTCTGTATCTCCATGACCATGACGATGAAACTGAGGACTTCTTTCTTGAAGCCATACACAAGACCTTTTTTTCAAGTCTTTAAATTACATCATATTACAATAAAACAATTAATTGCAATAACCAAAAAAAAGATAAACCCAAAAATATTTCCAACAACAATACAAACAAAAATCTCAATATTCTATCAAAAGTACAAACTCTAAATAAAAATCGAATCTAACCATATTATGAAACAGTTTCTTAGCACATGTTCCCAATAACATTTTCAAAAAATCATCAAATGTAAATAAACTTATTTATATAAATAACTCCCTATATTCAATCTAAAATTCAAAACTCAAAATAATTATCCCAAAACAATGAGAATATATAGATAACCCAACTCAAATAAGCATATTTACCAACATTTCAAAATGTTAAAACATGATCTGTTATGTTTCATTCAGATCCCAAAATATCTATCTCTAACAGTTTTATAATATATCAAACTTAAATCCCAACTAATTTCTTTCAAATGATTGCCCTGGCTCATAGCAACCATTTGTGAGTACTATTCAGCCAATATCTGACGGATATTGGGTCAGTGAGTCCATCACTGACTCGTATAGTACGTGAATCAAAATTTAAAAAAATCTATTAAAAAAAATTGCCTCAGTTCACTAGTGGTGAGCATGTCTCCATCTTACTTTATTAAAAAAAAATCAAAAGACTGACTGAAAAACTGATCCATTTTCCAAAACAAAACAAAATTAAATTTCTCTAAAGCTTACTCAATTATTGTAATCAAGAGCTGAATACAACCTTCCTCTTTACTACTCATTAAAGACACTTCCAATTATCTTTATTTTTACTTGTATACCCACAGTACAGCCCCTGTGATAAATCTTTAACCTAGTCAAAACATTAGCACTTCAAAATGTCATACTCTTTATAATCATGCCTCGTAGCACTAAAATCTTTGCAATAATTATTCGCTTTTCCTTCAAATATAATACAGCTTATGCTGAGGCCGTATTCTTGAAACTACAAAATTGTTGACAGCGTACATTCCTTTAGCAAACAATACTCCGTACGTTTACCTTTTATTATTTATATAGTTTACACTATTTTTCATATCCGGTATTGAATTAATTATTTTTATTCATGGAAATAATTTCTTCTCTTAAAAAATATCTCTTCATCTACTTTACTGTCAAAATACTCTAAGTCGTCTGAATACTTATCTCATTATATTTAATAAAATATTTCATAATTTTAGCAGAATTAACATTGCAGTTATGCTACAACGCATAGGATACCATATTATCTTTTTATTTCTGCGGCGATTATATAACGTTAGTTAGCATTTCGCTTAAGTTATCTATGTTTCTCGGAATTAAATTTTTTTTTATTTATTTTCAAAAATACAATTGGTTTACGGTTAACGCCTTAATGTCATATAGCAAAATCTTACGGGTGGAGTACAAAATTATCTCCCTAATACAACAAAAAATTTTAATCTCACATTCGGACAAAAAAATTGATCTTTATTTTATAGAACAGAAAATTCTAAGTAAGATAAACCCTTCTGGTATTCAATGACTTGTCCAGGAAACTAATAAATGGTTATGATAACCTTCCATGGGGGGAGAAAAAATGAGTCTATGTGCTATAGACTTGCAGGGGAGGGGGAATCAGGATTTTTACATCCCTCATCCGGGCTTGTATTAATTTTGCAAGTTTTTTAAAGCTGACCAATACAAAAAAGTCGCGAAAAATATTCTTAACCGTTTTTGGCACGGCGATGCCATTACCTTAATAATGAAAACGCAATGGGGGTTTCCTGGTTCGCTCGGATCTCCGTAGATGACCTTCTATATCTGCTGATTCAGTCCTTCATCTGGAGTCCTCCGTGCTACTCAGGCATTTCTTCAACTCCTCTTTATCAACATCGATCCATCCGGGAGAATTACTCGCGGCGTAAGTTGCTCCTCCTCATCTTCACTCGGATCTCCATCAGTTTCCGGTTCCGAAATCATCGTTTCGACTTCCTCATCGTCGGTCGATTCCACCTTATTATAACCATCTGTTTGGCGTGGTTTAAAATCCTTTAGCCCATTTATATGCACCACTTGATCATCTCGACCTCCTACCTTTCGAATTCTATACGTCACTGGGCCGATTTCTTCCATTATCCTGTAGGGCCTTACCCAATTATTGGTCAGTTTTTTTGATTTACCTACAATAGTTCCCATATTCTTTAAATAAACCAAATCTCCTAAGTCATAATGTCGTTCTCGTGTCTTTTTATTGTATTGTTTTATCCGGTACTGTTTAGCTTCTTCCGTATTTTCCTGAACGTCCCGGTATACTCTAGATAATCTGGCCATCATTTCAGATGCGTAATTGTCATCGTAATCATATCGTATTCGTTGCGGACGTATTATTTCATCGACGGGCAAAGTCATGTCTCTACCGTGAAGTAAGAAAAAAGGCGAATATTTTGTTGAGGAATGGATGTGACTACGATAAGCAGCTAATACGTATGGAATAAACGTATCCCAATCTTTCTGATTGTCGTTTATAAACATATCTTTTAAAACTCTATGCATTCGTTCTATTTGCCCGTTCGTGGAAGGAGCATAACTAGACGTCTGAATTTTTTCAATTTTTAAAAGTTTACATATCTCTTTAAATAGTGTGGACGTAAAGTTTGTGCCTTTATCTGTTAATAATCTCTTAGGAGTACCGTGACGACATATGATATGTTCTACAAACGCTCTTGCTACCGTGTCCGCTCTTTGATTTGGTAAAGGTATTGCTTCCGCATATTTTGTAAAATGGTCCTGAAAAGTTAACAAGTATTTGTTACCTTGCACCATCGAGGTTAATTCCCATGGTTCACTCACAGACGTGAAATGTTGCAGTGGTATTTTCTTAAAATGTGGTGACGTTTTTCGCTGATTACATGATTCACATGTATCACAATATTTTTCAATCTCTGTTTTCATCCCGGGCCAATAAAATCGTGTTTGTATAAGTCGATAAGTTTTTTGTCTTCCTGCGTCTCCGCACATTATGTTATCGTGAAAATCCCTAAGTACTTTATTAACGTAGGTTTTCGGTATCCGGTATCACTAGCTGGTCTCTTTTTAAGTCTTGATCTCTTTTATATAGAACACCATCTTTGTCTATAAAATAATTAAGCTCGTCGTCGTCTCTATTTCCTGTCTTAACTTCGCTTAAATGGTTTAAGATCCCTTTGCAAAATGTATCTTTATTTAGTCCTCTCACTATCTCATCTCTTTCCCAATTAGGTTCTATAAGTTCTTCTTCAATCACGGCAATTTGACGAATTGTTGATTTAGATGTACCAAAAATACTAATTTTAATTGGTGCGGTTGAGAATATGAAATTAACCATGTCTTTCGTTTCATGCCACAATTCCTCCGTTAAATCATCCTTTATTAAAATTATATTTTGTTCATTATTTTCGTAAGACATCGTATATAGCTCTTGTAAGCCTGTCCACGTAGATTCTAAATTTATTTTCTCATCAGTTCGTCGTTTTCCAAGTATTAAATAAAATATTGTCCTCTGTCTGTCGGTAATTTTAACGGTTTGTCCAGCATCTGCGTTTTCTAAAGCAGTCCCGCGTAAGTGCTCCTTGTAACGAATTTTACTATAGACAAGTCATCGGGTAATTCATTTATTATTTCCATATCTTTTACTTGTGGTAATGCGTGTTTCCTGCGATAATCTATGAAATCCAGATAAGACATATCTACATAGTTATCATCAGTATTATACATGCGACTTAATGCATCAGCGTTTCCATGTTTTCGACCAGGCCGGTGAATTACTTGGAAATCGTATTCTGCAAGCGAGAGGGCCCATCGCGTCAATCTGGAGCTCGGATCTTTCATTGTCAATAACCATTTTAACGCTCGGTGATCTGCGATTAAGGTAAATTTTGAGTTGGTAAGAAAACACGAAAATTGTCGTACTCCAAAAATAACAGCAAGTAACTCTTTTTCCGTGGTAAAATAGTTTTTCTCTGCTTGGTTCATTTGTCGGCTTGCAAACGCCACCGGTCTCTCGTGCCCATCCCTGATTTGACTTAATATGGCGCCAACGCCCGTATTTGACGCGTCAATGGCTAAAATGAACGGCTGACTAAAATCTGGGAATATTAAAAGCGTGTCATTTGTTAAAGCGCCCTTTAATTTTTGTATTGACTCTAAAACTTCGGCAGTGATTTGAAACTTCACGTCTTTTTTCGTTAAATTTGTCAATGGTGTAGTTAACTCCGTTATCCTCGGTATAAATCTTCTATACCATCCAACTAGTCCTAAAAATGATTGTACTCCTTTAACATTTTTCGGTATTGGAAATTCCTTGATAGCTCTAATTTTCTCTGGGTCTGGTAAAATTCCTTCTTGTGTTAAAATATGTCTCAAATATTTTACTTTTTCTACGATAAAATTACACTTTTTCGGTTTTAATTTAATATTGGCATCTCTTAGTCTTTCGAACACATTTCTAATTCGTTTTATATGCTCTCTGGGACCGTCAGAATTATATATCACTATGTAATCCAAGTAAACCATAACCGAATCTCCGGTCAAACCTGATAAGGTAACATTCATAAATCTCTGAAATGTAGATGGTGCATTAACTAATCCGAAGGGCATCTTTAAGTATTCGTAATGTCCATGATAAGTGCTAAATCATGTAAGCGGTATATCCTTTTCTTCCATGGAAAATTGATGATAAGCTTCTGCTACATCGATCACCGAAAATAAAGCTTTATTTCCCGCCTGATAACCTTGAAGTAAATCCGAAATATTTGGTAATGGATAATATTCTTTTTTCCTAACACTATTTAATCCTCGATAATCAATACACATTCTAATCTTTTCTTCTCCATCCGGCAATGTCTTGGATACAAGAACAACTGGTGCGGACCAAGGGCTCGCTGAAGGGCGAATAACTTCTGTTTCTAGAAGTCTATCGATTTCTTCCTGCAATATCTGTCTTTGCTTATAAGGAATTCGATACGGAGCTTTACAAATTTTTTGTGCTCCAGGTTCTAACGTGATACAGTGTTTAACTCGAGACGCGCTTGGTAAAACTTCCCTTTCGCTCATAAATAAATCCGAATATTCTTACAACAAATTTTGAAGTTGTACTTTAGTATCAGTCTTCAAATGTCCAAGATCAAATTCTTTCAACCATTCTTTATTTACTAAATTTACTCTTCCTATCGTGGCTGATTTTGATGAATTTTTCATTTCTGTTGCCATCAATGCAATACCCAAATCATGTCCTTTTTGAATTCTCACTTCCTGTTCTGACAGATTTAATAAACGTATAGGTATTTTATGTTCATTCGGTACAATTGCACATGCTATGTACGCGGAACCGTGCGCTAATTCGATAGGCTCGCAAACCAGTGCGTTGCCGGTTAATTTCTTCTTTAAACGACCGTGACAAACTAATTCCGTTCTCGGAGGTATTGAAATAAATTCTGGCGCTACAATTTTTGTGGCCATTACGTCATCGCTAGTCATCTCATCAAAGGAACAATCTAATTCATTTTTTTCAGTTATGTTTCGTTGAGTACAGGGTGTTTCATTAATTTGGGCCCTAATTTCCATATAATTATTGTCTGGTGCATGTTCTTCAGTTCGCCCATTATTTTTCTGAAATTTTCTAACATACATTAACCATTTACTCCAGTTCTCCTGTACATTTAATTGTAATAACATTTCTTCATCCATTGCACACATGTCAATCGTTTTACCCCATGCGCATTGCACAAGAGTCTATCGTCACAAACTACCATTTCAACCATTTCATGAGGACCAGTAGAAGTGGCACCAACCAAGACTTCCGCGGTTCCATAAGTTTTCACTTTGTGACCAGTTATACTTGAAAGTGATAAATCCCTTGTGCCATGCGGGTTAGTGTCTTCTTCCTTGACCAACCCCTTTTGTATCAAGGTTACCGCCGCTCCGGTGTCTACTAAGCATATCTGCCGCTGACCATTTATTACTAACATTAAAACATGTGGAACTTTATTCAAATTTTCCGTCCTAACTTCAGGAATATTTTCTTCATATTTATTTATGAAATTTTCTCTTTGGCGCGTTTTTTTCTCGACTACAATTTCTTTTGATTTCTGAACTTTTTCCAGTCTTTGATTCCCTACGATTTGAGCCTTTACATCTAACTTTTCTAAAACTTGCTTAGTAATTTCTTCAATCAAACTTTTATTAATATTTTGAACATTAATCTCATTTCCCCTATTCTGTGTTTCGCTAGAGCCTTCTAACCGGGGAACATTCGAAGGCGAAATTAGTTTAAAGAACTTGACGCGCCCTTTTTCGCATTCAAGTTCACGAACTCATTCCTATTCTTAGAAATAGCTCCTTTCGACGCCCCATTTTCAGGGTATCTGCCCTTATTTGTTCCCGTATAATCCAGATTTCTATTATCATTTATATTTCTATTTTCATTTCTATTTCTATTTTCCGACTGTCTATGGTTGCCGTTTCCCGGTCTGTTAAATCTATATGAGTCTATAGTTTTTTCTTCATCTTTATATTGCGCCCGTTTTTTGTAACAATCTCTAGCCCAGTGTCCTAATTTATTACAAAAATAACATGTCCGTTCTTCTTTAATTTCCTTCTTCGGCGGATCCATTCTCGGCTTCCAATGACATTCTTTGGCCAAATGCCCTTCCTTTCCACAATTATAACATTTTCTGCTCTCTGAAATAACTGAAACCTTTGTATTATTACCTTTGCCTTGGAGCATACGAGTAGTGGTTTCCTGTAACCGGACTAACTCTTCCGCTTTATCTAAAGTGAGTTTATCTTCTCTTAGAAGAACGACTCCCATATCATTGAGAAGATCCTTTCTCTACCCCATTTTCAATTGATTAAATAATAAGGCTGGAGTTGCTCCTTGCAAATCTTCTTGTAAGACGAGTCCACCCAGCGTCTTTAAACGTGTACAAAATGATGAAACGTCTTCATCGTGTCTCTGATTACATCTACTCAAATTTAACTGGTTTTCCCCAGGCAATCGTACTTGTGTGAACCTTGCAATCAGCTTCTTTTTTAAATCGGCATAGGATAACGTATCTAGGGTAGAATCTGACTTAAAAAAATTATAGGCATCTCCAACAAACTTAAATTTTAATAGTCGTAATGTCTCGTCCTCTGGCCATCCGTCTAATTTCGAACGTTGCTCCAATTTTTCTAAATATTTTGGGACATCTTTGCCCGTAAAATTATCTAGTGACGCGGCTATCATCCCCAACGAAAATACCATCGCCCATCGTAGGAATCCCTGTTCGGGTGCTACCGGTACGGTAGGAAAAGTGAATTTCCCCGGGCCCGTCGGACTGGTCGGGTTCGATGATTCCTTACTTGGGCCGCCGGCCGATGCATTTGATTTTACTACCCCTGGACTGCGCATTATAGTAACACGGATTTATATATAGTTAAAATGCAGGAAAAATTAAGTGGCTCTAATGTAAAAAAAATGTATATAGGGTTTCGCGGTCTCTAAGGATTCTAATGTCACAAAAATTTTATAGGGTTTCGCGGTATCTATATTTTGGAAACCTTCCCAAGTTCAATATGATATATCAAATAAAATGTAGTAATCAATATCAATCAAATAATAAGATATATATAAATATTTCATGTAAACTCAGTTTAACTAAAAGCAATGAAAAATAATAAATGTCTTTTAATACATCAAATCAAACATTTCCAATCAAAAGTAAACTAATAGCACGAAACTAATAAAATTATTTCAATTATGTCAAATAAATATTTCTCAATAGTGGTAACTTAAAGGAAATATTTCAGAAAATAATCAACTATTTCAATATATCAATGGTAAATCACATGCAATTGAAAATATATATCAATTGGTAAAACACTACAAATCCATAACTCAAAAAACGATCAAAAGTTACTTTGTATATGATATAATTAAATTACAAATCATAAACAATCATAAATAGAATCTGAAAACCGACATAGCATAATTTATATTTTCACATTAAATTCAACCTTTCTTGCTAGACTTTTCAACCCTGTTTTGGTTCAAAAGTTAGTGCCAACCCTGTGTTTGTTTTCCTCTCAGAAGTCCCTAACATCACCACCTAACTTCCTAAAATATAACCAGATCCCACACCGCTGCCAACCAGTGTAATAATTTGTTGCTGCCACCACCCGAAGAAAATTTGTGTTGGAGAGAAAGACTCCGGGAACCCTTCTCTGTAAATGTTAGCTGAAAATAAATAATATAAAAGGAACTTATCTGCCTTGACTCTCAGTCCTTGGTAGCTTCTGGTTTTCGTCACCTGGCCTCCTCTAAGAGGGTAAGTCCCCAGGCTTTGCGAATGCTGGTGGTTGTATGGGAAGAAGGAAGGAGTTAAAAGTAAACAACCAAAAAAAAATGACACATATATTGAAGAAAAATAAAATGAATTGAAAAAAAATTAGAAACAATAAAATAACCCCAATATGTAACAAAAAAAAATACAAAAAAATTAACCTCAATTGTTGGTGGTTAAATTCTACTTAAGGACAAATGTAACTCCCCAAATTATGGTTTTTAATCAACCCCAAAACAAATACGAAAATAGCTTTATGGAACACAATATTACTTATACCCATTTATCCTGGGAATGACAGGTACAATACCCCCTATTTAAGCCCTATCGGTGCCTACTACAATAGGTCTTCCCTTATATCAGCAAACGTTGGTGAGCCAGTTTTATCGAACGCATATATGAGGATATCCCCAATAAACATATAATGTATATATAAAAAAAACAATTTAAGACAAAACCAAATTTAACCAAAATATCCCCAGACAAGAAAACATAATTTTTTGGCCGCTCGTTCCGTCGGCAGACTCAGGGAGTCAGATGAAATCTTTACCAGTTTACAATCTAGCTTTGCGTACTCCGATGCTACTTCGTCCCTATCACGAGGTATCTTCCTGGCCGTTTGCTGGTCTAAGAAACCTCTACCCTGGGTTCAGAATCTGAACCTACAACTCTACGGACAAACTCACAGGTTTGTTTGGCACTAACACTCCTCGGTTAGTAAAATGTAAAGGTACTCACCGGATGCGATTTATCCTTTAATCCCAAAAGGTTTATCTGTGAATTAAAAGAAATTAAATCTCACTAACTTTCTAGCTAGCTAAACACTGATCAATACACACTCGCGACTTTCGCGTTTCCCGTCCCCCGACGATAAATTTTATAATGACTCTATAATTTAGTTCCTAACGCCCTATTTGGACAGGTGAAACGTTCCTCTCTTAGGAGTCTGGTTTCCACCTTTTTTTATGTCCCCTATAAATCCGTCGCGCCACGTACGACTACTTTTCTTGAGTTCCGGCCCCGAACTAGTTTGGAAATTCTCTGGACTAGTTCCTCGTGAACTTTAGCCCCTCCCATATGGGTACTATCTTCACGAATAAGTTAACAACAAAACTCGCTACCCCGTGAGTTGTTCATTGTCCGATTAGCTGCACCTTCCGCCATTAACCGACGGGTTCTACGCACGTGCCTTTCTTCGGCATTTTAAAAAATTCTAGAACAAACTTTTAATTAAGGACGGCAAAATCAGCAATTTTTCTCTAACTGCGTGTCTACCTGGTTTTTAGCACGTACAAGAGTTCAACATTCTGCTAACCATGAATCGACAAAAAAAACCAAAACGGAACGATATGCATAAGCTATTCATTGTTTAAATAAAATTATTATAACATGGAAAATATGCAACTTTAGCGACATGTTTCATATTCTGCAATACTAGCGAAATTTTTCTATACGACGTTTTTAGTATACTTCCGTGAAGAAATATTAAATAACATATATCCGATAAAAGAATTAAAAAAATACATTATGAATTCTTGTAAACATCCTCGGGATGTTACAATATTTAGTTTTTGTGTTTTTGCACCTGAATTGTTATTCTTCAAAACCCTTAACCATAATGTTTACATCCTGTATACAGTGATGGGCAAATGTGTGTAACCAAGCAAATATCTCTGGAATTATTAGAGATATCAAAATGAAATTTGGAAGGTTGATACTGCAGTAGATTGCCTATTTGTTTCCAAATTTTTTTACAATTTTGAACATCCTGTTTTATCGGAAGTAATGTGGATTTTAAAATTTGCAATGAAACACCCTGTATAGTAAGTTAGTTTCTGAGGAAACATTTTATTGCGAATACAAAAATATCGGGTTTGATATTGTTTACTTCAATACCTACCGAGATATCAACAAAAAAGTAATTAAGGAAAGGAAAAATTATAATTATTAACTAAATCTAAGTGATTTTCAAATCATTGAAACTTAACTTAAGTAAACATAATGTATTAGATGTTCAAACTGAGCACCGTTTACTTCTTGACAATAAGCAATTTGGTTTTTAAATTCTCTAGTAACATTAGCTATTACTTCTGGTGTAATTCTCTGGATGTCTTGAGTTCTTCTTGCAGCTAATTCATGCAAATTATTTGGTCTATCAACATAAACCTTAGACTTTAATGTCCTGTCTAAATGATCTCGAACAATGCGAACGTAATGGGGTGGTGCTCCATCCTGCTGAAACCAGATATTATTTGGTAATTGTCCATATATCTGCCAATGCCGTAATAACTTGTGTCTTCAAGAGTTGTAAATACCTATCTCCGTTTAAAGTTTCTTGTAGGAAGAAGGGTCCCACGATTCTGTTGTTATAAATGACGGCCCAAACGTTCAATTTTTGGGGATGTTGTGTATGAGCCTCTTGTACCAAATTAAGATTACTTTGCGACCAGTAGCGCCAGTTATGTCGATTAACCGTACCATTTAAACAAAATGTAGCCTCGTCTGAAAACACCACATTTCTTATAAAATTATTATCACGGTTACAATACAAAAATATCCATCATCGTTTCACAAAATTGCAAACGTCTGTCGAAATCGTCTTCGGAGAATTCTTGAACGAGGCGAATTTTGTATGGATGATATTTTTGTCGCCTTAATATCCTTCCTACTGAACGACGGATACGTGAGGATTTTCTTCCAAATATATAGCAACATTTTGAGCTACACCTTCATTACGTGCACTTTTTAACCGTCCACTTTTTGGTAAATTGCTAACTGTTCCACTTGTGCCGTAGCTTCGCAAAGTTTTCATCACTACTGAACGGGATATTTGTGTATTCGGATGAACAATGTTAAAAAGGTCACAAACTTCTTGATGCGTCCTTTTCCTCTACCCATACCCAATCATCATTAATATTTCTATTCTTTCTCTTTCACTTAATTCGGCCATTTTACGATCAAATTAAAACAATACAATCTTTTTACGTTCAAATAAAAAAAACTAATAACTTATTTTGACAACTACTGTTACTTCTGCAATGAATTTCATGGACTACTAAACTTGATTCAGGTTTAATTTGCGCCTGATTTAAATAAACGCACGTGTATTCGACTATGTAACAAGCAGTGCTGTTGGCTGTGACGGTATAATTCCACCGATTGGCCAATAGAAATACAAATCCTTACCGAGCGGTTTGTTTATATCGGGCGTAAATGAAATCTGAACCGAGTTTAGCTACCATCGAATTTTTCTGTTAATATCTCGGTAGGTCAGAAACAAAAATACTATACAGGGTGTTTCATTGCAAATTTTAAAATCGACATTACTTCCGCTAAAACAGGAAGTTCTAAATTGTAAAAAAACAAATAGGTAATCTACTGCAGTATCCACAAGTTTTAATAACCACTTGTTAAATATTTTCAAAATATGAACCTTCTCAAACATCGTTAATTCTTCCGGTTATTACCTCCAATCTGCGAATATGTTATATCATGAACTGCAATTGTTCAACCCCCGCATAAATCAGAATGCAGGAGACCGTGTGTTTTATTCACATTCACTGTCTGCGATGTCTGGAAAAAATTCCCCAGGAAAATGGAGGAAGAGAGAACATCGCCCCGAAAAAATTCATTCCAACGAAGCAAAAAAAAAGGCCATTTCGTCGGAGCGCTCCTGCTGAAACATCCATTATCGACGAAAATTGCCTAGCTAAAGTGGAAAAACAAATAGTGGCCGGAGCTTTCGCTTTATTATCATATTTCCCACCACTCCTGATCCTCGGCGTTATTAGTACATGAGCCTTCAATTTGTTGTGTCGTCTCAACGGGTTTTGGTAAAGGCCAATTAAGGAAATGTTTATGGTAGAGTTGATTCGAAGGAAAACCCGGCAGCAATCGCTCGATCGTATTGTGATTGCTCAGCCGTTTTGGAGATCAATTCTTTTGATGAGGTGTTACATGACATTTTTCATTAAATTAAATTATTAAGTGTAACCAGAGACTGTTAATAATTGTTTTATTTTAATATTAAAACAAGTATCATACTAATAACTTAACAACTTGACACCTAGATATAAATATTATGCCAAATTATTAATACAGTTGAAGGCAAAATACAACAAGGGCCCTACGAAATGAGAGATGGCACCAATAAATTTCTAATTTGCGTAATCATTTCCCGAAACTCGCAGAATTTTCTGGTCTACATAGAGTCATATGACAGGTTAATGACTCTGCGCCTCACAGAACAACAACTTCAATTATACCACCAGCCAACTGATCAGAAAAAGAACCCCTTCATGGAAGACATATAAATGATGTCAACCAAGATTATGTAGTGTTCAGAGTCGAACTACTGGTTGATCTCTCGTGATATGTTTCTTGAAACGGAGTGTTGGGTATATCATTTGTTAAGTATAATAATGTTCAAAAATAAAGCCTTCCTTGATGATGTCACACGCAGTCAGTGATCGCTTTATGATGTCTGAGCACTTCTCACTCGAGACATGCATTATGTGTAACATAAATAAACATTAATATAAAGTTCCATGAAGGAACGACCCCTATAAGTTTTTATATCTTTTCTTAATAGTTAGTTGAATAGTGGATTTCATATCGAGAGGACTAACATAAAACAATATGGTTATATTTTTGTGTGTGTTATTCCTGCCCAAATTCCTAATACGGAGGAATTATACTCTCAATCCAACATCAAGTAATTCCAACTAAGAACTATCTGAAGTACATCGTTAAAGATCCTTCAATCAACAGATGCAGCATCTCACAAGCAGTTATCAGGCATTTGCTGACTGAATACAAAGAACGACATGAAGCTTTGGCATGAATGCTGCGTCAGGAATTAGCACTGAAACTTAAACTATCACAGTCTGTAATAATATCCTACTATATAAAACAAACATTCAGACGTATACAAATACAGGAATTTTAAATTTCAAATATAGAGTCAATGGGAAATGAATAACACAAGAACTTAATCAATTGTTAAATCAACAACAGTAGTCCCAAAACATCTATTAAACATTTTAGAATACCTCAGTCTAGTATATCTGGGGTTTAGTGAATTCTCCCCTAAAGGCACGCTATCCGTACCTTAGCAGGAATGTGTGCGTACAATTTTTAAACACTGAACTATAACTCTGCTCCACTCTATATTTCAACTATCTTATCTATGCAACTGCTTATGGACTAAGCTATATAACCATTTTTCTAATACTTCTTTAAGCACCCTGGAAATTATTATTTGTCTCCAACTAATATTTAAACCACTCCTTATATACAACTTTTCTAACATTGTTTTAATCACACTGTATAACTATAATTTTACGTAGCCCCATGTTTCAGTTCATGTTCTATCATACAATGTTTTTTCATCCACCCTGTTTAACTATAATTTTACTAGACCCTCTATTTCAACCACCTTGTATATGCAACTACTTATCGGCCATGCAGTATAACATGTTTTGTACCACCCTGTACAACTATAAATCTATTAAACCCCAACATATTTTACCAAAACTGCAATTGCTTATTTGCCACCTTATATAACAATTTTGTTAAATTTTTTTTTGAATCACCTTGTATGTGTATCTCTACTTCAACCTGGAGTACAACCACCCCATATATGCTGCTGCTTACTGGTCATCCAATTCAACATTTTTAAATATTTATCTCTAATTGTACTTCAACCAATATTTTAACTATCCTATCTGGGCATCTAATTATGAGCTATGCTATTTCACAATTTTTCCACATGTTTTTTAAATCACTGTATATAGTATAATTTTTCTCCAGAATTAATTTAAATCACCCTTCATTTCCAACTTTTTCTACCATTTGAATAACACTGTTTAATTATAAGTTTACTTCGACCCATATTTCAGATACTCTATATATGAAGTTGCTTATGTTCTACCCTATATTACAAAATTTTTCTACCATTTTTTTACCCACCTTGTATAATTATAATTCTGCTCCAACCTATATATGCAACTACTTATGGACCACCCAATATAACATTTTTGTACCACTCTTAGAATTCTACTCCTCCCTTTATATGGAACAGCATATAGATTATGACATTTCTTAATAATATTTTTTAGCCCACATGTATAACTGTAATCATACTTCGCTACATATTTCATGCGCCCTATATATACAACAACTTGTGGATGTAGAACACTTTTTTAACCGTCCTATAAACTATAATTCCACTCCATCTTATATTTCAACCACCCTGTATAAACAATAACTTCTAACGTTTCTTTCAACCCATTTAATAACTCAAGAACAAAATTCAAATATCATAACTGCATACATAACACATTTTTTCTAAGATTTTCTATTCACCCTATATAAATATAATTCTATTCTACCCTTATGTATGAGCCAAACAATATAACATGTTATTATCCACCCTGTATAAATATTATTCGACTCCACCCGTTTTTCTATCACCTGGTATATGCAATGACCCATCTAATGTAACTTTTCGAACCACTCCGTATAACTAATTCTACTCAACCCTTCTTTCAACGACATTGTAATATAATTTTTTTAGATTATTTTTAAACCGCTCTATGTTTGACCTATCCTATTAGACCATTCAATAGAGCAAACATTAACTGATAATGTGTAAAAAATACTATCAGGACACCGACTGTGCCATCACATTAACAAAGATTCCAAGCGATATTTTGCTATGTTTTCCACTCGCAACTATGGTTTTTTACTTTGTTATAAACAATTGAAGCAAGGAATTACGTTTTTTTTCTTATCATGTTTATAAAATCAAAAACAATAAACTAATCTTAATGGTGTCAACAGGTCAATTGTAAAGCATGAAAATACCAATGAAATGATCTCAGGCTCCATCCGATTGGATCATTAGTAACAGGGAAAAACAAAAAATACTGAAAATTGTAGGATTTTTTTTAAATCGTATCTTCGTCACTTTAGAAGCTGTAGAACTGGGCTTGTAGGAACTGATAGTAATTTACATCTATTTTATGTATGCCAAAACCAGGCGCTACCGGTTTATTAGTTTTTGAACAATCGTGATATAAAGTTTTCTGTTCACTATTTTTGCATTGTGCCCCCATGCGTCATAGATAATCAAATTTCAATTTTGAAACAAGTTGTTGAAAGTAGAGGTGTCATTCTACAAAGCCTCTATTCTCATTTTTCACTAAATGTCTGAGAAATATCTGAAAAATGTTAGCAAACATGACAAAAAATGGGCGAGCGTATGAATGTACCCAAGGAGTGGGGGAAACACGGTTGTTGAGGGGAAGCGTATAGTAATATATAGTAGAGGCACATACATAGATCGTTTTAATATTTAAAATCCTCACAAGTAAGAATTTTTTTAATGACCGCTCTCCTCCGATGTTCCGTAAACACAAAATCCACAAATTAAAGCAAAAACGTTTCCGAGAAACCATTTACATATAAATCTATTAATAAACAGTTCTCATTTGACATAATAAAATCGAACAAATTACTCTCTATAGAAGTTTTTTAACGATTAAATTCTTTCACCATCTGTCAGAGAGACAGGTACTATCGATAATAATTATTGTTAACAGTTCCCTCAACAACCGTGTTCCCCCCACTACTCGAACACATTCATACGCTCACCAAATTTTGGTCATTTTTGCTAACATTTTTCGTATATTTCACAGACATTTAATCAAAAATGAAAATATAGGCGTTGCAGAATGATACCTCTACTTTCAACATCTCTATTCTGAATTGATATTTGACGATCCATGTCGCATGGAGACACACTGCAAGAATAGTGGACTAAAAACTTCAGATAGCAATTATTCGAAAACTAAGAAACAGTTACTATCAATTCCCTCAAGCCCAGTTCTACAATTTCGATAGTGACGGAGTTATAATAATATAAAGAAAACCGCTAAATTTTCCAGTATTTTTTGTTTTTCTCTGTTACTAAAGATCTTATCGGATCGATCCTGGGCTCATTTAATTGGTATTTCCATGCTTTACAATTCACCTGTTGACACCATTGAGAGTAGTTTATTATTTTTCATTTTATAAACATGCAACGAAAAAAAACGCAATTTTCTTGTTTCAATTGTTTATTATAAAGTAAAAAACCATATTTGCGAGTGGAAAAGGTAGCAAAATACCACTACAAATCATTCTTAATGTGATGGCACAGGCAGTATCCTGATAGTATTTTTTGCACGAATAAATCTCTATTGATTGGTCTATATATGAAACATCCTGTAAAATTACGCTTGATATATCAGTTGAATGTTCTTTAAATAAAAAGATTCAGCAAAATCAGTTCAGTAATTCCTATGTGATGCTCGAACAAACAAACAAAAAGACAACTAAAATTTTATAATAGTATAGATTATGGACAGAAAACACGTTTACTGAATTTTACAAAATATTTACTTTATTTATCACCTAATATGTATATAACATTCTGTACTACATTCTTTAATTACTTAGTAGTTGAATAACACAAAATGTCGGTCACGGCAATATGTCTGCCAATATCCGTCTAGCCTGTTGGGTGATTTTAGTCGGGAACTTTACATCGAAATTTACAATAAGATCTCCACGCCTGGAAGGCTCCTTGGGGAACGGTAATCCTTGTCTTGGTATATACTTGATGGTATCTGGCGAAACAATTTCTCCCGTATAATCCAAAGTGAGGGATCCACCGTTTAGTGTTGGAACGCTTATTATGCATCCACAGAGCGCTTCTTTTAGGGTTATCTTGGCTGTATATTTGACGTCGCTTCCTGCAAGGAAAACGGGGATGATAATTTAATAAGCTCGGAACTCGAGATTTGAGGTCTTGTTTTATGGAAATCAGATAGTGTTTGATGTTTTCGTGAAAGGGCTGGGTTACCTCCAGATGCCGTTTATGAATAAGATAAGTTCATTATAAAAATATTAAACATTTTATGACAGTTCTTGGTGAAAGAGTGAAATTTGCTCCTTGAAACTCTACGATATTTCAACAAAATTGTATTTCGGCAAAAAAACTGCTGCAAGCATTTCTATCATCATTGCGAACATATCTTGTGGTTAGAAATAGTAGAGTTAAAGGGTAAAAAGGACAGGTTTGATTGTACGAAAAACTCCACAAAAATATGAAATTTTTATGCAAAGTACGGTGAAACTACCAGATCTGCTGATCTAGTTTTTTAATTGGATATGCATATCAGACTTGACATCGACTAAATTATCTTTCTTGACTCATTTAACTCATTATTTTGCTATTTGTTTTATAAATTAATGAAATGTGTTTTAGTTAATAAACTGAAATAATAGTAACATTCAATCAAGAATATGCCACAAAAAACGTTTAGAAGACATGTGTATAGTTGGTGACGCGATCAGAAGTACATATCGTAAATGAAGAAATTTGATTTTAGGGGACTTCTGGGGGAAAACTAAAACAATCGACCGTTCCCCCCCTTATTTCCGAAACTATAAGAAGTAAAATTTTGAAAAAAATTAGAGATATAGGGCATCACCTGAATTTTACCGGAAAAATTAGGAGAAACAAACCTCTACTAATAATTATGGGGGGCAAATTACAGAATTAAATGGAAAATATAAAATTAAAATTGTTTCTAACACATCATGTAATATATCAAATAAAGGGGCTCGTTATGGCGAAAACAAATATATATTTTTCAAATTTTTGAAATAAAAAAGATATTAAAAAAATATAAAACATTTTACCCATTCCCCCTACTTTATCTCCGAAACTATAAGCCGTAAAATTTTGAAAAAACTCAGAGATATAAGGCCTCACCTGATCAAATAAAAGGGCTCGTTATGGCAAAAGCAAATATATTTTTTTTTTCTAATTTTAAAAATAAATTATTTTAAAGATATTAACAAAAAAATATTTTTTTACCTATTCCGAAACTATAAGCAGTAAAATTTTGAAAAAATTGCCAGTAAAGGGCCTCACCTGACTTTTACCGGAAAAATAAGGTAAACCCCCTAATATTAATTTTAAATTAATTAATTACAGAATAAAATGAAAAATATAAAATTAAAATTGTCTCTATGACGAATTCAAACATATTTTTTTTATATTTTTAAAATAAATTATTATAAGATATTAACAGATACTCATTTCCCCTATTAGCAGAGATAAGTCCTATAACTTTTGCTTGAATAATTGTGAAGCCCTATATTTTTTGGACATCTGATGTATAATGAACGATAAAATTACACACGAGATGAAGCAAGCTGAAGAAAAAGTTCCTATAGTGAGAAATAATAAAATTAAAAAAAATCAATAGCCATACTAAACTGACTTTTCGAGATTTTCATTCTTCAAACCCCTGGATGTGGAATACATTTCGATATAATAAATAGCCATAGTAAAAATAAAATGAAATAAAAAACAACTACTTAAGGTAAACATCAGGTATTTTAGCAAATAACAAGATTAACTAGAAAGAAGTACAACGAAATTGAAAAGATACATGGGAAACATATTACAAAATTAATTCTACAATTTCTGCAATATGGGCACTTTTAAATTGGTAACTCTCTTTCGTCATTAGAGATCAGCAATAATTTGACATATATTAAAAAAAATAATTTATAAAATTATTAAAAGTACGGTGATATTTTATCAAGCAACACATTAGAAACATATGATCCTATTAATGATCATCTACTAAAATTTTATCGCAAGCAATTAATTCACAGATGAACAGTGTTATCTTCTATTAAAACGTAATTTGTGACATCATCAATTAGCAACAAAATACAAAGTAAATGCTTTTAAATCACACTTTTTTTCAATTTGGCTTACCAGAAATGCTTTTGGGAATATTATTTTATGGCATTTATGGCATTGACAAGCAATATATTAGCCATTTGTTTTAATTTGGACGGCTTTTTTAGGGTTGCGTATATACAATATACGGATACCCTTATAATATCACTCCGGATTTCTGCCTCTGTCACATCACAGCAATTTTCTCCTAAACTACTGGACGGAAGAGGTTGAAATTTGGTATCAATGTATAGTTTGGTTACCCGATCAGGAGTACATAGCGTAAAAAAATTGATTTTAGGGGTAATTCTGGGGGGAAAACTAAAAAAATCCACCGTTCCCCCCCTGATCTCCGAAACTACTGAGCCTAAAATTTTGAAAAAAATTGGAAATATGGAACGTTTCTCGAACTTTACAGGAAAAATAAGGAGAAACCATTTATATTAATTTTGGGGGGCAAATTACAGAATGAAATAAAAATATTTCAAACGCATCATTTAATATATCAAATGATAAGGAACACAAATATATTTTTTTCAAATTAAAAAAAAATATTTAAAAAGATATTAACGAAAATATACCAAAATTTACCCATTAGCCCCCCCCTTATCACCGAAACTATAAAATGTAAAGTTATGAAAAAATTAGAGGAATAGGTTCTGACCTGAAGTTTACTGGAAAAATAAGGAGAAACCTCTACTTTTAATTTTGGGGGAGAATTAAATGGAAAATCTAAAATTAAAATTGTTTCTAACCCATCAAGTTATATATCAAATGAAAGGGCTCATTACGCCGAAAACAAATATATATTTTTCATTTTTTTAATAAATTAATTAAAAGATATTAACATATTACAAAAATTACCCATTCCCTCCACTTATCTCCGAAACCATAAGCTGGAAAATCTTGAAAAAAATGGAGGTATAGCCCCTCACCTGTGCTTTACTGGAAAAATAAGAAGAAACCCCTAATATTTATTTTGGGGGGCAAATCATAGAATTAAATGGAAAATATAAAATTAAAATTGTTTCCACCCCGTCATGTTATATATCAAATGAAAGGGCTCATTACGACGAAAACAAATATATATTTTTCATATTTTTAAAATAAATTAATTAAAAGATGTTAACAAAAATATTTAAAAAATTACCCATCCCCCCCTTGTCTCCGAAACTATAAGCTGGAAAATGTTGAAAAAAAATGAAGGTATAGCCCCTCACCTGAGCTTTACTGGAAAGAAAGAAATTATAGAATGAAATGGAAAATAAAAAATTATAATTGTTTCTAACGCGTCATGTAATATACCAAATCACAGGGCCCATTATGGCGAATACAAATATATATTTTTAATTTATTTTAAATAAATATTTTAAATTATATAAAAAAAAATTTACATTACCCATTCCCCCCGTTATTCCCTAAACTATACGACCTAAATTTTTTTGTTTATAGGAAAAATATAAAAAAATCCCTAATTCTGTTATTTGGCCCCCAAATAATAGAATTAAACGGAAAATAAATTATTAGAAACCCCCATAGTAATTTTAGGGACAAATTATACAATTAAATGGAAAATAAAGATTCAATTTTCAAATGCATCATGTAATATATCAGATAAAAGGCTCATTATGTGAATTACAAATATATCATATTTTTAAATCATTTGTTTAAAAGATATTAACAAAAATATTAAACATCGAATTAATACCCACTTTAGAAACTACAGTATTTAAATTTGGAAAAATATATTTTATTTATATTTTTTAATAATTTTAATAACAGATTTAATAATTTATAATTTAAAACTTGACCTATTTTGCCCTTTATCTTCCAATCTACAGAGCCTCCAAACTCAGACAGTAGATTATAAATGATTTCTCTGAAAGTTTATTAGTAAAATAAAACTCTAATATTAATTTTTGGGGGCCAAATTAGAAAATTAAAGACATATGTATTCTGATAAAAATCAAGTGAATTCTAAAGCAGATAAAATAAAAAGTCTATGTGTGGAAAAAAGTGTATATTTTTTGTAAATTTAAAACGCTTCCTTTGAAAGATATAAGGGTAAATATAAGAAAATACACTTATTCCCTACTTGTCTGAAATTGGAATATTAGAATCTTGAAGGTGATACGGAACCCTAAGTATGCGAGTCCAACTCGCACTTGAACAAATTATTTATTTCTTAATCTTTCTTTCACTTGGCCGTCCTATAAAATAGTATACTTCTTAATTAATTTTCTGAGTAGGTTACTGTTAAAATTTTTAACCTAAAACAATTTAACTTTCTTTATCAGTTTTTGCCTAAACTATTCTATTATGTTGAAAAAATTCTGTTTCTAATTCAAACAACCTACCTTCCCTTTTAAAAAAGTTGTGAGGTTTATCTCTTATAACAAAGACAACATCAGCAGGTATCTTGTTAGTACCCTGATCTCCTTCCTTGGGAAACGTCACTTTAGTACCCGCCTTCCAGCCTGGTCTTACATTGATCGTCAAGAATTTCTCTTCTTTCTCCAGTCGTCCATTTCTTACCACTTTCTTCGTTATTTTCATATTTTTCGTACAACCCGTCAGAATCTCCTCCAAAGACACGCCGAGGTCGTACTCGATGGGTGGGTCTTGTTCCTTCCTAGCCGGGCTGGTGTCATTGGACATGCTGAAAAATCTGACGAACGGCTGGTTGTCTTCCATGGCACCGAAAGGTTCGTCGAACCCGAAGAAGTCTTGAAAGGGGTTCGTGTTGCCGAAGAACTGGGCGAATGTAGCTCTCGGATCTCCGTGGAAGGTGTACGTGAAATTTCCTCCTCCGAAGTTCCCCTGGCCACCTGGTACGCCTCCTTTCAAGCCTTCCTCGCCGTAGGAATCGTAAATATCTCTCTTCTTCTTATCTGATAGCACTTCATAGGCTTCAGCGACTTCTTTGAACTTTTCTTCTGCGTTGGGTGATTTATTTTTGTCAGGGTGATATCTTAGGGCTAGTTTTCTGTAAGCTTTTTTGATTTCGTCGTCGTTGGCATTTTTTGGAATGCCTAAAATTTTGTAATAATCTTTACCCATTTTAACAGACGCTAAGCTAATGTGTCAAAATGACATTTGTCAATAATCTGTTCAAAGGCAAAGCTTATGATACTCTAAAGTGAGGTTATAGTTCCATGGAGTGTCATCGTTTAAATGTTATTTTTATTTAAAACTATTATAGTTCAGGAGCTACAGAGCAAATATCATAGAGCGTCTTACTTTAGTTTCATTAAGTAAGTTAAATAGATACTTAAAACGTGACTATAATTTTGATGTTTGTGCCGTTATCAAGCTAAATCTAAAACCAGTTTTGCACCCTAACACAAAATTTTTATTTAAACACTAACCGCGTTTCAACAACTCTAAGTGGTCTTCATCAAGGAGTAAACCAAACTGAACTGACTGATTCTGCTTTTTCCGGATTTGGACCGCGCCAGTTTTTCGAATTAGTTTATTTATATACCTAAACCGGGATATAAACAAAGTTTTCCGACGTTTCGCTCACACTTATAAGGGGCTTTTTCAAGAATGAGACAAAAACAAAACAAATGTTACTTACCTTGCGGCTACACCATTCATTTCATCTTTTTCTCACGAACACTTCAAAACTTCACTTTTTATTCAACTTGTCACAATGATGAACAAATTCTAAATAAGTAATAGGTACGAAGAAATAATAATTGCCCCCCCCCCCCGAAACTTTCAGGTAAAAGAAGGGTAGGAGGCACTTAATGGGATTATTTTATGATTGTGATAAAATTTCGTATACGTTTCTGGAATTTTATTAGTGTAAGTGTAAGTAATTTATTTTGTGGAAATGTTGATGCAAGATTGCCAGATGGACGAAAGTACAAAAACCTTTGTCTCGGTTGAAATTCTTGGGATTTTTGGCGTTTCAACGGCCTCTCGGAATTTTCTGGTGAAATAATACGGATATTTGGCCACGACAGAGGAGCTGTCGAAGAGGATTTGGTGGCCCGTTTCGTGATGATAGTAGAGTTTGAAAGCAGTTTGAAATGTTGGGTATTAATGTGGTTAAAGAACAATTGGAGATCCTCTTGTCCACGTGGCCAGATGACAAAAGTGTCAGCAACATATCTCAACCACATTTTGGGTTTTGTGGCTTGAAGAATCCAGAGCCACTACTTCAAAGGCTTCCAAAAGATATTTGCCACTACCGGTGATAGCGGCGAACCCATAGGGGTACCAGAAGTTTGCAAGAATTATTTATTTTGAAAAAGAAAATACGTCGACGTAAGACATTTTTCGATCAACATGAGTACATCCAAGGTTTGCCCGTCTTCCGACAGCAGTTCTCTCTAATAATCGATAGGGAGTCTGGGATAGGAACTTTGGTGAACAGTGATGTCACATCAAAACTAACTAAAATGTCTTGGGGTTCAATTTGTATCTCTGACAGAAGAGATTTTCCAGTCAATGTCTTAAGAATGTCCGCTACATATCTGGCAATGTTGTATGTTGGAGAGCCGATTAGGTTCACAATCGGTCGTAACGGAACTTGTTCTTTATGAATTTTCGGCAGGCCATATCTGCGTGGAGAGGTGCAACTCCAAGGAATTAGATGTTTTTTGTTGCTTTGGGAGTGTTCGACTCTCTTATCAATGAAGTTATTTCACGTTCTGGGAGAATAGGATCCATCTTGAAGTAAATCATTTACCTTATTGGCATATTCTGGAAAATCTAGGACAACCGTTGAATTGCCTTTATCCGCCGGAAGAATGACAATGTCACGGTTTTCCCGGAGCTTGCTAAGGGAGATTCGTTCAGTTCTGGGGATGTTTGATGGCGGAGGTTTTGCCTTTTGGAGAATTTTATTCGTTTCAAAACGTATGCTTTCAGCTTCGGGTTTTGGAAGAGCTCGGATAGAAGATTCAATTGAGCTAATGATGTCTTCGATGGGAATTTTTCTAGGAGCAACTGCAAAGCAAGCTTCTCGCGAGATTAAGATGTAGTTTGAATAAAAAGTGAAGTTTTGAAGTGTTCGTGAGAGGAAGATGAAATGAATGGAGTAGTCGAAAGGTAAGTAAAATTTGTTGTTTTAGTCTCATCCTTGAAAAAGCCCCTTATAAGTGTGGGCGAAACGTCGGAAAACTTTGTTTATGTCCTGGTTTAGGTATATAAATAAACTAATTCGAACAAATGACGCGGTCCAAATCCGGAAAAAGCAGAATCAGCTATGACTCTGGCCGCGAAAACCTTCGTTCTCATCAAACTGAACTGAATTTGGTTTAGGGTACCAAACTGTGTTTTTAGATTTGTGACACACCACAGGTTCCACAGCATTTCTAGTACAGAATGAATAACAGTGACCCCAGTATTGTTCCTTGTGGAACACCTGTTCATACTTCACAATATTCACTTAAACTTCATTTACTTTAATAGGCTGCTTTCTGTTCAAATAAGGAGTAGTGAGATTATAACCTTGCCCATTATTCCATAACAGTATAGTTTTTTTCTAATAATATCTTGTAATTGACAGTATTAAATGCTTTCGGTAAGTCTAGTCAATGTAGCTGCAATTGGGGTACTTGTTATAATACATACTTGTACTTACTTTCTTCATGAAGTCATTATAAATAAATTTGTTTTTGGACCTTTAACAACCTAGCAGAAAATTCCCTTCATGGCAACTGTATTAATTTCTTAATACGACCAACTGACATAGCAAAGCTAGAGATAAATATTTCCATATATT
Source organism: Octodonta nipae (assembly GCA_034190945.1). NCBI lineage: Eukaryota > Metazoa > Arthropoda > Insecta > Coleoptera > Chrysomelidae > Octodonta > Octodonta nipae. The sequence goes on along the minus strand of CM067216.1, from coordinate 36,005,262 downwards.
TTACTGTACTGTAAGTATACAAAGAATGAGGACCAATTAAATAGTTTTAGACCCGTTAATTAACGAACAATGGAAAAGACATATTCAGAGGATATATGACAATAGATTCCCTAACCAAATAAGAGGTTATAAAACCAAAGGAAGAAGAACTCTAGGCAAATGTTTAAAAGGGAGGGATGAGGAGTAGTGTCACCTATTCCATAAACGATAGTAGAAGAAGAAGAGAAGATGTTACATGCAGAAGATCAGTATGACATCACAAAGACAATGGGACACCAATCACAAGGACCTAAGATAACCAGGAAGGAAAGCTACTATACAGAGTAATAATGGAAAACGGAGAAATGTCAGAAGCCGCGGACAAGGAAATTAGTAAAAGCGATGTCATCAAAGGAAAAATGGTAGGTTGGCGAATACATAGAATTGATAGAAGATAGACACAAAGCTAGAGTCGGATTGGTAAAAAAAACCTATCAAAGTCTACAATGGAAGTGTAAGAAAACTGTGGAGTTGAAAGAAACAACAACATGAACAAAAACAGAGTGTTGAAGAAATACAAAACAATTACACAGAAACTCTGTACAGAAGCAAATATCCTGAAGACGGGATTTTGTCAGAGAACTGGAAACGTAACATGGAAGCATTGTTTTCAAAATTTATTAAATATGCAAAATAACCATAACACATTAATTAAACTCAATCTTATAAACAGCAGAACCGAGGTGTGATCAACTATGAACGCTGGTCATTAAAATAAACATCTACTCCACTTGCTCTTGACAGTAGAATTTCCAAAATGGGAGCTTTTATACAATGAATTAAAAGTCACCTGAAGGGTGGAATCCGAATGAAATACTCTGTTTATTAAATCTGAAAATTCCAAATAATTCTACGATTTCCTTCCTGGAAGTCGAGATTGCTTATCTAATTAATCCAAGAGAGTTAACAGTCTTGCAACATTCTGGATGCCTAGTCGTTCTTCTTCTTCTTCACTAACTAATTTGTACTGTTGGTGCAAGTCATTATAAAGAATTCCGTCTGGCAATTCAAATTGTTATTAACTGATGCAAGATAGAATTCCGCTAGACGAATAATTTAAGGCGAAATAGTTGCGCTTAAATTTACTGTTAATATTGAATTTTAGATTGGAAATCAAAACGAAATAAAATGGAACTAAAGCTTTCCAACGCAGCTGTCGGTCTGTCACTATAGGCAGACATACAATTGTTAAGATTCACATTTAGAACTACATTCCAGAATATTTATTGAATAGTTTTTGTTTTACTTGCATTGTAGCTCAATTTTGTAGGTGGTAGTTATATTAAGGGTTCCGTATATATAATATACGGATACCCTTATAATATCACTCCGGATTTCTGCCTCTGTCACATCACAGAAATTTCCTCCTAAACTATTGGACGGAAGAGGTTGAAATTTGGTATGAGTGGTTAGTTTGGTGACCCGATTAGGAGTGCATATCGTAGAGTGCATAGAGAAGAAATTTTGATTTTAGGGGTACTTCTGGGGGGAAAACTAAAAAAATCGACCGTTCCTCCCCCTGATCTCCGAAACTACTGAGCCTAAAATTTTGAAAAAAATAGGAAATATAGAACGTTGGCTGAACTTTACAGGAAAAATAAGGAGAAACCATTAAAATTTATTTTGGGTGGCAAATTATAGAATTAAATAAAAATTTAAAAATAAAAAAAATTTCAAACGCATCATGTAATACATCAAATGAAAGGTCCCATTCTGAGGAACACAAATATATTTTTCCCATATTTAAAAAAATATATATTTAAAAAGATATTAACGAAAATATACCAAACTTTATTGTTTCTAACGGATTCAGTAATATATCAAATCAAAGGGTTCATTATGACGAATACTAATATATTTTTTTATTTTTTTTAAATAAATATTTCAAAATATATAAAAAAATATATTTAAAAAATTACCCATTCCCCCTTTATTCCTCAAACTATAAGACCTTTTTTTTGTTTACAGAAAAATACGAAGAAAACCCTAATATTAATATTGGGGGCCAAATTATAGAATTAAACGGAAAACAAAAAAATATTTTTTAACGCAATACATCAAATGAAAGAGTTTATTATGAGGAATACAAATACATATTTTTCATATTTTTTAAATTAATTGTTTACAAGATATTAACATAAAAATTTCTCATTTATAATAATAATAATAATAATAATAAATCGACTTCCCCGTGTGGTGTCCGGGTTAGAATAGCACCATAGTATCTACCGCCTATCGTATGAGGCGACTAAAGGGGCAGCTGTCCGCTGACCTACTACCTAGCCTTCCTCCCTTCCCCTACGGAGTAGAGGCCTCGGAAAAGAGCCGCTGCCTGGGGATCGCCAGGGCATGTCTGGAGCCGGCGCTGGACATGACAACATGCGGGACGTCGGTGGCAGGGTGCTGAGGAGGCGGGCCCCTGTCGTCCAAAGAGCTACAGCCCAAGAACCACAACAACATTCACCAATACAGTCACAGCAACAACGTGAACATCACCAACGAAGTCAAACGAGAACGAGAACTCCACCCGCAGAAAGTGTTGCGCAGGATCAACAGCCAGCGCTCACTCAAGCGGGACTGATAAGACAGCGCATGAAATGGACTAGCGCCATGAATAAATTTATAATGCGCACGTTTTACAGAGTGACTAACCTTGGCCAGGACAAGACTGGATATCGCCAAATACTGCATCAAGAGTTCTGTCGTGACTACCCAGAGCTTCAAGTTACCGAACAGAGAGTCGCAGATCAATATCGTGTCATCTTGAGAAATGGCCTTATTTCGCCTGATCAACTGGACGAAATAAAGAGCGAAGTTGAGCGCGAATTATTTGGTCGAAATACAACAGATCCAGAGCCTGAAACACCTTTGGCGCAAAGAGCAGACGAGATCCAAGAAGTTCAACAAGAACAGCCAGCCAACGCTGACCTGCTTGAGAAAATCCAAGCAGAAATGGAAAGAGGTCTTATAGAGTATAGTGGAACAGATCCATTGATTAGATCAACTCTTCCCAAACTAAGAAACTGGGAATCATCTTGCAGGCTATGAACAAATTTATCTTGCTACACTATGTTTTAGGTGTTAATACATTAGAGTCGCTACACACAATCATCTACTGTGCTGCAATTTCCATCTGCAGAACAATTGGGGTCGCAATAAGACCAAAGCAAGACCCTCCCCAATTTAGAAAAACACCTCGAATACCACCTTGGCAAAGAAGGCTAGAAGGGAAAATTAATTCTCTTCGGAAAGATATTGGAAGACCGACCGAGTACCAACGAGGGGTCAGAAACAACAGAATAGAAAGACTTGTCAAGACGATCATGGACAATAACCGAATACACTCCCAGTGGGATGGAGAAAACATCACATCTCAGCAGTGTCTGGATAGTCTACGACAAAAGCTTTCCGTATACACAAGTCGATTGAGGAGGTACAAAACCAGTAACCAACGGAAACTAGACAACGCACTATTCCGAAAATCAGAAAAAGTATTTTATAGAAAACTCAACAACACCAATAATAATGAAACCCCTAGTTATCCTAGTAAAACGGCGATCGAGCAGTTCTGGAAAACACAACTTTCCACAACAGTTTCCCATAACTCCAGAGCGAGCTGGATTAAGGAGGAGGAGGCTGCATTTCAGAATTATGATAAGATGCAACACCATAACGGAAGACACGTCCAACATAATGAAACACCTCCATAACTGGAAAGCACCAGGACCAGATGGTGTGCAGAATTACTGGATAAAGAAACTTTACGCCACCCAAGATAAATTAACAGTACTCATTAATGACATAATTATCCATCCACACAAGATGCCTAGTTTCCTTACACATGGTGCTACAAACCTCTTACCAAAGGATAACCTATGTACACAGGACCCAGCAAAGTACAGACCAATCACTTGCCTCCCAACCTTATACAAACTTATAACGTCGTGCATTAATCATCGCCTTTTCAGACATTGTGAGCTAAACAACATAATTACCGAACAACAAAAGGGATGCGCGAAAAAGTCGATGGGATGCAAAGAAGAACTAATAATTGATTCCGTTGTCTGCAATCAAGCACATGCCAAACGACTAAATCTCTACATGGCATATGTGGACTACAAAAAGGCCTTTGATTCAGTTCCACATGATTGGCTCATTCAGGTGCTGAAACTCTATAAAGTAAATAATTGTATTGTTAACTTTTTAGAATATGTCATGACTACCTGGCAAACCAAAATCTTTCTGAATGAAGCCGACTGTTCGATACAAACCGACTCTATCCCAATCAGAAGGGGTATATTCCAGGGAGACTCTCTTAGCCCACTGTGGTTCTGCCTTGTCATGAACCCACTCTCACGCAAACTGAACGCGACTAACTTTGGATTCAGTCTAAAACACAACAACGTACAAGCACTAAAGATAAACCATTTGTTATACATGGACGACTTAAAGTTGATGGCAGCTACGAAACAACAGCTGCATGATATGCTTAAAATATTAGAAGGGTTCTCTAATGACATCCATATGCAATTTGGCCTAGACAAATGCCGGATTGTCAATATAGTGAAAGGCAAAATACAGCAGAGGCCCTACGAAATGAGAGATGGCACCTCAATTGAATCCATGGAGGAAGGCCATACTTACAAATACCTTGGAATAAAGCAGGCTCAACGAATTGATCACTCCACCATGAAAAAGGACCTATCAACAGAGTTCTATAGAAGGGTAAGACGACTGTTGAAAACTAAGCTTAACAGTAAGAATCTGTTTCAGGCTATTAACACTTACGCGTGCTCAGTACTCAGTTACTCATTCGGAATAGTTAAATGGTGCAAGACGGACATTGAACAACTACAACGGAAAGTACGAGTTCTACTAACAAAAGCTCAAAATCACCATCCAAAGAGCTCCGTCGAACGTACCACGTTGCCACGGTATGAAGGAGGAAGAGGATTGGCAGATATAGGCAAGTCACGTGATCAACAAATTTCCAATTTGCGTAACCATTTCCAGAAACTCCCAGAATTTTCTGATCTACACAGAGTCATATGTCAGGTTGATGACTCAATACCTCTGCGACTGACAGAACAACAAGTTCAAGTATACCACCAGACAACTGATCAGAAACTGCTGAAATGGAAAGAGAAGCCGCTTCATGGAAGGCATATAAATGAAGTCAACCAAGATTATGTCGACAGTTCAGCGTCGAACTACTGGTTGATCTCTGGTCATATGTTTCCTGAAACGGAAGGCTTTATATTGGCAATCCAAGATCAAATAATTCCAACTAAGAACTACCTAAAGTACATCGTCAAAGACCCTTTTATCAACAACGACAGATGCAGATATGGTTGCCAAACATCTGAATCTATCCAGCATATCACAGGAGGTTGCCAAGCGTTTGCAATACAAAGAACGACACGATGCTGTGGCAAAAATACTGCACCAGGAACTAGCGCTGAAACTCGAGCTATCACAGTCGCTAAGAACACCCTACTATATATACAAACCAGAATCTATTTTAGAAAATAACAACTACAAACTGTACTGGGACCGGACGATATTGACCGATCGGACTGTTGCTCACAATAGACCAGATATAGTTTTGGTAGATAAAGTCTCTAGAAAAACAACCTTAATTGACATAGCAATCCCTAACAACAACAATATAAATATTAAGCAGGCTGAAAAAATAGCCAAATACAGGGATTTAGAATTTCAAATACAGAGACAATGGGACATGAACAACACTCGAACAGTACCAATTGTTATGTCAACAACAGGAGTTGTCCCAAAACATCTATTAAACAATTTGAAATACCTCGGTCTGGACGAACATCTTTACCAACTTATGCAAAAAGCCGTCCTGTTAGGAACAGCCCGGACGGTTAGAAAATTCATGGGGAACTGCAGCCACGACGCCAACCATGGGCCTGATAACCTGGCAAGGGCTCCCACAGAGCTAAACCCTTTTGATATGTAGTATATCTGGGGTTTAGTGAATTTTCCCCTAAGGGCACACTATGTGTGCCTTAGAGGGAGTGTGATGCCATACATTGTGTGGTCAAGTCGGGATAAATCGACTTTATTAAACATAATATTACATTAACATCTATTTTGGACTCACATAATTGGATAATCTGAGGGCGAAGTCTAGCCATAGGCTACTCATACTTAACCCTAATTATTTAGTACTTAAATGAATTAAATGGCACTTAAAAGTATACACATATTGCTTAAGCAGCTTAGTGTTACAGATAACATAACTTTTAACATAGAATGATAAAAAAATAAAACATTGTAACAATGGCTACCCCAATTTTATTAAAGAAATGAACAATTTAATTTTAGTATAATAATTTTTCAAGTACGAAAGAGTATCATTACCAGTAAATAATAAAGTGATTAAAGTTATTGTCGTCCAAACATATGGTCATTTAAAATTTTAATTTTATAGTATTTGAAAATCGATATAACTCAAAAACTAAATTGTGTAGTATTATTAACTCAGAAACATAATAGAAATTTAAAATGATTTTGTTGTTTAATCTGTATTAATTAATCATTACTTTCAAAAGCAAAAAATATGTGAAGAAAAAATATAAATATAAGTAAAAAAACTGATTTTTAGTAAAAGCAAAAAGTGTACGTACATTTTAGTTAAACAATTTATCAATATCCTCTTGATTTCTAATGATATGCACCACACTATTGATTTTAACGCAAAACAGAACCATTAAAACACCATGCGATTTTGTTCGAAAATTTTTTCACAGCTGCGGTTAGCAGCAACTTTAGGTTTTTTCGGTTTTTCAAAACATCTGAACGTACCAAATCATTTGAAAATTTGATAATAACCGCAGGTGGCTTGTCACTTGGATTTTTTGAAGACACTCGACGGCAAGATATGATTTGACTGTCATGCAAATTATTCACCTGCATTTTCTTGAATAAATCCATCATTTTGCTATGTATATTCTCATTTTCCGTCTTAGGAACACCAAACACCCTAATGTTAAGGGATCTCGATGATTGTTCTAGATTATCTAAAGTTTGAAACATTTTATTATTGGCAATTTTTAGATCTACAATTTCTTTTTCTAGTTCTCCGATAGTTTCGTCCTGCTTTTTTAGTCTCTCCTCAATTTTTATTACAATATTTTGTGAGACCTTATCTATGATTTCCTGAAGAAAGTTGTCGGAAAATATTCCCTTAATATTTGCGAGGTCAGATCTTGATAGTACCATTTTAACCTCACATTTAATAGACTTGGAAATAAATAATAAAACGTTCAATATGCACTAGAGCAAGTTATTTTGCGAATAGCTCAAAATCGATACACTTAATTTTGAATTTCGATTTTAGGCACAAAAGAATTTGATTCAATGTTAAAAAACGCGAATTTATTTCATCTGCTTAAACTCGTTCTCGCTTTATTTCCTAAAGCATACTACCTAAAATTTTGAAAATAATTAGGGGTACTGGTGCTCACTTGAAATTTATTAGAAATATTATTAGAAAACCCCCATAGTAATTTTAGGGACAAATTATACAATTAAGTGGAAAATAAAAATTCAATTTTCAAACGCATCATATCACATAAAAGGCTAATTATGTGAATTACAAATATATCATATTTTTAAATCATTTGCTTAAAAGATATTAACAAAAATATTAAACATAGACTTAATTCCCACTTTAGAAACTACACTATTTAAATTTTTTGAAATATATATTTTATTTGTAAATAATTTGAATAATAGATTTAATAATTTATAATTTAAAATTTGACCTGTTTTGCTCTATATCTTCCAATCTACAGAGCCTCAAATTTCAGACAGTAGATTATAAAAGTCTTCCCTGAAAGCTTATTAGTAAAATAAAATCTAATGTTAATTTTTGGGGTCCAAATTAGAAAATTAAATACATATGTATTCTTATAAAAATCAAACGAGTCCTGAAGCACATAAAATAAAAAGTCTATGTGTGGAAAATGAAAGTGTATATTCCTTATAAATTAAAACGCTTCCTTTAACAGATATTAGGGTAAAAATAAGAAAATGCACTCATTCCCTGCTGGGCTGAAACTGGAATATTGGAATCTTGAAGGTGGTACGGAACCCTTAGTATGCGAGTCCAACTCGCACTTGACCAAATTATTTTATTACAATGATGAATACATAAAATATAATCGCACAATTAATAAGAAATAAGTTCTTGGACGTGTTCATATATTATACAGTGTAAGTCGTAAATATAGCTATAGTGGGGATATACCATTTTTTACCATTAATGAGTAACCCTGTATAAATTACAATACTTTAATTTCTACAATTTTTGCAAAGTGTATAATTTTGTGTTATGAGTTGTAGATTTGTATAAATTAATATAAAAAATCCAGGACGCATGGTTTATACAGAGTTACTTATTAATGGATAGATGCCGACTTTAGCAATATTTACAACTCATACTGTATAATTTATGAACGTCCAAAAATTTATTTCTTTAACATTATATTAACTGAGAAATTAGATCTTATGTATTCAACGTTATAATAAATAATGAGTTTTCTAAAAAACATGTTACGTATATGGGAAACATCTTGTAATAAAAAATAATTAATAGTAATTTTTTCTGATATATTTATGTCAAACAATGTGCAAACCACGTTTTCTGCAATAATCGGGAATGAAACACATCTGTTATGAGAAATCTGATACGATAAAGGTGACATTTCCGAAGTTTAACACTCTATATCTCGAAAACTAGTCATACAATTTTAATAATATTCTGCTCAGTAGAACACTGAACATTTGTTAACGTAAAAATCCAATAACATACAAAGTTGAAGGAGATAACTTAAAACTATTGGGTAGTATAAAAAATCCATTTTTTCAATATGTGTAGTTTTTGCAATAAGTCTAACATCCCGTTGAGAATAACAGGGTGACTCATTAATAAGAAAAAATAATATTGCCTTCTTTAGCTATATTTATGGCTCACACTGTATATTATATGAAGCACATCAAATTATTACTTTAACGAGATATTAATTGTGCAAGAACATGTTATATTTCAAAGTGGTAATAAAAAAAGATTTTTTTCCAAAATCACATGTTACGTGTTTTTTAAATACCCTGTAATCCACCAAAACTTATAGCAATTGTTTTATGAAATATTTATGTCCAATATTTTACAAATCACAATTTCTCCAATAACCGGAAATAAAGCACATCTATCATTGGAAATTTGATATCAATAAATACATTTAAAAAAAAAACAAAAACCGACTTCAAAAGAAAATTAACTAAAAAGCATGAAATAATATTTTGCTACAATTAAATACTTTTTATGAATTCGGTGCCAAGCGAAAGTGAAAATATTTTGTGAGGTACATTGATGAGTTATACTTCGCAACTTCGCTGTTCAAATTGGCACCGACTTCATAAAAAGTATTTAATTGTAGCAAAATATTATTTCATGCTTTTTACTTAATTTTCTTTTGAAGTCGTTTTTTGTTTTTTTAAAAATGTATTTATTTTACAATTTTCAGTGATGCAATGTCTGTAATTGTTAATGATTTATCCTACAGCTGTAACATTCTATTAACATTTTTTTAACCATCCTTCATTACAATATTTGTACTCCGCCCTGTATCCAACTGCTATGAGCTACCTTATATAATTATTTTTTCTTGCTTTTTTCTAACCATCCTGTATGATATAATTACATTCGACGTTATATTTTAACCATCTTGCATAGGTAATCTTATGGATCACCAACATTTTAATAACTACCTTATATAATTTTATTTTTACACCACATATGTATATTTATATGCGTGAAATTAATATGCAAATTCATAAGATTTTACTCATCCAAAAATCGCCCGCCTCGGCAATTTTATCACTTTGAAAAGTTTAATTCTCCAGGTGTAAAAATATAATGCTAGGAAAATATGAGGTAGGCATTAAATAGTTACTTGTTGTATTGGAAAAATGATTACAAGAGCAGTTTCACTCTTAAATCACCCTGTATTGAAAGAATTTTTACAAGACGAATCTCACTCTTACGTAGGTTACTAAATCATCCTGTATTGAACACCTTTAAATTAAAAATCAGCTATCTTGATTGTCGCAAACTGCCAATAACTTTTTTAATTATTTAATTTCTCTGGAAAACAATTTTCCCAAATATGAGACCCTAACCAATCGATTTATATGTATTGAAAATTCTAAATAAGAAAATTTCATCGAAATCGTTAGAGCTTTTTTCCACAACTCAATTATATATATATATATATAAACAAACCTTGTTCGTTATATAGTGCAATATACTTCGTGGGTTCAATTTAAAAATTATAACAACTAATATTTACTTTCACTTTTCTAGAACTTTATTTACATTTAAAACAGCTGATTCACAATACATTTTCATATAAGCTAGTCGTCGCGGTATAACTGCTCGGCGATCGTGGCGTTCTTCTTTTATATCACCAGCGTAGAATTCTCCAGTAGAAATCCTTCCGCTGTCGAGTCTTTTCGAGAATCGTATTTTTTTATTTTAAACGTTTGTTGTCGTGCTGAAATGACACAGGGTCGGCTTTGGGTAAATTTCGTAACACTGCCCCCCCTTTAATTCTAATCGTCCCGATCAGAAACATCCCCTCCATGGTAGGGAGCGAGTCGATCTAAATGAACCACCTTCAATTTAGCCTTGGGGTTTCGACGGATTCGGTAGACGACGTCATTAAGCCTCTTGACCACCTCGTATGGACCATCCCAGGCGGGTGTAAGCTTTGGAGATTTACCCTTGCTCCGTTGGGGGTTGTACAACCAGACTTTGTCCCTCTCCTGGAACCCGACTGAATTGGCCTTGAGGTCGTATCGCGTCTTCATCCGGTCACTGGTGGCCAACATCTGCGTTCGGGCTAATTCGTGTATTGCCAGCATGTTATGTCGGAGCTGGTCGGCATAATCGTCGATGTCTTGGGGAGGTTCTTCGGGGGAGCCAAATGCCAAGTCGCATGGTAGTCGTAGCTCCTTTCCGAATAAGACCCTGGCTGGGGTCAGGCCTGTACTATTATGTACAGCAGAGCGATATGACAACAGGAATAGGGGAATATGCTCATCCCAATCACGCTGGTTATTGCTGACGACCTTGGATAGGTGTCTTTCTTCGTGACGTCATTGAGCTTTCTGTAATCCACGCAAAATCGGGTGGTTCCATCCTTCTTTTTAACTAGCACGACGGGAGCAGACCATGGACTGATGGATGGCTCAATAACTCCATTTTGTAACATGGACTCGATGTTTTCCTCGACTGCCTGTTGTTGCCCCAATGGTAGTCGTCTAGGTGGTATTCTGATGGGCTGAGCCTTTCCGGTATCTATTCGATGCTGGATGATGTTGGTGCGACCGGTGGTTCCATTTTTACTGTTAAAAATTTGCCAGTGTTTTGTGATAAATTGCTTGGCTTTTTTCTGGTTCTCTGGTGTCAAGTGTGTTAAGTGGTCAGCAAACTGTTGTAGGAACTCTTTATCGGGCCCTGTCTCCTTCACCGACGTCTGGTACTCTTCTTCGCAATTGATGATAGTCTCTACTGGCTCGAAACAAGCTATCTCTTGACCATTGGTAATTCTGATGTCGTTGTTGGACAAATTCAGGACTCTGATTGGTATATCTCGTCCGGTTTTAACTATAGCCCGTCCAACTAAGTAGTCATGAGCTGAGTGTACGGGCTCCACCATTCCAACGCAGCTCCCAGGATTGCTGTCTAGCTGCCCATGAATAATCTGTTCTGTTCGACCGGGAATTCTAGCTGAAGACTTTGCCACAATTTTTATGGGCGTGACTGATGTGTTGACGGGACGTGTCAATACAAATTCCTCATTCAGAAACCAAAGAACATCATATCTCGGGTCGAACATAAATCCATGCTGGCTAATTAGGTCCATTCCCAGTATAAAATCGTCCTCAATATTCGCTACCAGGACCCTATGCCGGATCATGTTGTCCCCTATCTGTAGCATGACATCTGCCTCACCCTGTATTTACATGGACTCGCCTGTGACTGTTCTGAGCTGGATGTTATTGGTAACTGGCCGAATTTCTGATGCTCTCAAAACCCTGGACTTGGCAATGGACACAGCGGCGCCGGTATCGATGGTGATGGTAACTGCTCGCCCATTGATGGAGCCTCTGATGACTAGGCTGCCGCTATCTCGGCAAAATCCCCGGATGGATAACGTTTTGGGGGCTGGTGGAGGGACAGTCAGCATTCGCCCCCCTATGCTGACTGACTGACGGTCCCTGGATAAGTGACTGTTTTGTTGGTTACCCCTGGTCGGTGATCGTTCCGGTAGCCTTACTCGGCAGTCACGTTGGAAGTGCCCTGTGCGTCCGCAGCGGTAACATGCCCCTCTGGTGCCAGTTCTTTGTGACCGGTCTAATAATTTGTTCAGACCGGCCAGCAGCGCTTGAAATTGTGACTCTGACTCTTCCTGGTTGAAGGAAACTGCTCGGACCCTCGGCTTGGACATGTTCATGACGGCCTCTACTTCCAAAGCCCGAAGTAGAGCTTCACTACTTTTCTTGACGCCACTCAGTCTTAAATATCTTTGTACTTCCACATCTCTGATGCCGTTTATGAAACTCTGTGTGGCCAACTGGTCTTTCGTTTCCTCTGGCAGGTCTGGGTAGGACAAGTGAACTAACCGTCTAATTTCTGCTTCGAATTCTTGGAGGCTTTCACCGGATTTTTGGGTTTTTCCACTCAGTTGGACTTGGTATACCTGGCTCAAGGATTGATTGTCGTAACGTTTGTCTAGGATAGCGATGATCTTGTCGAAATTGCCTTGTTCATCGACTGGAATGCTCTGGAGGAGTTCTAGGGCCGGACCTCTTAAGGAAATTACCAGAGATGTGGATTTTTCATGATTATCCCATCCATTAGCTGTAGCCACGGCCTCAAATTGCCGTCTATACATGGGCCAAGATGAACTGCCGTCGAATGTGGGTGGTTTACTAAAGGAACCTTTGGTACTCACGGTGTTCTGGTATTTTCCTCGCTGTAACTCCTGTTGCATTTTTTTAATTTCTGTTTCTAGTTTATTTTGGATGGCACAGGTTTTATCTTGTACTTCAGTGTGTACTGTTTGCTTGATGGAACTGATTTGATCTTGAACTGTATCTTGAATTGAACTGATTTCAAATTTTACCTGGCTTTGGATGGAATCAAGATCATCTACTTTTGTTTCAAGAGTATCCACGGTATTTTTTATGGTCTTAATGTCATCATTTATCTCTTTTATATCTGACTCAACTATTTGCATTCTTTCATTAACTGTTTCATTAACTTGTCCTACTATTTGCATTAATTGTTCGAATTGCAGTTGTCTTTTTTCTTCCGTTTTGCCTTGTTTTTCTTCAAATATCTTAAATTCATGTTGTCGTTTTAATTCAGTTTGATCTTGTTTTTCTACAAATTTCGAGAATAATCCTTCAATTAAATTATGTTGTTCACTCTTCATCGTGGAAACAAGATTTTGTTGTTTTTCATCGATATTAGTGACAAGATTTCCTAATTCAACTTTAAGTTTATCATCAAAAGATTTCACTAACCTTTGTTGAATTTCTTCTTGATGTTGTTTCTCCTTCTTGTCACGTTTTTCTAGAATCTGTGCTATTTTTTCGTCTAGTCCCTCCGTAACCTGTTTGATAATTTTTCTGGTAGTTTCGTCGGTTTTTTCCATACTTCGAGTTTCCATAAATCAAATTACTGCACTTAATCCTTCTCTTCTAACACCAAATTGCAATATACTTCGTGGGTTCAATTTAAAAATTATAACAACTAATATTTACTTTCACTTTTCTAGAACATTATTTACATTTAAAACAGCTGATTCACAATACATTTTCATATAAGCTAGTCGTCGCGGTATAACTGCTCGGCGATCGTGGCGTTCTTCTTTTATATCACCAGCGTAGAATTCTCCAGTAGAAATCCTTCAGCTGTCGAGTCTTTTCGAGAATCGTATTTTTTTATCTTAAACGTTTGTTGTCGTGCTGAAATGACACAGGGTCGGCTTTGGGTAAATTTCGTAACACTGCCCCCCCTTTAATTCTAATCGTCCCGATCAGAAACAATTTCGTAACAATAGTATTAGATTATTTCTATTTGATGACAATTTTATATCTTAACAGAAATGAAGATACTTTAATTTGTAATTTAAAGCCCCCTTTGAAGGCAAACTTTGTCTACAGTTAATAAAAATTGACATGGAATGATTACTGTTTATGTTTTAGACCATGTAAAAAATCTGTTTGTGAAGAATAACTTTTTTCTCTGAAAATTATGAATAAAAAGAAATCGTTTAATTTATGAAATCACACTGTATATTCATATTAACTGACACTTATTTTGATTTTGATTAATTCATCTTATTTACAATTTACCCCAAGTTCCAAATAGTTAATACCATTAACTCCATCTAATCTTATAATACCCGCGACTCCACCAAGACATAGAATATAAGAAAATAGGTAAAAAGTTTTTCCTCATTCTATAAGAAACGATAGAAGCTATGTTATTTGAAAAATAGTTCTGACCACTTTGAGATATCACGGAACTAATCTAATCCCTTTTCAATTTGCCCCACGTTCCGAATAACATTTTTCAAATTTTATATAATAATACCGGCTCCTCCACCATGGCATAGAGTATATGAGAATAGATAAAAATAGTTTTCCCCATTTTCTAAGAAACGGTAAAAGCTATTTTAATGAAAAAAATATGGGACCACTTTGCTATCCCCCCAAACAGGATCCAGTAAAATGGTTGAAATCCCTCAAGCCGTTTCCTAGTAATCGGTGAACAAACATAAAAAAAAGCAACATAGATACAGACGAATTGAGAACTTCCTTCTTTTTGAAGTCGGTTAAAAATGAGGCATTTTCGATGTTTAACACTTTGTATCTCAAAAACTAGTAATAGAATCTGTTTGAACCCATGGGCTCTTTTTGTCAGAACGTCAACTTCTACAACATACCAAATTTTCAAACAATTTGACAGAAGTCCATTTTTCCATAAGAAAGGTGCCTGGTCCTTTACCAAAATTGAGTTGATGTTAGAACCGATACAACTTGATAACCTAAATACGGAATTGGCAGTGTGTAAATTGAATTGCACGAATCGGAGTCTTTTACCTGGAATTCCTTTTAAATGTTTTCTTACGCTACGTTACATTTTACTTCAATAGAAAACGTGCTGATTTTGTCGTTACTTAACAACTCAAAGGCAGCTTTTTCTTTAAGTTCCCTCTTTTCAAGTTTCCGTACATCATTAGGACGTGCTGTCACACTTCCATTTTGTTTACTCACATAACTAACTGAGAAGAAGGATTTTCTCGAAAGACGTTAAACTTTCCTCCTCAGATCGACCCTATATGTAAAAGTTTGAAAACTTTTTTATATTTGCAGACGTAAGTTCATAAGTGTAGCTTTTATGAATGTTTGTACAGGTGACGCTTGGAAAAAATAATAGAGCTTTGCAAGTAGTTAGAACTAGAAAGTTTTGTGAATTGTGAGACCCTGTGAGACTACGAGAAGAAAACGACTAGAAAAAAGGCTCCTCAAACTTTATAAATAACTTGTGAATAATTTCTGCCTTAAAATTGTCACGGAAAATTATGAGTGCTCCCGGGCAAACAGTATTTATATAGAAACTAGCACTGTCATCTTGGCAGAACATTGCAATTGACAGTTCTAGAAAATTCGTGGCATTTCTAGGTCTATGACATAGAACAAATAAAATTGAGACTATAACACAATATTTGGAACTTCTTTTTAAACCTCCAGGGCCCCTCTTTCCATCACACTTACGAGGGTTGCCTTTTATATTTCGGGATTAGAGAACAAAAACATATATTAATCATCGAAAATCGCTTTATTGTTTTTCAAAATATTCCCCATGAAGATCTATACACTTTTGCATGCGTTTGAACCAATTGTCGAAGCACTTTTTCCACTCTGATTGAGATATCTCCAAAACATGCATTCTGAACGCAGCAACCGCTTCTTCAGGTGTCGAAAAACGTTGACCTCTCAGTTTGTTTTTTACGTACGGGAATAAAAAGAAATCATTTGGTGACAAGTCAGGACTGTACGGCGGATAACTCATCAAATCGATGTTTTGAGTGGTCAAAAATGCAGTTGTTTGAGTCGATGTGTGAGACAACTGGCAAACAAATGGTTGTGTACCACTCAGAATTGACTGTTCTGCGTTGTTCTAGTAATACGGTTGCGACATGTCCAGTTTTTCCGAAAAAACAGGCGATCATTTGCTTGGAAGTGTTTCGTGCGCGAACAACTCTTGTTGGATTCGGCTCATCTTGAAACACCCATACAGTCGACTGCTGTTTACTTTCGGGCTCATAAGCGTAAATCCACGATTCATCACCTGTCACTATGTCATAAACGTGTTTTGAAGCACCGCGATCGTATTTTTTGAGCTTTTCTTTCGACCAATCGACACGAGCTTTTTTTTGAACGATTGACAAATTGTGTGGGATCCAATTCGAACAAATTTTTTTGACATTCAAATGTTTATGTATTATTGAATGTATGCTGGTCCCACTAATGTGTAAGGTTGACTCAATCTCACGATAGGTCACATGACGATCTTGCAATATCAGTTCGCGCACAGCATCAATGGTTTCCGAAACAACTCTTTTTGGACGACCTTCATGTAATTCGTCTTAGAGTGAACTACGACCTCGATTGAATTCACCATACCATCGATAAACAGTGGTCTTTGATGGAGTTTCATCGCCAAAAATTAAATTAAGTTCATCCATGCACTCTTGCTGACTTAATCCACGTCGAAAGTTGTAAAAAATAATCGCACGAAAATGTTCACGATTTAATTCCATTTTTGGCCGAGATGAATCCTTTAAGTTACTGTAAACAACACAAAGCGCTCGTATGTCAAAACGTTCTGAGTACGTATAACCTCAAAAATGTCAAACTTTACGATATAGCTGTCAGTTGTCAGATTGCAACACTAGGGTTGTCCAATCCCGAAATATAAAAGTCAGCCCTCGTACACATTTCAGCTTTACTTTGCTTTTTGAGAACCCTTGACTCACTGTTGGCTTTCCACTTTTTGCCTTTTTCTTTGCCTGCCTCTTTCTGGGGGCTTGTCTTGACATATTAAAAAATAATGTTTTTTCAATATAAATTTCCTTAACTAACAAAAGGCAATCTTTCACGTTCGGCTACGTCAAGCTTGTTTTTGTGAGATTTACGAAAATCTCTTACGAAATTCAAAAATGGATATCTGTTCACTTTACCACCACACTGATCGATGAACGGACATAAATGTTTTAATTTTAACGTAATAGTGCGGGAATTGTAGGCACTGGAAGTTATAATTGCAAATTTGAAAATTTTCTATGTACATCTCAAGCATATAGGTAGTAAAGCATAGTATTTTCGGCTCCTCAAATCAATGAGTACCAAGTTCGTTTTCTTTGTATACCAGGCAAATACCTATTTAAATGAAAATTTTTTGCATTTTGCGAAGACGGTGCTTTTGGTGTCACATTCTCCCGGCTTAATAGAAAATTCAGTGACAACACATGTCAAACCCTAAACTGCTATTTGGTGCGTTTATACATAGGGTGTTTAGTTATACCAAACAAAATCACAAAGTAAAGTGAGTTGCATTTATATGATGATTGAAATATAGGACGGGGTAGAATGATAGTGGTCCGTAGGCAGCTATATATACAGGATGGTTGGAATATAGGGTGGACTGGACGTTTGGTTGTATAAAATTGTTGGAAAAAATGTGAAATTAAAATTATATAGGGTGATTAAAAAACTGATATATGATGTGGACGAAAACAAATCATATTCAGGATGGTGGAAATATATGCTGGAGTTGAATTATATTTATACAGTGTGATTAAAAAATTAGTTATTTCATAGCCCATAAGAAGTTGCATAAAGTGCGGAGAGGAATTAATGTTACACAGGGCGATAATATTAAAAATTAAATAATTTATGGGGTAGCCCACAAGGAGTTATACGATGGTTAAAATATAGGACGGATTTGACTCCGTAAATATGGAATGGATTCTACTCCGTCCTATAATTTACAGAAGGCAACTAATAAATTTATGCTTGTCAGTGGGCAGTCGTACGTACAGGATGGTTGGTACATAGGGTGCAGTGGAATTATCTATAGCTATAGAGGGTTTACAAAACAAGTTGAAAAAAGGTTACATGACGTGGTCCATAAGGCATAAATATTTTTTGGGCTTATAAGTCAACGCCTACATTTTGTTTGTAAACATTTACTTGTCAATTTAAATGAAAATGTATCATTGCGTGTTGTTGGGGCTTTCCATGTTACCTGGTCCTGTTTATTAAGCTTATACATACAAAATAAAAAATAAAGAATGAAAACTACCTGAGTTTAAAAAAAACTAAAAAATTGAAAATAAAACATTAAAAAAAGCAGAAAATAATTATAACAAAATACAACTCTAGCAAATAACTAACACATTCAATGTTGTTAGGTACCTACCCAGGAAGTAAAAAATGTAAACATTAAAAGATGCATATTCTGTACAAATTAATTACCTACCAATCTAGTATATTTTTGAAGTCGGTGCCAAGCAACAATTAAGTTTGATGAGGTAGTAGATAAGTACGCAATGCAGGATTTTAGATTTGCTTGGCACCGACTTCAAAAATATACTAGATTGGTAGGTATTTAATTTGTACACAATGAGCACCTTTCAATGGTTTAATTTCTGGGTAGGTACCTAACAACCTTGAATGTGCTATTTATTTGCTAGTGTTGTATTTTGTTATAATTATTTTCAGCTTTCTAGTTATAGGTGGAAGTCGGTTATATAAATTTTTAAAATGTTTTTTATTTCAACCGGTTTTACGATTTCGTGTTGTTTTTATCGGAACGATTAATGTAGAAGGTTTCTTTTTTTTATTACCAATAAAGCGCCTGGAACATTTATATTGGTCTCATATTTCTAAATACCTACAGCCATAACAGCCAAGAGAAACTCATCAATGTTTATTTCTCTATATACCTGAAATTTCCAGACGATAAATTTCAATTTCGAAGAGTGAAACATGTTTTTTTCAGCCCCATCTTCACCGACCATTAATCGTCTAATAAAGAGAATTACCTACTTTATATATATTTGCTTTCTCTTTTGTTTTGCAGGAGCCAACCCGACTTTGCGTGACAACGGTCGAGGATTCCGGGCGGACCAATGGGCCAGATTTTGCGGCCGCTACGTTTGTGCCGATGTGATAGAGAAGCACGCCAGGCAACGGCTACTCGAACGGTCCACGTCCTACGGGAATTGGGGTGGAGAATACGAGATAGGAACACGAATACATATGGGTAAAGTCATTCCTGTGCCAATTATTCCACAGCAAACGTCGCACGGTAAGTGGAAAGATGATTTTGTTCCTTGGAAACCTTTCAAATTGTCTATTAGGCCGGGGTCATTAATAGGATTTTTCGGGATCCTACGTTGTTCGAGCTAATTTTGCCTTATAAATGTTAGAAATTGGATTAAATGCATGGTAAATGGTTATTTACTGAAAAAAGTAGATAGTTTCACCTTTCAAGAAAGTTATTTTAATTATTATAAACTGAAGCGATACACCTGTGAAGCGTGATAATAGTGTAACGGCTCGCTTTTGATTCCTCTGGCTTGAAGAGCCAGGGGCGATAACAGTGCCTATGAGCTGCTCAGTATATTTTCCGGGAGGATGTGGGTACTATGTTTCTAGCTTGAACACTCACTTTTAGGGCGCCAGGCTGGGGGGACACAAAGAGAAAAGATATTAAATTCAATACAAGTTTATTTCAATATTTATATAAAAATACAATGGTTCCCTGAAGGGGTAGAAAAATTTAACAATGGTTCCCTGAAGGGGAGAAAATAAATGAACAAGTACTTTCAAAATGTGCTCAATGTAATTACGTACAGAGATCTGATATTTACTGGAGTATGGTCGAAGGGCTTCTGATTTGGCCTGGTTGCTGACTATCAGCGGTAATCGGTTATTTGGTCGGCCTGGTGTAGATTAGCCGTTCAATTGAGACCAATAGTAGACACACTAGGCACAATGGTTCCCACTCTCTGATGTAAATGGGATTTTGGACAGATGGCTTCGTGTTGGTCTGGTTACTGCTTGGTCGTAAGGGTACTTGGATGGTTGGCTGTCTTAGTGTGGACTAGCCCTCCCGATGGAACCAATGGTAGACCCACTGAATGTCTTGAGGCTGCCTGCTCCCTTCGCTGGACTTGGAGACAGCTTCCAGAGCCGGTGCCAGTCGAATATGAAATGATTTAAAAGCAATCAGTGGTCTGTCCGCATGTATTTCACCAGAGTTGAACCGAATTACCAGCTTATCTGATGTTCGTATCAGTTACCCTATTTCCTTAACTCTTCAATTTACGAATAAGATAATCTCTGTGTCATTATAGTTACAAAAATAAATTTAATTGACTTGAACGGTATGTACAGGAAAAATCAGAGGTATTTACAATTAAACATTAACAAAGAAAATACAAAATATAACCAAACTAATTAAATATCTACAAACTTGATAATTTAAGGAACATGAAAAGAAATTACACAATATTTAACTTTAACTGATCAGCTAAATATGAATGCAATTAGGGATCTCAGATGAATTAGTGGTTCTTTCTAATTAACTTCAAAACAGAGAAATCAAATACATAATAAGAAATAAGGCTGTACTTTGAACACCGTGGTCTGGTAATTTCTGGTTCAACCAAATTCAACAAGCGATACAAAAATTACATATATACTATCTATACTTGAGGTTTATTTGACCCTAGGTAAATAAGCGATAAGCGGCAACTTTAAAATAACTATCTGACCTTGTCTTACCCTTCAAGACGAACCTTCCAATGGACGCAATAAAAAACGTGTATTTAAATTTTCAATTCAAAATGGTGGATACAAAAACTTATAGTAAAACAGCAAAGCAGCAGGTAAGTGATTTATTTACGAAAACAACTAGTGCCATTTACACATATACTCACGTATATGTTGCACCCTTTTAAATGAAGTTAGCAATAAAAAAATTTAAATGTTTTTCTTCTTTCTAGCAACACCCCTTAGAGATGTCCATTCTATTAATGATCAATAGGAAATCCTCTATTGTACGGTAATTTTTATCCTTATAATGGATTTATCACTTCCACAGGAATGCTCCCGTCTTGTGTGGGTTCTTCTCCTAAAAGTTCAAAATAAAGGCAGTATAATTCTTATACAAGACATAAAAATGTTGGGCTATTTAAGCCATTAAGCAATGAGCAGGCCAGGCAAGAAACAAAAAAATGGCCACGTGGCATATAGTTATGAGAATTTTCAATAATACTATCCCTTTATGGGAAGTTTAGAAGGTCACTACGGTAGCCCAGGTACACCTGGAAGTAAGTTAACAAGCAACACAACAATAATTAAAAATTACTATTCGGCAATCGAACTTTACTATAAAAAACCAAAAGAGAAAAAAATATATATTGTATAACCTAGAATATAGATAGCACTTCAGTTTAAATTACTAAAAATCTCGGTTGAAATTATCCAAACAATAAAATTACGATAAAGCGATATATTGGATAATTTCCTATCGTTATTGTTGAATTAAAAAAAAAAAAAAATTACTGACCACCCGACCTTTCTTTTCGGAAGTCAAAATGCAAGAGAGAGATCTGAGCACATTTCACGATCTCTAGTAAAGGAAGAGAGTGGGGATAATTCCATTTGCTTTTAACTAGCTAATGAAGCTTATTTACGGATCTTTTTTTCAACGATGAAAATGTTTAAATATTGAAAAATTTGTAATAAAAATTAATCGATGATCAAGACCGGTATACATTAATTCTACGCGAAAGCAATATGAAAATAGTTGCTGTTTTCCCAAAGAAAAATTCTAAGAAGAATCGAACTGTCAAGCTGTTTGCCGGTGGTACGTAGTTCGACAGGTCTGTACTCGAAATATTTCCCACTGAAATAGCTTCATATTTATAAGATATTTTAGCAATTAAAAGTATGCTAGCGTTAGCGGTAGAAATTGAAATATTTACATACATGTTCACCCATTTAGCTAAAGACAGCAGTTTATACTGGTAAAACATAGTTTAGAAAACGATATAATTAAGAAAGCAATTTTGAAAAATATGGAAGATAAATTTACATGCGAAAATTATTAGAAAAATAGCAATGTAACAGGGAGAACGGCAATTCACCCGTTACAAAACTACTATCCGTTACCCGCGGTTTCACCCGCGTATTGAAAGTAGAATTCTGTGAAACATATGAGCTATCCAATATAACAATTTCTTCTAACTTTGTTGAACCACTTAACATAACTATAAATTTACCAATCCCGAATACATTTCACCCAAACTGCAAGTGCTTATGTGCCACATTATATAACAATTTTATTCAACATTTTTTTGGAACTACCTTCTATAGTTGTAACTCTGCTTCACCCTATAGTGCAACCATCCTGTATATGCTATTGTTTATTTGTCACCCAATATAACATTTTTTAATTACCTAACTATAGTTCTACTCCAGTATACGCTATATAACACTTATTTCTGATAATTTTTGAGCCACTTCGTAAATTATAATTTTAACCGGCCTTTATATGAAACTTTTTTTAAAGTTGTGTTAAACAAAATGTATAAATAAAATTTTGCTTCGCTCCATACTTAAGGTATTTAATATAGCAGAATGCAATTGTTCCTGGTCTACCTTATACAAGATTTTTTTGATATTTTTTAATTCACCCTGTAAAACTATAATTCTACTAAGCCATCTTAAGCACCATATATTTACAACTACTTATAGGCCACCCAATATAACATTTTTTCTACCACTCTGTATAACTAAATTCACCAATCCCAACCCATTTCACCCAAACCACAACTATTGATGGCCACCCTATATAACAATTTTATTCAATATTTTTAAGAACTGCCTTCTTTAGCTTCCATCTATATTTAAAATATCTTGTATATACTGCTGCCAATTAGCCACCCATTATAACTAACTGGTCTATCGGTTTTTGAACCATCCTGTATAACTACGCTTTTTCTAACAAGTTTTAATCACACTGTATAATTAAATATTAAGCCATAAGCATTAAGTCGTGCATGTAGACTGCTGTATTTCTCGCTCATGTCAAAATCTGATCCAGATGACAGAATATAGCGTAGAATCAGAATCTGTTGCTCTACATGCCAAATTTCAGACGCAAAATTAAGCAACACTAAATACTATTGGCCTCTCTTAATTTGGCCAATAATTTGATTCAATATACTTGATGCAAAAATTCGATAAATTCCTCTCATTTTGTATGTTCTTCTCCTTTGTGGGCATGGCTTTGATATGTTTTGCCGTAATAACATCGAACTCGGGAATTCATTCTAACAGGTCTAAATAATTTCCAATATTATATATGATAACAAGCAAGATAAAAAAATAACCAAACTAAGTAACAATAAGGCTCTACGCCCTCTATGCGCAGGGTTCTCGTTTGTGCATAGCTCCCTATGTGCAGAGTCCCCCTTTGCTCAGCCCGTCATCCTTTGCTCTGGCCCTCTTTGCAAGAAGCCCATTTTGCGTAGATGCTTCCCTTGCGTGGGGCCATCCTTTGTACAAAGTCCCTTTTTGCTCAGGCCCCGTGTGCATAGGATACCCTTTGCGCTAAGTCGACTTTGCGCGAGTGCTTCCTTTGCGTGGAACTCCTTTGTTCGCTCCATCTTTGCGCAGGGCCCCTTTTGCTCAACCCCCCCACTCCATGCACAGACTATCTCAGGCACGAAGTCTATTATGCGTGTTGCCACTTTTTGCGTAGGGTCACTCTTTGCGTGCGAACCTGTAGCAATTACTACTTGGCTAATCCGGCACTGGATACAGGATAAGGAAACGATATTATAGTTGTGAAATAAAACTAAATAAAGTTATTCCTATTGAAAGTGCAGAGCGTTTCTGAAAAAAAAAATGTTTTAGATTTGTCTAGGAACGAGTTTGACGTTGCAAGGCAAGCATCATAGTTAAAATCGATGTCTATATAACACAGCTTTCGATATTTCTCATTTTCTTGTATCGAGTATTGTTCTTAGCAGTGGCAAGGGAACAGCAACCCTTGCTGTTCTATTTATGTTTGACAAAGACTCAGTGTGCGAAATTGGGGCACCGCATAGTAAAATTGATATCGCGAAGCATTCAATAAGTGGGTGTTGTGCTTACCAGAAAGAGTGCTTTTGTTAGGCTAGTAATGGCTGCCGAGAGAGCTTTTATGATGTCATCATATACGGTAGAAGTTAGAATGAAGTTTCATAACCATCCGGAATATGTAGTATCATATCCGTCTTGTATTTAACGTATAATTAGGGACTTCATTTTGGAAATATTTTTAGAGAGATGGGCATAACTGCTATTTTTAAATAACAGTTGCTTTTGTTATTGCTATTTGCATATAGCAACTGAAAATAACAGATAATAGTTATATATTTTATGATCAAAACTGCTGTCGCCACCTCTTGGAAAGAAACTAAAACTTGCAAAATTCATATTTGTTGGCTACTAATAAAAATCAAAATTACAATATAATGTTGAGGCTTTTATTAATTTGACTTGTAACAACATTACAGTAGATTAAAAAAGCATGACTCTATAAAATATAAAAAAAATCAAAATTTGAAATATATAATTACTACATTCACTGAAAATTGTGTATGTGACAAAAACCTAAGGTTTCGATATCTATTTAAAATTACATTGTCAGTTGATATGCTCACTGAGAATTCTAAGTTAAACATAGACATTGAATCGTTGTTCTTCCTTCCATATTGCTAAATTGACTCTCGTAAAGTTAGCCCAACCATGTCATAGTATTCACCACTTGAATATTGGATAAATTAGCCGTAAATATGCAATAAAAGAGAAAAATTAACCGTTTTGATTTTTTTATTTTTCATCGCTGGTCATTATACAAAGTGCTTATTTTCAATAAAAATAAACTTTAGAATAACTAAGTATGTGCTAGAAGTTAGCCGTAAACTTGCCGTGAACGATACAAAATTGCCGCTACAATTTTTTTATTTTTTATCTATGAATACGCTAATTTTACATATAAAATCTCAGTTTTATAAAAATCAACTTTAGAATGACTAAGTAGGTGCTAAAAATTAACCGTAAATTTGCCGTAAACGTTTTTTATTTTGTATCAATCGTTATGCCAATTTTATATGTAAAGTTAGCACGGCCATCTTTCAATTTTAACAAAATTCAACTTTAGAATGATTAAGTAGGTGCTTAAAATTAGGCGTAAATTTGCTGTGAATGAAAAAAAATGCCGCTACAAATTTTCCTTATTTCCATATTATTTAAATTTAAAAAAACTTGTAGTGGCAATTTTTTTTCGTTAACGGCAAAATCACTACTAATTTTAAGCTCCTAATTAGTCATTCTAAAGTTTATTTTTGTTAAAATTGAGAAAAAGTTGTGCTAACTTTACATATAAAACTAGCCTAACTATTGATACAAATTTAAAAAACTTGTAGTCGCAAATTTTTTTCGTTTACTGCAAATTTACTGCTAATTTTCAGCACCTACTTATTCGTCTTCTAAACGTTGTTTGTGGCATATTCTTGATTACTTTTATGTTTTTTTTTGTCAATGCCATTGACAACGAAGTCAGAATAGACTTTGAAACGTTTGGTTTTCCTTCAATATACGTCGTTTTATTTCGATTGTGGTGTTATTGCCCAAAGAAAACATAAAAGTAACCTACTTAGTCATCCTAAAGTTGATTTTTATAAAACTGAGACTTTACATATAAAATTAGCGAAAGCATGGATAAAAAATAAAAACTTTTAGCGGCAATTTTGTTTCGTTCACGGCAAGTTTACGGCTAACATTTATCACATACTTAGTTATTCTAAAGTTAATTTTTATTAAAATTGAGAGATGCTCGAGCTGACTTTACAAACAAAATTAGCGTAACCATGGATACAAAATAAAAAAATTGTAGAAGCAATTTTTTTTTCGTTCATGGCAAATTCACCGCTAAATTTTAGCACCTGTTTGGTCATTCTAAAGTTTATTTTTATTTATAATGAGAGATGGTGGTGGTAACTTTACATACAAAATTACCATAACCATGGATAAAAACTATAAAAACTTGTAGGGACAATTTTTTTTCGTTAACGGCAAATTTACTCCTATAAATAAAAATTTCTAAATTGAAAATAAAACTTAGTTTTTTTGACAATCCTATATAAGTCTGTTATTCTACAAATTGGATTATATATGAACTTACGAACGTCCTACACGAGGGCTGCCTTTTATATTTCGCGATTAGAGAACAAAAACAAATATTAATCATCGAAAATCGCTTTATTGTTTTTCAAAATATTCCCCATGAAGATCTATACACTTTGGCATGCGTTTGAACCAATTGTCGAAGCACTTTTTCCACTCTGAGGTATTTCCAAAACATGCATTTTGAACGCAGCATCCGCTTCTTCACGAAAAACGTTAATCTCTCAGTTTGTTTTTTACGTACGGGAATAAAAAGAAGTCATTTGGTGACAAGTCAGGACTATACGGCGGATGACTCATCAAATCGATGTTTTGAGTGGTCAAAAATGCAGTTGTTTGAGCCGATATGTGAGAGCTCGCATTGTCGTGGTGAAGAGTGATCCGTCTTCGGCGGTTGGTTTTCCTCATTTCTTGGAAGACAACTGGCAAACAAATGGTTGTGTACCACTCAGAATTAACTGTTCTGCGTTGTTCTAGTGGTACGATTGCGACATGTCCAGTTTTTCCGACAAAACAGGCGATCATTTGCTTGGAAGTGCTTCGTGCGCGAACATCTTTTGTTGGATTCGGCTCATCTTGAAACACCCATACAGTCGACTGCTGTTTACTTTCGGGCTCATACGCGTAAATCCACGATTCATCATGTCATAAACGTGCTTTGAAGCACTGCGATCGTATTTTTTGAGCTTTTCTTTCGACCAATCAACACGAGCCTTTTTTTGAACGATTGACAAATTGTGTGGGATCCAACGCGAACAATTTTTTTTGACATTCAAATGTTTATGCAATCTTGAATGTATGCTGGTCCCACTAATGTGTAAGGTTGACTCAATCTCACGATAGGTCACATGACGATCTTGCAATATCAGTTCGCGCACAGCATCAATGGTTTCCGGAACAACAACTGTTTTTGGACGACCTTCACGAAATTCGTCTTGAAGTGAACTACGACCTCGATTGAATTCACCATACCATCGATAAACAGTGGTCTTTGATGGAGTTTCATCGCCAAAAATTAAATTAAGTTCATCCATGCACTCTTGCTGACTTAATCCACGTCGAAAGTTGTAAAAAATAATCGCACGAAAATGTTCACGATTTAATTCCATTTTTGGCCGAGATGAATCCTTTAAGTTACTGTAAACAACACAAAGCGCTCGTATGTCAAAACGTTCTGAGTACGTATAACCTCAAAAATGTCAAACTTTACGATATAGCTGTCAGTTGTCAGATTGCAACACTAGGGTTGTCCAATCCCGAAATATAAAAGGCAGCCCTCGTACACATTTCAGCTTTACTTTGCTTTTTGAGAACCCTTGACTCACTGTTGGCTTTCCACTTTTTGCCTTTTTCTTTGCCTGCCTCTTTCTGGGGGCTTGTCTTGACATATTAAAAAATAATGTTTTTTTCAATATAAATTTCCTTAACTAACAAAAGGCAATCTTTCACGTGCGGCTACGTCAAGCTTGTTTTTGTGAGATTTACGAAAATCTCTTACGAAATTCAAAAATGGATTTCTGTTCACTTTACCACCACACTGATCGATGAACGGACATAAATGTTTTAATTTTAACGTAACGAAAATGTTTTTAAGTTACTGTAAACAACACATAGCGTTTGTATGTCAAAACGTTCTGAGTAGGAATAACCTCAAAAATGTCAAACTTTACGATAGAGCTGCCAGTTGTCAGATTGCAACACTAGGGTTGTCAAATCCCGAAATATAAAAGGGAGCCCTCGTATACTAACAAGCAGGTGATTCTCCTTTAGTTCGTTTACAAATTGTTTAAATTAAAACAGTGACATACTCAATTAACCTGGGGTGTAATTCTGACGTTGATGAAAGTAAAGATAACGGCTATCATTACGGCCGACCATCACAAAACAATTCTGGTGACCCAATTCCGCACAGGCCATCACAGTGATGTTTGTCAACCGCACGACAGATTTGCAAATCTGCTCACAATCTCAAAATAAACGTTGCCTTTACCGCTCCACAGCCCTAATTTCCCTTTCGAGTCCTGAATTCCGACCCCGATGCTGCTTTACATGCACGAAAAGAAACGTTTAATTTCCACTTACTGTGCGACTTTATCCTTACGAATTTGTTTCCTGATCTAATATTCTTCACTCCAATTCCTGCTGGAAGGTGATCTTTAATGAGAGTCGGTTAATAGGATTCTGGAAGTTGTTAGACGTCGTCATTTGAAGACGACTAGATCACTTGAGTTTATGTTGGGAGTTTTTACGTTTTCGAAGTAATATGATGAAGGGGAGGTAGCGGGATTACTTTTCTACACGGTAGTTATTTAGAAAGTTTAACCATTAGATAAGTCTAGCCAGTGAGGTTAATTTAAATTTTCTGTCGGAGCGGCTAGTATTCTTAACATTAACCCAGTAACCTTCTTTCATCTATTACTTTAGGACAGAATTCGTTTTCAAACAAAGATTCCAAATCCGTGCTAAAAGTTATACTTTTAATAAGACTAACGATCGCCCAGTGGTCGAAATTCGACCAATTGTGTCAATTCCTAACATTCTTAATGCTTAGCTTAGTGATATAAGGTATGGCAAAGTGGAAATTAAAAAAAAGAATTTTTAGTTAACATGAAATTTCTTAAAATTAAATAATTCCGCTGTTACCCCGTAGAATAATATAACAAATAAACGTCAATGACAATTCTATTTGAATAGAAATGGCAACTAATATGTTTCATTTTACTACTAATACTTATTTAATCTCCATTTGAATGTTTAATTAATAGTCCATGGATAACCGAACTTTACTCATAAATTCAAGGGTTCCTGGTGCAGTATTTTTGCCACAACATCGTGTGGTTTTTGTATTCAGTTGCAGCAAACGCTTGACAACCTCCTGTGATATGCTGAATAGATTCAGATATTTGGCATAGCGTGCCTTTAGGGAAAAATTCAATAAACCCCAGATATCCTAGATATCAAAAGGGTTCAGCTCTGTGGGAGCCCTTACCAGGTTTTCAGGCCCGTAGTTGAAGTTGTGGCGACCATTTCCCATGAATTTCCTGACCGTCCGGGCTGTTCCTAACAGGACGGCTTTTTGCATTTGTTGGTAAAGATGTTCGTCTAGACCGAGGTATTTTAAATTGTGTAATACATGTTTTGGAACTAGTCCTATCGTTGACATAACAATTGGTACGGTTCGTGTGTTGTTCATGTCCCACTTAGTCTTTATTTGAAATTCCAAATCCCTAGATTTGGTTATTTGCTCAGCCCACTGGATATTTTAATTATTGTTGTTAGGAATTGCTATGTCAATTAAAGTTGTTTTCCGAGCGACTTTATCTACGAAAACTATATCTGGTCTATTGTGAGCAACAGTCCGATCAGTCAG
The DNA here is from genome assembly GCA_034190945.1 of Octodonta nipae. NCBI lineage: Eukaryota > Metazoa > Arthropoda > Insecta > Coleoptera > Chrysomelidae > Octodonta > Octodonta nipae. Next base: position 35,975,432 of record CM067216.1, on the reverse strand, counting down.
TATCGTGCGGTCCCGTACAGCTTGTAGTTGTTATTTTCTGAAACAGATTCTCGTTTATATTTATAGTATGGTAATCTCAACGACTGTGATAGTTCAAGTTTGAGTGGTATTTCCTGGTGCAGTATTTTTGTCACAACATCGTGTCGTTCTTTCTATTCAGTTGCAGTGAACGCTTGACAACCTCCTGTGATGTGCTGGATAGATTCAGATATTTGGCAACCGTACCTGCATCTGTCGTTGTTAATTGAAGGGTCTTTAACGATGTACTTTGGATAGTTCTTAGTCGGATATACTTGATCTTGGATTGCAAATATAAAGCCTTCCGTTTCAGGAAACATATGACCAGAGATCAACTAGTAGTTCGACGCTGCACTGTCGACATAATCTTGGTTGACATCATTTATATGTCTACTATGATAAGACTTCTGTTTCCATTTCAGCAGTTTCTGATCAGTGGTCTGGTGGTGTAATTAGACGTGTTGTTCTGCCAGTCGCAGTGGTGTTGAGTCATCAACCTGCCACATGGCTCTGTGTAGATCAGAAATTTCTTATAGTTTTTGGAAATGACTAATAGTTTGCTTATATCTGTCAATCATCCTCCTTCTTCGTACCGTTGCAAAGTTGTACGTTCGATAGACCCTTTCCAAGGTAATGTTTAGCTTTTGTTAGTAAAACTCGAAATTTCAGTCTTGCACCAATTAACTATACCGAAAGAGTAACTGAGCACGCATAGGTGTTAATACCCTGAAACAGATTTTTGCAGTTTGGTTTTTAACAGTCGTCCTGCCCTTCTGCTGCTTTTTCATGGTCAAGTGATCAATATATTGAGCCAGCTTTATTCCAAGGTATTTATAAGTATGACCTTCCCCCATAGATTCAATTGAGGTGCCATCTGCCATTTCGTAGTGTTCCTGCTGTATTTTGCCTTTAACTATATTAATAATTCCACATTTGTCTAGACCAAATTGCATATGGATGTCACTAGGGAACCCTTATACCATTTCAAGCATATCATGCAGCTGTTGTTTCGTAACTGCCGTCAACTTTAAGTCGTCCATGTATAACAAATGGTTAACTTTAATGCCTGTACGTTGTTGTGTTTGAGACTGAACCCAAAATTAGTCGAGTTCAGTTTGTTTGATACAGGGTTCATGGCTAGGCAGAACCACAGCGGGCTAAGAGAGTCTGCCTGGAATATACCCCTTCTGATTGGAATGGGGTCAGTTTGTATCAAACAGTTGGCTTCATTCAGTGAGATTTTGGTTTGCAGGTGGACAAGGCGCATTCTATAAAGTTATAATACAATTATTCACTTTATAGAGTTTCAGTGCCTTAATGAGCTAATCATATGGAACTGAATCAAAGGCCTTGATTGCAGACAAATAAATCAATAATCAGTTGTTCCTTGCACCTCACCGAATTTTTTGCTCATCCCTTTTGTTGTTGAGTAATTATGTTATTCAGCTCACAATATTTGAAAATGCGATGAATAAAGCATTATGTTATGATTTTGTACAAGGTTGGGGGGCATGTGGTTGGTCGGTACTTTGCTGGGTCCTGTGTACATAGTAAGAAGTAAATAGTAGTAGTAGTGTGTAAGGAAACTAGCCATCTTGCGTGGATGGGTAATTATGTCATTTATAAGGGCTGTTAGTTTTTCATGTATTGCGTACAATTTATTTATCCAGTAACTTTCCCCACCATCTGGTCCTGGTGCTTTCCAATTATGGAGGTGCTTCATTATGTTGGATGTCTCTTCCGTTGTAAATGGTTGGTGTTGCATGGTATCACAGTTCTGAAATGCAGCCTCTTCCTCATTAATCCAGCTGGCTCTGGAGTTATAGGAAATTGTTGTGGAAAGCTCTATTTTCCAGATTGCTCGATGTCTGTTTTACTGGGGTATCTAGGGGCTTCATTATTTTTGATGTTGTTAAGTTTTCTATAAAACCCTTTTTCTGATTGTCGAAAAAGTGTGTTGTCTATTTTCCGTTGGTTACTGGTTTTGTTCCTTTTTAATCGACTTGTGTAGACGGAAAGCTTTTGTTTTCTTATCCCCGACTTGACCATACAATGTATGGCAGCACACTCCCTCTAAGACACGCATAGCATACCTTTAGGGGAACATTCACTAAACCACAGATATACTATATATCAAAAGGGTTTAGCTCTGTGGGACGCCTTGTCAGGTTATCAGGCCCATAGTTGGCGTCGTGGCTGCAGTTTCCCATGAATTTTCGGACCGTCCGGGCTGTTCTTAACAGGACGGCTTTTTGCATCAGTTGGTAAAGATGTTCGTCCAGACCGAGGTATTTCAAATTGTTTAATAGATGTTTTGGGACTACTCCAGTTGTTTACATAACAATTGGTACCTTTCGAGTGTTGTTCATGTCTCATTGTCTCTGTATTTGAAATTCTAAATCCCTGTATTTGGCTATTTTTTCAACCTGCTTAATATTTATATTATTGTTGTTAGGGATTGCTATGTCAATTAAAGTTGTTTTTCTAGAGACTTTATCTACCAAAACTATATCTGGTCTATTGTGAGCAACAGTCCTCTCGGTCAATATCGTCCGGTCCCAGTACAGTTTGTAGTTGTTATTTTCTAAAATAGATTCTGGTTTGTATACATAGTAGGGTGTTCTTACCGACTGTGATAGCTCGAGTTTCAGCACTAGTTCATGGTGCAGTATTTTTGCCATAGCATCGTGTCGTTCTTTGTATTCAGTTGCAGCGAACGCTTGGCAACCTCCTGTGATATGCTGGATAGATTCAGATGTTTAGCAACCATACCTGCATCTGTCGTTGTTGATAGAACTATCTAAAGTACATCTTTGACGATATACTTTAGATAGTTCTTAGTTGGAATTACTTGATCTTGGATTGCCCATATAAAGCTTTCCGTTTCAGGAAACATATGACCAGAGATCAACCAGTAGTTCGACGCTGAACTGTCGACATAAGCTTGGTTGACGTATTTATATGTCTTCCATGAAGCGGCTTCTCTTTCCATTTGAGCAGTTTCTGATCAGTTGTGTGGTTGTATACTTGAACTTGTTGTTCTGTCAGTCGCAGTGGTGCTGAGCCATCGACCTGACATATGACTCTGTGTAGATCAGAAAATTCTGCGAATTTCTGGAAATGATTACGCCAATTAGAAATTTGTTGATCACGTAACTTGCCTATATCCGCCAATCTTCTTCCTCCTTCATACCGTGGCAACGTTGTAAGTTCGACAGAGCTCTTTGGATAGCGTTTTTTTTGTTTTCTTTATTATTATGGTGCCTAACAATGCCATGACATTTAAATAAATATGCAGGATACTTCTGTTACTTTTGTTACTTACAAATTATTATTAATTACTCAAATTAAAAAAATAAACACTCATTCTCCTAACATTTTCAAAATTTTGAATATGCTTCTCTGGGATGTTCTAATTCCCTTTTTTAATCTGTTTCAGGTCTAAAGTCCAAACTGAAGAAAGTATTCAGAACGTCTTCCGGTCCCCACGACACTTTCTCCAGCGCCAGACTAGTCACTCAACTCACCTCGGCAGCGTTGTGCGCCAGCTCACCAGTTCTTCCATCAGGTCCTACGGTGCCTCCGGTAGTCAAGTCGCTCATCAAACCGCTCACGGTTCCTCGTCTACAGATCACGCTGGTCACCAACAACGGAGACATCTCGAATAACAACAACAACGTTTTGGACACGAAGACGTCGCCCATCTCCACGGAAAAGGCTTCGGAGATAACTCCCGAGGAAGCGAAGCCGGCTAGGAGCAAGAAAAAGAAATAGCACAAGTGTCACCTATGCACTTGGTAGAGCGATCTGAAGACTAGGAGACTGTTCCTTATTAATAAGTTAGAATGATTTTTGTTAAAAAGATTTTGTTGTTATCGATAGTAGATGTTTATAAAGACAGTACTGTTTGATTAGAATTATGTTAAGAGGTTGGATTACAGCGAAATCCCACTTCTGTCTTTATATATCGGGCAACTATTCGTTGAAAATATTGAGCAATATTTTAATTTAAAAAAAAATTCTATAGAGTGTCAAAAACAAATTTAATATTATCCCTGACTTAACCATACAATGTATGGCATCACACTCCCTCTAAGGCACGCTAAGAGTGCCTTTAGGGGAAAATTCACTAAACCCCAGATATCCTAGATATCAAAAGGGTTTAGCTCTGTGGGAGCCCTTGCCAGGTTTTCAGGCCCGTGGTTGGAGTTGTGCCGGTAGTTTCCCATGAATTTCCTGACCGTCCGGGCTGTCCCTAACAGGACGGCTCTTTGTATTTGTTTGTCAAGATGTTCGTCCAGACCTAGGTATTTTAAATTGTTTAATAGATGTTTTGTTTAATAGATGTCCTGTCGTTGACATAACAATTGGTACAGTTCGTGTGTTGTTCATGTCCCACTGAGTCTTTATTTGAAATTCCAAATCTCTATATTTGGTTATTTTCTCAACCTGCTTGACATTTATATTATTGTTATTAGAAATTGCTGTGTCAATTAAAGTTGTTTTCCGAGCGACTTTATCTACGAAAACTATATCTGGTCTATTGTGAGCAACAGTCCGATCAGTCAGTATCGTGCGGTCCCAGTACAGCTTGGAGTTGTTATTTTCTAAAACAGATTTATGGTTTGTATTTATAGTATGGTAATCTTACCGACTGTGATAGTTCAAGTTTCAGTGCTAGTTCCTGATGCAGTATTTTAGCCACAGCATCGTCTCGTTCTTTGTATTCGATTGCAGCGAACGCTTGACAACCTCCTGTGATATATTGGATAGATTCAGATGTTTGGCAACCGTACCTGCATCTGTCGTTGTTAATAGAAAGGTACTTTAGATAGTTCTTAGTTGGGATTACTTGATATTGGATTGCCAATATAAAGCCTTCCGTTTCAGGAAACATATGACCAGAGATCAACCAGTAGTTCGACGCTGCACTGTCGACATAATCTTGGTTGACGTCATTTATATGTCTTCCATGAAGGGGCCTTTCTTTCCATTTCAGCAGTTTCTGATCAATGGTCTGGTGGTGTAATTGGACGTGTTGTTGTTTCAGTCGCAGTGGTGTTGAGTCATCAACCTGGCACATGACTCTGTGTAGATCAGGAAATTCTGCGAGTTTCTGGAAATGCCTACGCAAAATAGAAATTTGTTGATCTAATAGTTTGCTTAGATCTGCCAAACCTCTTCCTCCTTCATACCGTGGCAAAGTTGTACGTTCAACAGAGCTCTTTGGATGGTGATCTTAAGCTTTTGTTAGTAAAACTCGAACTTTTCGTTGTAATTTTTCAATGTCAGTCTTGCACCAATTAACTATACCGAAAGAGTAACTGAGCACTGAACATGCATAGGTATTAATAGCCTGAGACAGATTTTTAATGTTTAGTTTGGTTTTCAACAGTCGTCGTACCCTTCTATAAAACTCTGCTGTTAGGTCCTTTTCCATAGTCAAGTGATCAATACGTTGAGCCTGCTTTATTCCAAGGTATTTATAAGTATGACCTTCCCCCATAGATTCAATTGAGGTGCCCCTGCTGTATTTTGCCTTTAACTATATTAATAATTCGGCATTTGTCTAGGCCAAATTTCAAAAGGATGTCACTAAAGAACCCTTCTACTATTTTAAGCATATGATGCAGCTGTTGTTTCGTAGCTGCCATCAACTTTAAGTTGTCCATGTATAACAAACGGTTTAACTTTAATGCTTTAATATTATTATTATTATAATATGGAAGTATCAGAAATAGTACTAAAAAAACCGCTTAACGCAAGAGAAATAGGCCCTTCATCCTAAGTTCACTTTACCAATTATAGAATCTAATACTTTACAAATACCTATATATATATATATATATATATATATATATATATATATATATATATATATGTTACTTCTGATGTTCTCACGAGTATGAAATGTAATTGACTGTTCTCGGGATTCTGGTGCGTTTCTCTTATTTGTCTTAGAAAAGACAGATTTTCAACGTTTCAATGAGATATCATTCATCTTTTTCGGGATTACTGATGTTGTTACTCACTAAGCCTAGAACAAATTGATCTGTTCCTGCATTGCGTCTCTGCTTTTATGCTATTGACCGGGGAGGCGTGCTCTTGGTCGCTCTGGCCAATCAGAGCTCTTGCCCTTTCACGGGTTATGGGTCCGCTCATCATTGCGCTATTGTTTGGTCTCGGAAGAGTATTCGCGTCATTTGCTCTTTTTTATGGAGATTTAATTTTAATGCTAATATAGCGGTCTGTTTTTCTAATTCAATAGATTCCCTAAATTATATAACAAGGCTCGTTAGGGAATCTATTGAAATTGAAAAACGTAAAACAAACCTTAATGAACGGGACGATGAGAAACGCCTCCCACCCAAATGGAGAGCCGCACTAACAGACCGCAATATTAGCATTAAAATGAAATCTCCAGAAAAAAGAACAAATATCGCGAATACTCTTCCGAGACCAAACAATAGCGCAATGACGAGCAGACCTATAACCCGTCAAAGGGCAAGAGCTCTGATTGGCCAGAGCGAACAAGACCACGCCTCCCCGGTCGATAGCATGAAAGCAGAGACGCAAAGCAGCAGCAGATCCATTTGTACTACGTTTAGTGAGTGACTACATCAGTAATCCCGAAGAAGATGTGTGAGATCTCTTTGAAACGTCGAAAAAAGAGAAACACACGAGAATCCCGAGAACAGTCAATTAGTTATATCTATATATATTATAATATTTCGACGGCTTAATTATGATTAAAAACAAATTGAGAATTCAAACCGTCTTTAACATGGAGGTTATCTAATTTTCATGATCTACATAACATCTCAACGCCATTAACTTGATTAGTAATATCGATCGAAGTGGGATTTCGACTATAAAAGGTTTCTATTGTCCAAGAGAGACATTTTATGTCATGAAAAGTATCTTTTTAAATTCTCATTTTTTTATGTGTCTGTATTCGAATATAAAATACATTTCAAGGTGGCCATCATTATCATCACCGCAATGAAGTCTTTCAAAAAGTTGTTCTCTAATAAAATGAGTAAAGAGTTTTTTTTGGTCGGTCTCTTAGATACTTATTTTGCTAGAACAGCTTCTTAAGTATACCATTTTGTAATATATAAAAAGATGAAACATTAAGCTACCTGCAGCAAAAATATTATCTGATGATTGTTGGAAAATTAATTATTATAAAATCTGATATTAATTTCTCTATGATTTCGTTGTTTAAAGAAGAAACATTGTACCTAGAAGATGAAGATAAAAATGGCATTAATATCTATATAGTTTTGGTTGTACCTTAATAATTTGTGTTTAGCACTCTATGGAAGTCGGTTAGAACATTCTATGGTCAAGAACTTATTTTAGTCTAGAAAGCAATCATAATAATGCTACATTAACCAAAACGTTTGTATTGCCTTCTATGCATTAAATGTCTTTTATAAGGTTTCCAAAGTTGAATTGTCCCACACTTTAGTTATTTTCGTTCCAATGCAATGGTTTAAAATTTTCCCACTTAATTATTTATTTTATTTATTATTACACTATCCAACAGTACAAAGACCAATTATACGACAGGGACAAAACACAAATATAAAAAATAAGGAAAAATTCGTTACTAAACATTATACACCAGATTAACAGAAAATGTGATTACTTTCTTTTATTACACTTATGGAGGAATTAAAAATGTCTAATTTTACAGAGTTACAACTTTCGCACATAAAATAGAGAGGTGAAAACTTTAAAATATTAGTCCTTGGTTTTGGTAAATAAAATGTATTATCAGTACGCGAGCTTGGTCGAGGAACAAGCAGAGGTAATAGATGTAAAATGTCACTGCAATCTATTTGGTTTCTAAACAACTTGCTTAGAAAGACAACTGAGCGAACTCTCCTCCGATCGTGCAGACTAAGAAGCGAGAATATCTTCAGTAGCTATGGGAAGATATGAACCGTCAATTTAAAAAAAAAATTCAAAAATCGCCTCTGAATATTTTCGACCATCTCAATGTACTTATTATACCCTGGGTGCCAAACCAAAGCAGCGTATTCAAGCCGAGATTTCACAAAGTCATTATAAAGTAAAATCAAAGTGCTTGGGTCTGAGAAGGCCTCAGAGTTTAAAAAAACCAAGACTTTTATAAGCTGCTTGTAGAGTATTTCCAACATACAAGTTATAATTTAATGTGCTATCAAAACTAACACCAAGATCTGTAATATTGTCCGGTCTTGACAAAGTAATACCCTTTATCTTGTAGTCTAACCAAATAGGATTTTGCCGTCTGGTAAAAGTTATGTCGTGACACTTTGATGCATTCAATGGCAGATCGTTTTTTTTACACCAGGCATTCACATTGTCAAGACTTTTCTGTAGCCTAAAACAGTCATTTACATTTTCTATTACATTATAGATTTAAACATCATCAGCATATAGCAGATATTGAACATCAACACCAACAATGTTATTTATAAACAAGACAAATAATAGTGGCCCCAATACGAAGCCTTGAGGAACCCCCGATGTGGACACAATTTCTGTTGACTTGAAACCACGGCACTCAACTTATGTAAGTAAGAGCCTTTAACTCAAAGTCAAAAATCATATCATAATGTTGAGAATTTAAGTTACTGTAAGTAAAATGCCTTAGAAATGAGAAGATTATTTTAGGGCTAAATTTTCAGTGTAAACATTGAATAATTAAGATTTGGTCATAAATGGTCAGAAAGTTTTCGGATTTAGTCCGTCTTTGATGTCAAGTTCACCTTAAAATTGGAACAAGATAATCGTCTTCCATTCCTGGATGTTCTCGTTGCCAAAATCCCTTACAGACAGTTTCAATTTACAGCTTACAGAAAACCAAAACGCATCAATAAATACCTGACGCCAAGTCACACCATTACCCAGCGCAAATTCAAGCAGTTGTCAACATTCTTATTTACAGATCATTTAGATTAACAGACTCCAACATCAAAAACGAAGAAATTAAAATCATAACCGAAGAGCTTAAAAATTAAGGGATACCAAAATCACACAATAAAGCAAGCAATAAACCGAAACACACGACAAGAAAGCAAAAAATACATAGAGGAGAGCAGATATGCAGCTATCCTACCTTATATTAGAGTTACTACCGATAGAGTAGGACGAATTTTGAATCCTCACACGAACATGGCAAAGTACTTCTTAACCCGAAGGATAGGTTCGAGTTAGAGAACCACGCGGTCTATAGTATATCTTGTGGAGACTGTCAAAAGTCATAGATGGGAAGTACGAATCGACGCATGTTTGGTAGAGCAAAGGAGCATACAGTAAGCATCAGGAACAAGGAGATTACATACACAGAAACAGGCTAATACGGGAAGCTATCGAAATTCAGAAAATGGGGGAGTTAAATAAACGAGATGACCCACTAAACAAAAAGTAGAAGGCACTTCTACAAAAATCCCTCCATAAAACTCCTACTAATAAATCATAAATATGCATGAGAAAAGTCATGAAAAACAATCACAAGGGGTCATACTAAACGGTCATAATCCAATAAAAACCACTAATGACACCCCACCTGAACAACGATTATACAGTCTACGACCTCGAAGGCAGCTATAAAACACGGGCACTTTCTAAATTTCTTCAGTCGATTTTCAGATTTTCACTATCGAAAATTCCAAATGGGAGTTTGGCAAAACGTCAGGTTAACTGTTATTTTCAAAGCACAAACCAAGAAACGGATGGGTAATACTGATGGGCAATATTGAAACAATTTCGTCTGGAAAAGAAAAGTATAAAATAACTACATTTTCCACCATTTAGTACCCATTTATTCAAATAAAGCAAAATTATCTTCAATAATAACCATATGCAGTTTCAAAAACTAAAAAATTAGCCGCAGCTATTCTTCTTACGAAATATAGTTTACTGTAGTACACATTAATAAAAGTGTCCGCCAAAATGCATTAAATTAAGGTGGCGCCGATGTTGGAATCGGTATTAATGTTAATATGTTTTCTACACAACCAGCGCCATTCTGGTTACTTCTTGAACTCTGCTCTCAGCTCGAAACTTTTTCAGTTTAATCTTGATATAAGTTTGTCATCCTTGTTTTGTCGATACTATCTGTCAACTTGTCCGTTTATGTTCTGAGGTATGTCAAGTCTTTAATTTCAAATAGCGCAAGCAGAAAATTGGAATGTTTATTAGAACGAATAGCAAATTTTGTGTAGGTATTGTGTATTAAGTGGATGTTATATTTGTTTTTTCTACTAAGTTGTATGGGTACTTCAAGATCAAGCAAGTGGGGTGTCGGTTGAAATGAAGTGTTAAAACAAATGCAATTTCAATATTAGTCATTATCGACGCATATAGAGATGACAACAGGGGTACCTATAAGAACCGAGGTTTTCGCAGCCAGAGTCATAGCTAATTCTGCTTTTTCCGGATTTAGACCGCGTCATTTTTTCGAATTAGTTTATTTATATAACTAAACCGGGATATAAACAAAGTTTTCCGACGTTTCGGTCACACTTATAAGGGGCTTCTTCGAGGATGAGACAAAAAACAAAATAAATGTTACTTATCTTGCGGCTACTCCATTCATTTCATCTTTTACTCACGAACACTTCAAAACTTCACTTTTTATTTAACTTGTCACAATGATGAACAAATTCTAAATGAGTAATAGGTACGAGGAAATAATAATTGGTCTCCCGAAATTTTCAGGTAAAAGAAGGGTAGGAGGCACTTAATGGGATTATTTTATGATGGTGATGAAATTTCGTATTAGTTCCTGGAATTTTATTAGTGGATAATGTAAGTGATTTATTTTGTGGAAATGTTGATGCAAGATTGTCAGATGGACGAAAGTTCAAAACCTTTGTCTCGGTTGAAATTCTTGGGATTTTTGGCGATTTCGACGTTAAATTTTCTGGTGAAATAATATGGAGATTTGGTCACGACAGAGGAGCTGTCGGAGAGGATTTGGTGGCCCGTTTCCTGATGATGTTCAGCTACAGCAGAGTTTGAAAGCAGGCCCGTTTTCAAACAACCTTTGTGTTCACCCAGACGAGTGTTTATAGATCGACCTGTTTCACCGATGTATACTGCCCCACACGAGCATTGAATGGAATAAACACCTTTAGATGAAAGAGGATTTTGTTTATCCTTTGGGGAGGGTAACATTTGTGAGATTTTGGATAGTGGTTTGTAGACTGTATTCACCTCGTGCTTATGGAGAAGCTTCCCAATCCTATCCGTGACCTTGCTGATATATGGCAAATATGCTACTGATTTATTAGGTGACAATTCTTTATTAGAAAGGGGATGTTGGTGACCAGAAATGGAATTGCGAATTTCTCGTTTGCTGTAGCCGTTGTTTAGTAGGCTACTCTGAACCCAAGCTAATTCCCTTCTCAAACTTTTGGGTTCGGAAATGGATATAGCTCGATGCACCAGGGAGTTCACGACTGACCGTTTCTGAGATGGGTGATGATGGGACCGGGCGTGCAGATATCTGTCGGTATGTGTTGGTTTTCTGTATACAGAGTGGGCCAGGCGACCATTTGGCAACTGTGAAACCAACACGTCTAGGAAGGGCAGGGATCCATTGGACTCAATTTCCATAGTGTATTTGATGTTTGAATGTTGAGTATTAATGTGGTTAAAGAACAATTGGAGAGCCTCTTGTCCATGTAGCCAGACGACAAAAGTGTCATCAACATATCTCAACCAAATTTTGGGTTTGTGGCTTGAAGACTCTGGTTTAGGTATATAAATAAACTAATTCGAAAAAATGACGCGGTCCAATCCGGAAAAAGCAGAATCAGCTAGGGGTACCTATAATTTCCATTTAAATTAAATTTTCCTTAAATTTTTCACATTTTGAAATTCATCGAACCCGAAATTTGAGACCATTTTCGCAGTTAATCTCTTTCGAGTATTGCCCAAAACTCCTGCTCAATACCATAAACGTTCGATGGCCACCTATGTTAAGAACACTGAGTCAATGCACCAAAATGTTAAATGCAGGAGAATATGTTTTGTTAAATCTTTTTATAGTAGATTTATATATAAATGATAAGAAATTTTTAAAACTGTGTATTCTATAAACATATTTAAGTGGTAAAACGGTAAATTTATCTAGCATACCAATATATTTCAGTGGCAACTTTATATAAATATTTTTTTTCTAGACGTAAATTATATAAATTACAAAAACATATTTTACTATACCCTTTCGAAGACCTGAACACGAAATACTTTTTCATAGATATTGTAAATTTAGATCTGGTATTGTTCATCACTTTTTTTTAACTTATTTTGGAATTTCCAGAATTTATTATCAAATTTTCGATGGTCTAAAGTTCTAAAGGGATTTTTCTTTCTTTCGAGTAATTATTGGGAACCAATGTGAAACTTATCCAAAATGGTGCTAACTGTAGAGACGTATAGGCCTTACTCATCTATTATAACTATATATTGTATTCAACATTTGAGTAATAAATTTGATTGTTAACCTATAAGGTATTCGATTGTGTAAAATAAATATAAGAAAGCAGGATGAGCTTTTCAATGTATACCTTAAATTATTGTGAGAAAGAATTTAAAAAGGTACAAGTTCACCCATTTATAAGGTCTAATCTTGCAACTGTACACTCTAGAACCCAAAATATGGTAATTCAGGCTTACATGCCTTACATAAATACTTACTCGTTTCAGCCCGCGTCGTCGTCCGCATGAAAACTTCTGCTGACGTAGTGAAATGACATTTTGCTACAGCTAATAAATTATGACCTGTCTGTGCGCCTGGTACAAAATTAAGATGCAACGTTTATCCTAGTTTTATTGTATGTAATCTTTTTATACGAATGTACTTAACACCTACTGCTTTTGATGTATTCGTCAAATTTAAAAATGCATTCTAAAGCTTTGTCAAAAGTGCCTAATAATTATAAAAATATTAACTGAAATTCGCCAATACGGGTTATACAATTTCTTTATATTCTGGTAGTTCTAGATGGTGAATATATATTTAGAAAAAATGGACAACATATTAATTTTGCGCATATCGATTTGAATGAGATTTTGAGACTAAATAAATATCTTGGTGCTTATAGGAAAAATATCACGAAGTATTGTAACTCCTCAGAAACCTATACACTGGCCTCGAAAAGCTGCAAAATTTAGAAAAAGAAATGTATTTTACAAGGTACAAATTTTAACTGGAATTTTTCCTTGATTTGATACTTAAATAAAATAGAAACAGTAATTTGACGTAGAGAGAAATATTTTAATAGATTATGAATGAAAGACATCAACCGAAGACTCTAACCTGAAATCATGGGACGCCTTTCAAGTTACAGCAAGTTTATTGTCTTCTAAACGTTGTTTGTGGCATATTCTTGATTACTTTTATGTCTTTATTTATTTACATCAATAAATATAAAGCCATTGACAACGAAGTCAGAATAGACTTTAAAACGTTTGGTTTTCCTTCAACATTCGTCGTTTTATTTCTATTGTGGTGTTTTTGCCAAAAAAAAACATAAAAGTAATACAACAAGTTTATGTTTATTTTCCAACGAATTTCCTTGTTTCTACAAGTTTTTATTTAACCTGCTTCGTTCGAATGTCATTTTTGCTCAAAATTTGTAACCCATTTTTCAATTATTATGCACTTGTCATAAGGTCTATGAAAATATGAAAACATACACATACAGGGTGTCCCAACGAAAAGGAGCCACTTGGAATATGTATCAAAATACCCCATTATATTGAAAATCGCAAAACACGTCAGAAAATTTATGACGGGCGACATATTTGGCCATATGATTCATTCTAGGACTGACCTTTTACAAGCATTTAACAACTATAATAACCATATCCACTTTACTTTACAAGAAGAGGTTGATGAATCTAGTATTCCATTCCTAGACACTAAAATTATTCGAGACAGTAACAATATAATTAAATTGGACTGGTACATCAAACCGACAAGTTCTGGTAGATAGATATAAAAATATTATTCTCATCAGCCAGTGAAAATCAAATATATCTTAATTAAAACTATGAAACAAAGAATTTACAAAATTAGTCCCCAACTTTTACTAATAGAAACCTACAAATATTATATAAGATCTTTTTAAATAATTCCTACCCTCTTCTATTAATTAACAAAATTCTATATGATAATACTAATTACAGAGAAAGAGACAATTTAATTCTTAGAAACTCATCCACTAACAATTTCAATAACAATATCAATTTAAAGACGCGAGATGTAAAGGCCGACATCTAGAATTTTTGGGGAAACTAGCAAATAGAGGTTCCGAATCTGGAGCCGTTCCTAGGTTAGAATGTCACGCTGAAATTTTCAGGTGAAAATTTTATCGTGACATTCTAACCTAGGAGTTATGGGTAACAGCAATTATATGGAACGGCTCCAGATTCGGAACCTTTATGTCCTAGTTTCCCCGAAAATCCTAGATGTCGGTCTTTACATCTCGCATCTTTAAATTTAACCATATGTATCAAATGCAAAAAGAAGTGTTCGAGAGGACATTCAATTGTGGGTAGCGCAACTGATGAAGGTTCCCTAACCAGAAACAATATATATTTTATATATTGTCTTGCGTACAAAAGAATGACACCTCGAAGAGAGTAAACAACCTCAATCTTCATTATATTTCTATTCCATATATTAAAGATCTATCAACCAAAATCAGTTAAATTTTATAAAACGAATCTAGTAATTTAATAATGTATAAATCAATCTAAACAGGAAATCTTCTATTTAGCAAAACAAAAGATATATAGAAAAATAATTGAAATCTAATATTGTATATCAAATACGTATATTGGACAAATATCAAGAACTCTAAAAAGTAGAATGATATCACATAAAAGCGATATCAAATTAGCAAAAGAAAGTTATGCTATTGCCACTCATTGCACTCAAAATTCTCACTCCCGAAACTTTAATAACGCTTTAGCTTTAGTTCTAGCATGTGAACAAAATTCCAAAAAAAAAAAATTGAGATGGTATTTAAGAACTATTATCCAAATAATATTAATAAGAAAGCAGCTATCCAAAATTTGAATACCATTTATTGTAATCTTTGAGACATCGACAGCATAAATTCATTTTCAGTATTCAACAATTAAGCTACATAAGTAACAATGCAATCATAGTAATGTTATTTTTGATTATAATAATCTCATGTCCAGTTTTGCTATCAACTTCAATCAAAAATTGTTTATTAGATCTAATTCATTAATTTCATAACTCTTATGTTTGTGCTCTTTTTCAAATCATTAGATACTGTATATTACGCTTGCATTTTTTGATTCCATACTTACTTCATGTTATAATTAACAGACAGCAAAAATCAATTTGTGTATTTTTTTTTTCTTAAAACCATGTTTGCATTTAAATGCCATTTAATATGAAACTCAATACATAAAAAAAAATTCACCTAATCTTATATTTAGTCCGTCACTTCCGTGCCTTTTTTGATTTTATATACTCACTTATTTAAATCTCTTTTAAAAAAATCGCAAACTCTCGTTATTTTATTTTTGTTTATTAAATATGGTTATTAAATATGTATCAATGTTAAAACTCGCCGTGAGAAAAGAAATCAATCTTCGGTATCAAATTATTTTATCTACGCATGATAATTTAAGCTCGCCTACAGCGATTGGATATTTTATTCCAGTTTTTGTAAAAAACATTAATTATTAATGCATCTATAAATACGATATAATGTTATCAATCTCCATAATGATTAGCAATATTAAAATTTCCCATCACCAAAACAAAACAACGAATTTTCAGAAAACGTGAGAACGTAACATGCTGATCTTTTGTTGGTTTTCAGCTGTTATCGGTTTTTAATGATTAGAATGCTTTCACGTTCGTTAGTCAGTTTAATTAATTATTGGCTCGTTATATACATATAATTAAATAGAAAATACCAGGAAAAAAATGTGCCTCTGTTTCCTGTAAATATTCCGATTACACCAGTAGAGGTAATTTTTTTATGTTTAAGAGTTCATTTTTAATGATATTACTTTACAATCATGGACGATATACTAGAAAAGTAATCTCAACACCCAGAAAGACATGTTTAAATTAGATATTGTTTTGGTAAGGAATTGATGCATTTTTTAAATTTACCAAAAATTAAACTGTCTGGTAGGTTCCAAAATCGATGTTTAGAAATGTTAAACTTCCTAGAGAACGTGTCCACCGAATGTATCGCCAGCTAAGTGAAAGAATGTCTAAGTACTTCTTGGGAAATAACACCACAGTTTAAAGAAAATTGCTGTATATTCCAAACGTTTCGGGGTCTAGGTCAGAACATGCTTGGGACCTTGGTCATAAAATACAGGTTCAAAATTCAGTTATATTACACAAAGAAGAACACAACACCAAAAGCAAACTAAAAGAGTCTGCTTTAATTTTGTTACATGAAAACGATTGTATCGCTACTACCTCCGTAGAAGTCAGTCGTTCCTGGTTGCCGATTATTAAGTAAGAAATTGCTAATGGTCATGTCCTTGTGAACAACCGAATATCGGGATGGTTCATAAGGTTTTTTCCTAGATTTTCCCTTATGATTTTAATGGGATCACTGAATCAACAAAGTTCTTTGGTCGCATTTTTGGCGAATGCATCTTATAACAAAGTCGCACCTAGGAGCGCCACATAAAATTCTGAAGATCACCCTTTCAAATTCTTCCAATTTGATAGGAACTTTATGATTACATGATCTTTAGAAGTTTATGTGCTACCCTGTATATTACAAATAAAATTCTCTTAGTTACATCAGAAATCAAGTAATACACATTGTCAAATATTTTAATTTTCTTAGAATTGTGCCTTTTTTATCCAAGTTTCTTAACCATTAACAACGTTTGGAATATACAGCAATTTTCTTTAAACTGTGGTCTTATTTCCCAAGAAGTACTTAGACATTGAAAAATATGCCACAAATATCATTCAGAAAATAAGTGAAATAAGTCCAGCTATTGGTTTACGGGAGGCGGTTTTTCATTTACAGAAGTCGCTAACCGCACGAACAGAATTTTGATTTAAATATACTCATTACTATAGCATCTATGTTACATAAAAACATATTTTTTATAATCAATACTTACTGAAAATGACCTTTTTAAACTCATGTGTTACGTTGCACAAAATCTCTGGTGGAATTCGGTGAATTTAAGTGCAAATTCTTTTTTTCTTCTTCTTTGATAGATCGATTTGTGTTAACCTTACATTTTAAGTAATTACAAAAAAAATCAAAGGGATTGAAATCTGGGGACCTTACTGCAATATAATGTGGAACCGTACAGTCAAATCCACTAAACCAGGATGTTTTATGGCTACAAATGAGGAAATGAAAAATGACACTAGAAGAGCTTTCAATCTTGACAGAACATCGAAAAAACATGGATCTAAAAAGGTCTTCATAATAATTCTAAGGTACACCGTTACTTTCTGAGGACATTGGGTTCAAGTCTCCATCATCCAATTGGGATTGTCCATTGTCCAATAAAACTAATTCTCAATTTGCACGGTCCAGTTTGTACAATTGGAACATGGAACGATTAAACCATAAACCAGGTCAAATGTGAACGTAGGTTTTCGCGGCCAGAGTCTACATTTGTTTTGTTTTACTCATCCTTGTTTATGCTGGTTCAGATATATAAATAAATTAATTCGAAAAAATGACGCGGTCCAAATCCGGAAAAGCAAAATCAGCTATTAAAGCAGGTCCTTTATTTTCCTTACAAAATTTTTGTATACTTCTACAAACTTATCGTTTTCATAAAATTCTTCTATAAGATTAATGTTGTAGAGATACAATTTGGTAAGATCTGGTTCTATTGCTTCGGGGTTCGTTGCACCGGTGACACAATAAAAATTGTAATATATTATTTTGGATTCAATAGTACTTTTGGTTTTTGAATTTAACTTAACGCGTTCATAAAATGTTACAAAATAGTTTGTAAACTATTGGTTCAATTTATAACTGTACTGTCAGAAATGAGAGTGCTAGACGTGGTTGTGGTGGTAGAAATATAATTATAATTCATACAGTAAAAACAGTTTTTGACAACTTCTGTGATCGATTAAGATTAGGATGAAGGTGGTGCCCGAAAAATTCAAGAGCTGCTTCACTTGTGATTTGGAAGTTAGATTCTAAAGATTGGGTGACAGAGTCCCTTTAAGAGGATTGATTTGGTCATCACTATATCATGAACACGTAAAGTATTGCTAATCAAAACAAGTATCGTTTTAGGTCTCATTAATCGACAGGCCAGGACTCTTATGGAAGATCATTGAAAAATCTTGGAATAGTAAAAATCTTTAGCACCGTTTGGAAAGTGTCCAAAGACTGATGAAATAATTTTTGTACATGTTGATCGTGCTAAACAGCTAATTTTAGAAGTGGTAAATACTTATAAATATCTACTAGATTCACATAATCAGAAGTCAACAAAATAATGAAGAACTTAATTCTTTTGACCCTGCTCCAATAAAAAGTAATATTGTGTAGAGCAAGGCATATTTATGTACGGACGTGAGGCAATTTACAGTTTGAAGAATTTAGTCTCTGTTTTGTCCCCGCAACTTGTTTGTTCTCGGTTTTTGAAGTTGATTGAATTATTCAATTGATTTTTAAACTTTTGCACCTTTTTCGAAAACTCTACGTGGCGCTAATGCTAATTTATTTTTTTTTCTCTAAAAACAGAAAGAACTGCGAGTCTTGTTGTGACCACCGTCCAGGTCGGTAACTTACTCTCCCTTTGATTTCGTCTTAATACGGCCGCTTTTTGTTGTTATTGTGTTACGATTCCGCGAGTTATAGTTCCGGTCGTAACAACCGCTAAACCGCTTTCATTTGTTTCTTTTGTGTTTACAAAAGCGCATCATTTGTTTGTTAAACAGGGATTTTTTATTTGCTCAATCAATGAACATTACGTCGCTATTTTTAGTGTAACGTGTCGTCCAGACGAAGCTCTAAAACAGTTCCTGCTGCTACGGGGCTAGTCTCTGAAGAAAGAAAAACCAAGAAAACACTACCTGCACAGCTTCGACGTAAAAGGTCAGCGATTAACTTTTATTTGGTGATTTAATTTTCGCGACGATACAATGTTTTATTGATTGATCCGCTAAAGGTCCTTAGTCAATTACATACTTGCATTGAACCAGCATTGAACTAAAACCGCAACATCTAATTCAGACTTTTTTTGGATATTATATGTAATGTGCCATCGAAGACATTTCAGTCTCTGTTCTGATTTTCAGAGATCATTAATCCAGTATGAGGGTTTTTTAGTAAAGAAAGGTTCTAGGTAGAGAAGTTTTTCGTTTCAATAAAATTATGAACTATGAACAAGAATTTAAAAAAATAATTTTCACCTGCGTTAATATCATTGAAACTGGATCTTGAAACGTTTGAACTTTTTGCAATATTCAGACTTTCAAGTTTATGTGGTGTTATTCCCAAAGAACTCAGAAAAAATAAAAAACAGAGATGCCACAATTATCGTTCAGACAACAACTATAAATTTTAATTACGTAGGTGTCCAACTTATCCAAGTCACACATGATAACTTTTCACCGTACTAATCTTTACCAAATAAACATTTTTTTGGCAATTCTCTTAACATTCGATGATGGTGAGGGTTAGTATTGGCTCTTAATCAGTAAAAATTAGGATCTTGTTTTAATGAAAACATAAGTCACATTAGACACACTTTAGAATGCCCTAAGGATCACCATCAGCTCCTGTATGATCTCAACAAGTAAATTTTCTAATAGCTGCCTGCGTCAATTAAAAAAGGTTTTTGTTAGTTAATATATTACTTCTATTTTCAATTAAAATCTTTAAATAATTTACAACAAATCAGTAAGTAACTAATAAAAACGTGTCAACATATTAATCCTTCTACAATTCATCGTCTCTAACCGACTTTTTGTTTCTCCTACTTCTCTTCGATTTTATATTCGATAAAATCTCGTAAGCCTGCTGGATCTCCATGAACTTTTCTTGCGCTACGCGTTGTTTGTCGGGGTCTTTGACTTTGTCAGGATGGAACTCTCTGCTTAGCGCTCTCCATCTCGAAGTTATTTCTGACTGACTAGAAGTTGGACTTACTCCTAATACCTTGTAGGCGTTTTGTTCACCCTGCGGATCTGATAAGTCGATAATTTGTTTCCAAATTTCGTACCTGCAAACATAATTACATATATTATAATAGCAGTTTTTAGAAGACCGATATTTAAATGGTTTTTTGCTTTGAAATAACCCTAAAGGCTGCCCTAAACGTATCAGAAAGTATGCCATACTTGTTTGTACATACAAATAATGTTCGTCACCTATACTGTCATACAAATAACATCCAACAAGTTTTCTAAAATATGTATGCGCCAACATTATTTATCCCTACATTATTCCATCATGTTTGAAAGTTATGTTTGTACAATCAAGTTTAAGTACGAAAAATTAACTGCAACATGCATGAATTGATTTTATAAAAATGCATTTGTTAGCACAAACATACTGAATCACTACATGCTACATCTTTATAATTTAGTTTGGGCAAATACGTTTGTGCATACCGTGAAAGACGTGTAGTTCAACAGAATGTTTGCGCAAACAAAGCATTCAAACCAAAATTCTGAAATCTGCGGCGTTTGATTTTTTCTTTGTACGATACGTTTGTACAAACAACTAGCAGCGTTTAGGGATAGGAGACGAATAAAAACATTTAGTTTAAAGGGTAGTGAGCTTCGTATGACATTAAAATAAGATGAGTGACGTAAGAAATTATTCTAAACAATTTATGACCGAATTTCTTGAATTGTACAGAGAGTTTCCTTGTCTGTCGAAAATAAAAGCTAAAGAATTTAGTAGTAAACATGTTTCAGGAATAATTATTCGTAAGGACTGTGGTGATATGGCACAACTGAATTTCAAATCCTGGTAAGATCTTGTAGCCAGAAAACGTAATGTTACAGTTAACCTTTCCTCGGTACTATTTGCTTCTCTCATTGTATCCTATTTTTTAATTTGTAAGTCGATACATTTCAAAATCATGTTAAATTGGTTATCATCCATACGTAAATAATTTTTCAAATATGACTTTTCAGAAACTCGTAATTCGGTAACAATAGCTGCATATTTTCTTTACTTATACATATCTACAAACGATTTGTGTGCACGTCTAGGCAGCACACTTTTTTAAAAACATCTCGAAGAGATATTTGGCAGTTGCACTACACCTTCATACATAGTTGAAGAAACATGTCATACAGTCTTATTATTGAAAACAAATCCTTACTTTGTATTTGGAACAAGTTTGACTAGAATGTTTAAATCGAATACCTACACGTTCAAATAAGTGTGTGCAAACTTACAGATATTTGTATCGGATATCAACAAAACGAACTGTGTAGGACACACACTTATACAATTAAATTCTTTGTACAAACAAGTTTCAACAACTTGAAGGTACGTTTAGGGGCCGCTTATCACTCAATTTCATCTTAATACTCTAGGAAACTTTGTATTTTCAGTTGCAAGAAATTTCCAAAGGTGTTTGATTGGCTTTTCTTGAAGAATTCATATAGCATAACACAAAAACTATTGTTAACACATTTTTATTCCTTAATTAATTATACGGAGTGTTTAAATTTGCAAAAATAGGAATTTTAGCAGTTTATGTAACTTTTCAGCAACTGAATGAAAAGTTCTAGAGTCGAAAGTAAGTTAGTTTTATATGTAATTTCAATAGCGACTAAATGATAGGTTCATATAGCCTATTGGGTAATAGTTATTGAGTTATTTGGAAAAAACTTTTTTTCAGTGGTCCATAGTTATTGTATAAGGTACGTTGAAATTTTGAAACTGATAAGAATCTGAAATTTACAGCTCAGAATGTTTTCATGCAAATCTGTTTTTTTTTTCCAGAACTTTTGATTTTACCTGAAGTTTACAATGCTCCCATTTTGAGCTAAATTAATATTTTAACCATCTGAAAGGAACATATTAATTATTATATCTTTCAGTACAATCTCTCATAAATTAATGTTCTTTTGGTTTTGTTTTATTGTATGTAAACTCAGTTTGAAAACCTGCATTTTGGTATTCGGAATTAAATAAAATGTACTGGTGGGAGAAACACCTTCCCGTCATTTTACTACTGCGTTCGAACTGACATTCGTTTCAAATCGCTTTGATTCTTTCCCTAATACAATTGCCATGCCCACTGTCAAACTGTCTGCTGATAACCCAGGGACGAGAAACGGTGGCATATCATAATTAGTCCATTGAAATGTTACATATTTTTGGGCTTAGCCTGCATTTGTCAGAGGACTCAATTTTATCTTTTAGATATCAAGGGGGTAGTGTTAAGTTAAATTCAAGTTTGTGGGGTTGCAACCCCACGGTCGCTACCTTGGAAAAACTCGTCCAGATGATTTCTATGGTTTATCTTACAAACTATACTCACAAAAAAAAACTATATTTAACATTTTTTGTTGCAAATAAAATTGTCTACAACTTTTTTCAAGTAACTTTTAGTCAGATAACCATAAATAAAAGACTTGTAAGCGAAAGTCAATAAAAAATTGAGCGAAAAAAGTCTATTTGTCAATATAACTTTTTTTCTAATCATTTTACAAAAAAAAACGACATCAGACTATTTTTATACATGCTGTTTCAAGAAATACTTTTCATTCTAAACTTTTTAAATTTATTCACGAGTTAAGGTTTTACAGTTCTGCGAAATGAATACTATTTTTCAGTATTTGTAACTATGCATTATATTAATGATTTGTCATAATTATATTGTTGACTTTGATTTTCTATATGATGTACATAATTTTTCCACCGAGAGTTGGGAGTTTCAGTATTCTCTGTTCATAGAAGGTTTGAGGGTGAGTTGCAAGCCAAGTGCGCATGTGCTCCTCGACTTCTTCATTTATTCCAAATCGTTTTCCTCCCGGTGATTCTTTCAGAGGCAACTCAGGGCTATAAGGAGGGTGGTCGAGCGCTTCTCAGCCCATTTCTTACAGTGTATTACTTGTTTTTTGTTTCAAATACGCGGTTTTTGCCAACTATAACAACTGGCAGTAGTAATCCACATTCACTGTACCTTGGGAATGTAAAAAATCGATCAGTATATTTCCTTAGTCAAAAAAAACATCTTGGCAAGGACTTTTCCAGGTGAGAGGTGAGTTTTGAATTCTATTATTTTTTCGCTCCAAAAAGACCTTCCATTCTCGCTGAAATCTATTTATAAGTTCTCATCGAGCACAAATTTTTCTGAAACCAAGTTGATCAATGATAATTGATTGAACACTTCCATAGCTGACACCCAGTTCTGAGGAAATTCTTCCACTGTTAATCGGCGGTCACGTTCGAACATTAGCGGCATTGTCAGCTACAAGGCTTGTCCTTGTGCGTCGATCATGGTTATCATTCTCGTACACCCTTAAATTTTCTCACTCACATATACACACAATTTTGAAACAGTGTACTATTTCCAAACTGTGCCTTTAAATGAGTAAGAATTTCTGAGACGTTAACGCATTTACTGGTTAAAATAGGTATTGACTATAAAGCCAAGCATACACGCGTACCCGGCTAGTTCATAATAATAATAATATGTAGATTATGTTCTTTGGAGCTAGAGCTCGAAACTGCACTCTAAGCAGAATAGCAAAATTACCGTTTATATTTGATTTACCCACGTATATAATGTAATATGCTTGGAAAAAGCATTTTAAGCGTCATGTCAATTCGATAACATACTATTTTTATTCTACCGTGAAGGGAATTCAGGATTCCCCTCTACTAATATTTATGTGTTGCCGAATACCAAAATGCAGAATTTCAAATTAAATTTAGAGACAATAGAACAAACCCAAAAGAATATTAATATATGATGGGTTGTACCGAAAGATTTGATAATTACCATGTTCCGTTCAGATTTATCAAAAAGTAATTTGATGCAGAATGGAAGCATTGTAAACATCACGAAAAATAAAGAGCACTCGATAAAAAATTACATTTATGATAAAACCTTCAGAGCCATGAAGTTGAAATTTTGAACAGTTATTTTCGATAAACAAATGATACTTTCTGCCAAGTTTTACCGTTCTATTTTTTTTTTTTTTGATAAGAGATAACACACTTACCTTTGATACTTGAAATTTTTATTCTGTTGCTGAGAAGTCATAAAAACTGCCAAAATTAGGGTTTTTGCTTTTTAAACACCTATTATAATTAACTAAGAAGTAAAAGTGAGTTAACATTTTTTTTGGGTTATACGATGTACCTTCTTCAACAAAATACATTCAAATACCTGTGGAATTTTTTTGAAAAAAATGGTATTAAAATAATGCTAAATTCCCTACACTATAAGTCCAAAGGGTAGCACAAGGTAAAAGAGAACAAAAGTAAATCTCTATCAAATATTAGATGTCAGACGGTAGATAGAGCACAATAACTTGGATCTCATTGAGGCCATTTGTATCTTAGATCATGTACCTTCTAGATATAGCCTGTCAGGCACAAATGTCGTGGTAAGACTAAAGAGAGAGAGAGAGAGGACAATAGTGAGGGCAAGAGGCTATTTCACTCGAATGGGAGCTGCTTCCTCCCAACCAAGTGAAATAGCCTGTTACCTTCTCTATTGCCCTCTCTTTTGGTCTTGAAAGTATATGCTGCAAGTTTTATAAAGTCTTTAATCATTTTTCTGCATGTCGGTTGGGAGCTGCTTCCAATGAAATACGTTCAGCATGTTGTTCATTGGCTGCTTCCACCCACTAAGTGAAATAGCCTGTTACTATCTCTGCTGCTCTCTCTTTCTAGCGTTGCCACGATTTTGTGCTTGACAGGCAGATACATGATCTAAGATTTGTATAGACATGTTTATTACCTATAAATATATATTTTTTCTTTTTTCATGGGCTCTATCATTCTGTAGACAATCGTTCATTTATATTTTTATTTAACGTTTTTGCAGTTAGACAACCCCACACACACACACATACGTTGAGCTTGAGAGTGGATCCGACTACCACTAAACCACTGATTCCTCTCATTAGGATATTTACATTTTAATTTAGTGTCCCTGTTTCTATGCAGTACGTTAGACTTGAACAAATTATAAGTACTAGAAATTATTGAAGGACGATCTGAAACATCAATGGAAACATAAACATCTTTTATTGATTTGAATGCGTTTTTTAGAAACGAATTCTGAAATTGAAAATGACATAATAATGGAACCACAACCAAACCAACAGTTCACTATCATGGTTAGGACTACGTCAAATTATGATAAAGAAGATAATGTAGTCAGTGATAAATTGGATACCTTGATATAGTAACGGAATATAATAAGTATAGAGGTGTTGTAGATGGTCATGTCAAACTCAAAAGCAAAATTGGAATCATAGACTTTTCCACCAAGTGCTGATGTTGATGCAACGAATGCTTGGCTGCTTAACAAGATATTAAAACACTAGAAGTAAGAAAAGTGAACTAGTGCCGGATAACGTTTATACTTCTTATTGAATTCAAAAGAATCGAGAGTAAGGCTTCAACGTCTTATTTTATTTACTATATTTTTGAGGTCATAGTTACTCATTACAGCTAGGAATAATAACTGTTTTAATGTAGGCTCAACGAATTGATCACACCGCCATGAAAAAGGACCTAAGAACAGAGTTTTATAGAAGGATAAGACGACTGCTGAAGACCAAACTTAACAGTAAAAATCCTTTACAGGCAATTAATACCTACGCGTGTTCAGTGCCTAGTTACTCTTTCGGTATAGTTAACTGGTCCAAGACCGACATTGAACAATTACAACGGAAAGTTCGAGTACTACTAACAAAAGCTCAAAATGCCCATCCAAAGAGCTGGGTCGAACGTACAACATTGCCCCGGTGTGAAGGAGGAAGAGGATTGGCAGATATAGGGAAGTTACATGATCAACAATTTTCTAATTTGCGTAATCATTACCAGAGACTCGCAGAAGTTGCTGATCTACACAGAGTCATATGTTAGGTTGATGACTCAACACCTCTGCGACTGACAGAACAACAAGTTCAAGTATACCACCAGACAATTGATCAGAAACTGCTCCAATGGAAAGAAAAGCCCCTTCATGGAAGACATATAAATGACTTCAACCAAGATTATGTCGACAGTTCAGCGTCGTCGAACTACTTGTTGATCTCTGGTCATATGTTTCCCGAAACGGAAGGCTTTATATTGGCAATCCAAGATCAAGTAATTCCAACTAAGAACTATCTAAAGTACATCGTCAAAGACCCTTCTATCAACAACGACAGATGCAGATATGGTTGCCAAACATCTGAAACTATCCAGCATATCACAGGAGGTTTGCCAAGCGTTCGCTGCAACTGAATACAAAGAACGACACGATGCTATGGCAAAATACTGCACCAGGAACTAGTGCTGAAACTTGCTGCCATACATTGTATGGTCAAGTCGAGTTTTAATTATAATTATTCTACCAAGAATTGGTAATCATTATTATTTCAAAAAAATTCATGGGCATCCCAGAAACAGATATATGAACACTTCATGGATTAAACCGTGGTGGTGTAGACAATATAGATGACAGCTTGGCTTTTGAAAAGCCATTAAGTGTAAGATATAAAGCTTAGATATTAGAGTTCATAAGATCTATAACACACCAAAGGTTCCACAGCCTTTCCAATACTAAGAAAGAGTGAATAATAGATAGTAACATAAACAGATGGAAACTACTGTTGAAACCTATAGATATTTTAAAAGTAACCCTGAGAAAATAGTGTTTGACTATGCATTATTTGAAATCTTCACAACAATGAGAACTGTTACTTGATCATCGGAAGAAGTTAGTCTCAGAAATACCACACCTAGTTAATGCTCTAAGCAGATAGAAACAGACAATACATTATATCGAAGATGTCTCAAGCTTTAGCACCTACATACCTACGGGGTAAAGCAACCGTTACAATAAGGGTTATAACTAATAGGTAGTAGACCAAATACGAAACAACTTCAAGAGATTTTGAATAAATCTTTGTTTCAGAAAGGCAGATGAAGACCGAACATCTGTAGGGAAGCCAACAGTAATTAGGCCATTTTCCAGTGCCATTAAAGAAGCAAAATTACTTAAAACAGATTTCAAATGATGATTTTCTCCTTCAAATCTCGGAGAGTGTTGATAAGTACACTAGAGATAAGTACGACAAGCTAAAAATTGACCGGTCACTTTCTTCCTTATTGCTGCGCCAATTGAAATTAGAAAAATTGCTGCTAACTGGAAAATAGTGTCAGACAGCGGAAATATTTTTTGGAAAGAAATTTAAATTTGGGCGTAATGAAAATAAGCAAAATTATTTTTAGTACCAACATAGAATTTGGTGAACCTCAAAACTTTGCTGTATGGCATTTTTTTCCTCTTCCTAAACAGTGTGGTTATATCTTTTTTGTACCTATTAACTACATATTATTTTTGAAATTACAACATTCAGCAAGTTGGTTTGGTTATTCCCTCACCAAAATATTATATTATATATAATGATGAATCAGCTAAAATTACATCAACTCTACCAAATTTGAGAAAATTACTTATCTTGAAACATTTTATAATATTTAATGTAGTCTTACCATCCATGGTGCTGAGCGTAGACGTACGTATCATACAGAGATTGCTTCAGATCAGTCCACCAAGGTGAAGTGAAAAAGTGATGTATTGCCTCGTGCACTGGAATCTCATCCCCGTTGGAATCTGTTATTTTTCCGTTAAAGTAAAAGTATGAGGACCATAACGAACAATATAAAGTCGCACATAATATTAGAACAGAAAGCCTCTTTGGGAAGGAACTCTTTTTCCTCGGCGTTCGCCTCCATTCTTTTGAGAACGTATCAAACGCTAGTCCTGCACAGAATACCATGGTGGAAAGCCAGATGCTGTCGTCGTAAAAGTACCATCTAGTGGCGTAGGAAATGTAGGATACTCCAATTACCAACCATGGTTGTCCCTGTTCTCTGCCGATGTTTCCTACCACCCAAACACCTGAAAAAAGACCAAGATTGAATTCTTGAACTTGAATACTAAGAGTAACTAGAAGCGTAAGCCGAATGATACGAGAATTATGTGAACAGACCTGAAGAGGGCAGATGTGACTCTGCCGAAACGTCGTCATTTAACCATCGGTCCCGACAGCGATCAATATTATTTATACTGTTTATCTTCCGTTTATATCGATTAGTACGTTAATATTTTGGTACAGGGATCTTATTGCTCTTATTAGTTGTTTTCTAAATCTATGAGACTGATATATGTCAATTCTCTGTGTATTTCAATCACATCTTGCAGTGTGAGTACCTATTGTTGAGCGTCCTTTTCTGAAACGTGTTTGTTCTTATCCCTCTAAAGTCGTTTTTATCTAAATATTGATTACATAGGTGCAGAAGTCTCAGCTGCAATAGTATCCCTCCGAATTTCAGCAATTCCTGAATTGATCCTATTTTTTCCTGTTGTTTTCTGTTTTTGTTTTGGTAGTTTAAAAGCTTTTCTTAGTTTCTCTAAATCTATATAATCTATTCCTCGTACATCTGCTCTTTCTTCTTCGTTTACATTATCCTCTACCTAGTTTTTTGTAGTATTCTACCGAATTATCTTTTATGTTCTATTTATTTAGATTTTTTTTTTTGTTTCTTCATTGCCTTCATTATCTGCTATGCTTTTCGTTGTCTACCATGCATGTCAATTTCAATCTAGCTAGTAAAGCGTTCCCAAGATTGCTCGTGTGCTTTTTGAGTTAGTTTTTTTTACACAGTTTCTTTTTTGTTTATACATTTTGTGATTGGTCTTCGTAGGATTACATAAATACTTTTTATAAGCTAGTTATTTTTCGTCCCTTGCTTACCGAAACTCTTCGGTTCATATCCAAAAACCTTTTTTCGTCAATAGCTTTCTTTTTTTCCTAGTGCTGCCTGTTATGTTGCTTCTTGTATGCCTTTCCTCTCATCACAAGTCTTCTTTTGTTTCTATTATTTCTATTAAACCATAAAAAACTAGACGATGCCAGAAATCAGCTTCAGATAACCACAATCTAGTGGTCCATATTAGTCCAAATATCGATTTGCCGAAGAAGAATCACAAATAAAAGCAGCAATATTATTTAACAAAGAAAATAAAGATGCAACTAGCTGCACCTATTTATTTTTATTTCTAAAGACAGAATGAGGTCAGTTGTTTTCAGTTATATATTATAACTAATATTTTAACAGTACATAATCGCTGTAGCTAGTATCAGTAAAAGTTAAAACAGACCGTCAACTCGATAAGAAATACATCACCTTTTTTTTATTATCACATTTATCTTCTGTGCACCATAGCTGAGTTTAGTTTACAAAGAATCCGTTACAACTGATTCTCGTAAAGTGCAGCTGTAATATATAATCTGCCTGTGAATTAACTGAAAATGTCTACTGCTTCTTTGCAGATTATATATAACATCGACGGGTTGAGAATAATTATCATAATACATCAACCAAGAAATATGTATCAAGCAATATAAATATACTAATGTATAAATTACTATAAAGAATTTCTATGAGACTTAATCAACTAGATATCTGTATAATTATTATAAATGTTGACACAGTATCATTAACAGTTCTTTTGACGCTCAGCAAAATAGAATGCACTCGATTCCGTACATATAATGATAAAAAAATACCAACCATTGCGAGATTTTGATTAAATAATCCACTGTGATATAACAAACCGAAGTTATAATTTCATTTGGCAAATATTAGAGGTATGCATAATGTTTCCGCTATTTCACAATTGTACATAGTAATTCTAGAGATCGGTGGCAATTTTTTTCGTGATGACTGTTCATATAGTACTAAGAATACAGTGCGATATTAACATTATCTACATTTGTTATACAAGTATAACTAACCAACTTTTCTTACGGTTTGCATACGTTTATAAAAACAAACAGTAAATGCAAAATTCGTAAGTACCTATTTAAATCAACAAAACAAAAGTAAGTATGTTTAGTTAACAAACTAGGTGTTATATTAACTGCGTTCCAGATACTTCAAATATTTTTTTAGTCAGCACCATCTGGTATTAAGTTGTAAACGCTATACAGGGTGAGTTTTTTTTATGATCAGTATGGGGATCTCGGAAACTAGCGGAGATAGAGCAATGGTTAAATTGGGAAAGATTTGCAGTTTTACTGGCCCAATTTAATGACACTTTCGGATTTTTGTAAAAAGTCATGGCTTGCTAGATATTTTCAAAAAACGAAATTCTGTCGATTTAGTCAAATCCCTCTAGCTCCTTTGTTTTTGATTTTATAAAAAAGTGTGAATATCAAAATTGAAGGGTATTGTATCCCGAATATGATTGCCATGTCCTTGTTTGCGTGACAGCTCTCGTTTTCGAGATATGACACAAACTGATCTTTTTTGAATGGAAACCATAGTTGGCTATGACCTCCAAAAATCGGACATTTTTAGAGTTTTTCAACGATATATACTCGATATAGTTATTCATAAAAATAATGGAGTTATGGATGTTTTTCTCTCTTATTTTCACTTTTAACGTAGGTAGCCATGAAAAAGATTGTTTTCACTTTGACGTTTCCTCATTTGACAGTAATTCCATTAGTAGTGCTGAACTGACAGTCGATATTGACAAGTTTTCGTTATAAAATGGAATATTCTAACGAAAAAAAAAAACTGAATATGGTGGAATATTATATCATATGCCATAAAAATTCCGTTCGTTCAGCTGAGGAATACTTTCATAGATATTTTAATCGTCGTCAACCTGCTCTATGTACATTTAAGAGGCTTTACGATAGTTTACGTAGATATGGATCTTTTACTAAACCACCAAAGGACGTAATCAAATTAACGAAGTAGCACAAACAAATGATTTGGCAATGGTAAATCAAAATCCATCTACACCAACTTGTGATATTGCGGCAGAAGCTGGCACATCTCAACGAACTGTAGTTAAGGTACTGAAAGCGCACAAATTTCACCCGAACAAACTTTCAGTTTCTCAAAGCTTGCACGCTGGTGTCGAACATCGACGTATTTTGTTTTGTACATGGTTTAGAGACATGTGCCTTGACAATCCACAGTTTCTATTAAAGGTGTTATGGTCAGATGAAATTAGATTTACTAACTGCGGTATGTTCAATAGACACAATGAGCATATCTGGGCTAAAGAAAACCCTTTCCATGTAGAACAAAGACGACCCCAGATAAAATTTGATGTTAATGCAAACATTAACTACCACCAAAGTGTGGTATCATAGGGCTACTATTCTGGGGCCTTTTATCTATGACGAATCACTTACTCGGGAGGGCTACTTGCATTTCTTGCAATACACTTTTCAAGACATGTTGCATAATTTGAATTTGAGAACTCGTTTAGAAATTGAGTGGTTCCAATATGATGGAGCACCTGCTCATAACTCGTTATTAGCAAGACAACACTTAGATAATATCTATCCAAACTCGTGGATAGGAAGAAATGGCAAACGCGAATGACCACCCCGGTCTCCCGATTTGGCAGTTATAGACTTCTATTTATGGGGTGCACTAATAAACAAAGTACACAAAAGAAAGTATGTGACAATTGGTGACCTAAGGGAGGCGGTATTACAAGCAATTGAAGAAATTGATAGGCGGTCTGTGAGGAAAGCGGTAATGTCAATCTTAAAAAGATGCAATTTTTATCTAAATAACAATGGTGGTCTTTTCGAACATAAATTGTAACCATTATTTTGTAAGTAATTTCGAGAAGATTGTTGAGGAGGTCTTGTATTATTTTGTCTGTTAATTGAGGTATTCTCTCCTCAAAAGTTTTTTTTATCTGTTTGGAGACCTTTCAACTCCGACTCAGGTGTGGTTGTCAATCGTTTTGTTGGGTCTTTTTTGAAAATACCCAATGAACAGACAAAATAATACCATTATTATGTACGTTAATTTCTTAAGTTTTTAGTAAGTACCTACTTATTTAGTTTTTTCGTTATATCTGATATACTTAATAAAAAAATCTTTCAATGTTTTTTGGAATAGTTATTAATAAATCTAACTATTTCATGGCTAACTACGTTAAAACTGAAAATAAGAGAGAAAAGCATCTAAAACTCCGTTATTTTAATGAATAACTATATCGAGTATTATATCGTTGAAAAGCTCTAAAAATGTCCGATTTTTTGAGGTCATAGCCAACTATGGTTTCCATTCAAAAAAAGATAAGTTTGTGTCATATCTCGAAAACGAGAGCTGTCACGCAAACGAGGACATAACAATCATATTCGGGATACAATTCCCTTCAATTTTGATATTTACACTTTTTTTATAAAATCAAAAACAAAGGAGCTAGAGGGATTTGACTAAGTCGACAGAATTTCGTTTTTTCAAAATATCTAGTAAGCCATGACTTTTTACAAAAATCCGAAAGTGTCATTAAATTGGGCAAGTAAAACTGCAAGTCTTTCCCAATTTAACCATTGCTTTATCTCCGCTAGTTTCCGAGATCCCCATACTGATCATCCAAAAAAACTCACCATGTATAAAATAGGGTAGACTATTTTCCCAGGCTTTTGGCTGCCACCCTATATAGCCAGATTTTTTTTTAATTATATTCTGTAAAGTAGCAGAATACCACCAACAATACTACATTTGTTAATTGATAATAACAACTTCTACCGATTTTTCTGCTGCAGAATCTCATAACTTTTTTACTGCTAAAACAAGCCCTGTCTCAAGCCCGGAATAAACTTGTACAGTTCTGTTACAAGAACAATTTTATAAAGTACTAAGATAAATATAGCAACGCTTAAATGAAACTTTTGGTAAAATTATATGCTATTTTCAGTTAATCATTTTGCCTTTGCTGTATATCAAACCGAAAGTAGTTCTCTAATTGTTACTAATATCTCGTTTATATCACTTTAGGCAGTACCCTGAGAAAGTGATTGCTAAATGGCACTAGCTGCACCAGATGTAAATCAAATATAATTAACGGATAAAATATTTACTTTTGATAATATGATTGTTATAATTGATATTTACAAATGAAATTTAATTCCTTATTATGCACTGGTTATCTTGATGATTGATTTATAGAAAGACAATTAAGAGAAAGTTTAAATTTATTTAAACGTACCTAAAACGAAAAAATAATTTACCAGTATAATGAACTTTTGCATACAATAACCACACTTCTGTTAGAGTAGAGGAAGGCTGCATTTTTGTTTACAATATGTTGATATTAGATTTGCTTCTTGTTCAGTCTGCCAAAGAGATTTACAACATATTTATTTAGTAGCAATATTTAGTGAAAGAACAAGACTGTTTTTCATAATTTGTAAATTCTGTGTAGCTACATAGGAATTTGTTGAGAAGTTTTCCAGTAGGTACTGAGTTTATTATTAGGTACACTGCTATTAGTATCTGCTTTCTAATTAATAATTTATTACATTCTAACATTTCTTGAGAAAAGAATACTGATGTTTTACAGATCCTATTGAAATCATAAAGAAACACCTTATGAATTATCAGGAAAAAATGACAAACAACAAAAGCAATGAAAAAGTACTATGAATACCTATCATAACCTGACCTAACCTACAACCTCCAAAGTTGGTATAGACTCGAAGACTGGGCAAATCCCAACCAGCAACTCGAAAATGTAGGAATGGGTACCAGCAGTCCTAGAAACAATATGACCTCAGGAGGACAATATAAAGAAAAGCAAATATGTCATAATCTTCACCTATAACATACATGGAAGATATAAATTTAGAACGATCTTTGTGATCAAAGAGCAACTAGTACCTAACTAATATACCTATTGTAGTTTTAACCAATGAACGAAAGTATCTACTACATCAGACAGGATGGTATCTTATCTCGATCCTTTCAGCTAATGAACCAACGTAAAAGGAGGATGAAACCATTAAGGATCCTTCTACGGCGCGGCGCCTTAGACAGAATGTCCGAACTATCCATGAAACTACTCTGCTGTGACTTCAATTCCAAGATAGGCAAATAACCTGATTTTAAGACAACAGTTTGAAAATACAGCCTCATCAATGATTTTCTTAACTATCTTGCTCAGAATATTCAAAAATTACTCTTCAAATACTTTTGTAATTCCTTTGTAAGCCATTGGACTGTATTTCTCAAAATGTATCTACGTTGTCAGATCTAATATTCGCCATGAATTGTCAAAACTTCTATTTACGAAATGTACCACTTTTATTACTGAACAGATAATATCATAACCTCAAATATACCTAAATTAATTATCTTTAGACAAATCGAGCGGGGTCAACTATTTATTTTACGTAGAAAATATGTCACTTTTTCAAAAATTAATTACAGCATTAGCATGCGTCTAGTAGATACTAATTAGTCCTGTAATGAAAATTATTTAAAATGCTTTTTTTATTAAATAATTATACTGTAGATTATTCACATTTGTCACAATTAACCTTTGAAACAAACCCATTTAACAAAGATAGCAGTACTCCTATCAGTGTTTTTCAAATAAGATTCCGTTGCACTTTATTTCAACTGAAAACAACGTTGAAACTAAAGAAATATGAAGTTTTTAATACCTTTTTTGTAGAAAACCTAATCTTGAACTCTAGTTAACAGGAAAATACCGTTATATCAACTACTTGCTATGTCCTATATTGATTCTGCATATACAGGGTGCCTCCAGCAGCGGGACTTGGTGGATTAAGGTGCCGAGTTAAATCTGGGTACTAGGTACTGAAACGCTCTTTAATGTATTCTAGTGACACTTGGAGGTTAGACAGACGGAGACCTCAACTTCGATCTAGACTGTGTATCAATCAACTTTTTTTCATTTTTCTTGAGATTGTCTCTCAAACAGGAGTCGAAACGTACAGAATTTCTCAAATTTATGTGCGATCTCACTCCTAGCCTAGTTCATCCAGTGGGGTCTTAAAGTAATGTAAATGAAAAATAGTAAAGTCAATCAATTTTCTTATATAAAATTACACTTTTAAGAGAAGTGAAACCTGTAAACACTCATCAAACTAACTTGTAAACTAAACAATTGGGAATAATTGAAAATATTTCTGTAATCGCTCATAGACAAACTCAAAAACGAAATTATTTTAAACCTAATATAAAGGGCTTTCATTTCAAAAATAGCCACCCAAAATAACTTATAAAATATCTTTAAAAGAAAAAGACAAAAAAAACACGTTAATTTATATTGAGGGGGGACATATTTTACACGTATGAGTTACCAAGCGAGGGCTTAAATACAAAGGGGTATCATGTCATACCTCATTTCAAAGGTCTCTTTTTGTCAATCTTTTGACACATCATTTTTAAAAATCAGATTACTTTTACAGAGTAAAAAAATAAAAATTTTGAACTGCAATAGAGGAAAAAACATTATAGTATAAATACCTAAAGAAACAAATTAAATGTTTTTGCGAAAGATTTTTGCAACTGTAAATGAAAACAATTTATTATAAGTAGTGGTTACACTGCACATCAAATGTCGACAATGGTTTATTATTTACAAGAAATAATTGAACTGAATATGTTTAGAATTTCCTTCGTTTTGCCTCAATAAAATTGAATGCCTTTTGTTTTAATGCAAAATAAATAGGTACAGTTTCTGAAAAAAAAATTACACAAAATCCAAAAAAATAATATTTATTACAAAATATTTAAATGCTTAAAATGATAAATCAAATTATATAAATTTTGAAATAATGCAAGAAAATTTGATTTAAATTATTTAATTTGATTCGATAGTACGCCTATGATAAGAAACGACCTTGCAGCTGTCTTTATCAACACTAAAATAACATGGTGAATCAAGTTAAAGAAAAATGTAAAATCTTTAGCAGAAAAGATTGTGACTTTACAAGTACTAACGCTGTAGTTTTAGAATAGATTTGAAAAGGCCAAAAACATGCCCGAAACGTCATCAGTAAAACATATGAAATAAACAGTCCTATCATTTTTCACGACCTAAAATCAAGAAAAAAAAATATATATATATATATATATATATATATGTTTCTGTTTTCTGGTTAGGAGTTACGGGTAACAGCAATTACATGGAACGGCTCCAGATTCGGAAACTCTATGTGCTAGTTTCCCCGAAAATCCTAGATGTCGGTCTTTATATCTCGCGTTTTCAAATTTAACGATATGTATCAAATACATAAAGAAGTGTTCGAGAGGATATTCAACTGTGGGAAGCGCAACTGATGAATGTTCCGTAACCAGAAACAATATATATTATATATAGCGTTTTGCGTATAAAAGAATCACACTTCGAAGAGAGTATTCTGTTCTCGATCTTGCAAAACTTCCATTATTCAGAAAATTCAATTACCAAACTTCTAAAATTAAATTACTACAAGTTTGGGACACAGTGTATAATATAACTGTGTACGTGTCATTACAATTTGTATTCTTATCTAAACTACTAAGCGATTTGTAAATGTTATTTTCGGTAGTTATCTTTTTCCAGTAGCTAAGAATGTGTCTACTAATGCACGTATTTTTTCAAACACTATCGTTATCAGCGATTGTATTATTTTCCTGTCATATGTAATTCTTTAATTTACTCGAGCATTAAGTTGGTTAATAATAATACGAAATGCAATATTTTATATAGCTTTGTCATGGAAATTTCCTTGAGCCTAATATATTCAATGTGACGCAATTGAGGGTCACTAAAATATTAATTTATTATGGCATTTTATAATCGATTTTTATTATATCGTCGATGCCCTTTTATTCGTTTCATCCGTCAAACTTTTTGATGAATTTCTTTGGCACAGCAATTAGAGATTTTATACATTTTGATATCTCTAATAAACAAATGGACCTTAAACTTATCAAATAGAAGTAATTAGAATTAAAAACTGGCAATTTGAACAGCGAAGTTGCGAAGTACATCTAATCAATGTACTTCCCAAAATAGTTTAAGTTTCACTTGGCACTGACTGCAGGAAAAGTATTTAATGGTTGTGGCAAAAAATTATTCCATGCTTTTTAGTTAATTTTCTTTTGAAGTCGGTTTTAGTTTTTTTAATGTATTTTGCTAAAGCTTGTCCTTAGCGAGATTAATTCCTTCCCAAACTACAATCCAAGATCTTCCTCTGGTTGCAAATATATCATTAACTAAATCGAACTACTAGTAGTACCTATAGAAGTCTCGCTTTCAGTAGTATAATGTTTCTTTCAGAGTCCTCCTTCTGGTTTGGAAATTGTCTTATTACTATTGCGTATTTTCGTTAAACAGGGTGAGTTTTTTTTTTGATGATCAGTATGGGGATCACGGAAACTAGCGGCGATAGATGGTTAAATTGGGAATGATTTGCAATTTTACTGGCCCAATTTAATGACACTTTCCGATTTTTGTAAAAAGTTATAGCTTACTAGATATTTTGAAAAAACCAAATTCTGTCGATTTAGTCAAATCCCTCTAGCTCCACTGTTTTTGAATTTATAAAAAAAGTGTAAATATCAAAATTGAAGGGAATTGTATCTAGAATATGATGTTCGTGTCCTCGTTTGCGTGACAGCTCACGTTTTCGAGATATGACACAAACTTATCTTTTTTTGAATGGAAACCATAGTTGGCTATGACCTCAAAAAATTGGACATTTTTAGAGCTTTTCAACGATATAATACTCGAAATAGTTATTCATAAAAAAAACGGAGTTATGGATGCTTTCCTCTCTTATTTGCATTTTTAACGTACGTAGCCATGAAAAAGATTGTTTTCACTTTGACGTTTCCTCATTGGAGAGTAATTCCATTAGTAGTGCTGAACTGACAGTCGATATTGACAAGTTTTCATGATAAAATGGAATATTCTAACGAAGAAAAACTGAATATAGTGGAATGTTATATCATATGCCATAAAAATTCAGTTCGTGCAGCTGAGGAATACTTTCATAGATATTGTAATCGTCGTCAACCTGCTCTATGTACATTTAAGAGGCTTTACGATAGTTTACGCAGAGATGGATCTTTTACTAAACCACCAAAGGAACGTAATCAAATTAACGAAGCAGCACAAATAAATGTTTTAGCAATGGTAAATAAAAATCCATCTACATCAACTCGTGAGATTGCGGCAGAAACTGGCACATGTCAACGAACTGTAGTTAAGGTACTGAAAGTGCACAAGTTCCACCCGTACAAACTTTCAGTTTCTCAAACTTTGCATGCTGGTGACGAACATCGACGTATTTTATTTTGTACATGGTTTAGAGACATGTGCCTTGACAATCCACACTTTCCATTAAAGGTGTTATGGTCAGATGAAAATAGATTTATTAACTGCGGTATGTTCAATAGACACAATTAGCATATCTGGGTTAAAGAAAACCGTTTCCATGTAGAACAAAGACGACCCTAGATAAAATTTGGTTTTAATGTTTGGTGTGGTATCATAGAGTCTACTATTCTGAGGCCTTTTCTCTATGACGAATCACTTACTGCAGAGCCCTAATTGCATTTCTTGCAATACACTTTTCAAGACATGTTGCATAATTTGAATTTGAGAACTCGTTTAGAAAGTTGAGTGGTTCCAACATGATGGAGCACCTGCTCATAACTCGTTATTAGTAAGACAACATTTAGATAATATCTATCCAAACTCTTGGATAGGAAGAACTGGCCCACGGGCATGGCCATCCCGGTCTCCCGATTTGGCAGTTATAGACTTCTATTTATGACATGCGCTAAAAACAAAGTATACAAAAGAAAGTATGAGACAGTTGGTGACCTAATGGAGGCGGTATTACAAGCAATTGAAAAAATTGATAGGCGGTCTGTGAGGAAAGCGGTAAAGTCAATCGTAAAAAGATGCAATTTTTGTCTAAATAACAATGGTAGACTTTTCGAACATAAATTGTAACCATTATTATGTACTTTAATTTCTTAAGTTTTTAGTAAGTACCTATTTATTTACTTTTTTCGTTATACCTGATATACCAAATAAAAAAATCGTTCAATATTTTTTGGAATAGTTATTAATAAATCAATCTATTTCATGGCTAACTACGTTAAAAGTGAAAATAAGACAAAAAACATAAACATCCATAACTCCGTTATTTTTATAAATAACTATATAGAGTATTATATTGTTGAAAAGTTCTAAAAATGTCCGATTTGTTGAGGTCATACCCAACTATGGTTTCCATTCAAAAAAATATAAGTTTGTGTCATATCTCGAAAACGAGAGCTGTCACGCAATCGAGGACATGCCAATCATATTCGGGATGCAATTCTATTTAATTTTGATATTTACACTTTTTTTTATAAAATCAAAAACAAAGGAGCTAGAGGGATTTGACTAAATCGACAGAATTTCGTTTTTTTCAAAATATCTAGTAAGCTATGACTTTTTACAAAAATCCGACAGTGTCATTAAATTGGGCCAGTAAAACTGCAAATTCCCAATTTAACCATTGCTTCTCCACTAGTTTCCAAGATCCCCATACTGATCATCAAAAAAAACTCACCCTGTATATATAAAAGTATAACTTTTTTATTCTTAGCTTTATGTCGCATGATGATAGGTACTCATCGTACCTTTTTTTTGTGATTTTTATATTCTTTAAATTTACAGTATCACAAGTTGTCGAATGTGAGCTACTTTTATAAGATTTGAATAATTTAACATATTTTATCAGCTCCCAAATCACGATCTTCTCTAAGAAATCCTTAATTGCCGACATTTGATTTAAACTAACAAAATAAAGTATCATATTTAAGACTTTTATGGTTTAGAAAATACAATCAGTGAAGTAATATTTGCCAATGTAAATATTTTAGTGCCCATCATTGCTGATGAAACTGGCAGAAGGCTAATGACAACTGTGGAAAATTGTCAATAATTTTATCATATTAATATGTAGTTAGGTGAATAATAAAGTAATAATATGTTGCATTACTTTCCCAAATTAAGGTTACGTCGTAGAGAAAACAGTATAAAATGGACAATTAAATAGTAATTTGACTAATTTTAACGATTTAATTACACCGTTTTTTTTCAGATTTATGATAACATTTGCTTTATTGATAGTTAATTCCATACGAAATCATTTGAAATTGATAGAACATTGAACACACATTGCTCCACTTGATTTATCGACAATATTGAATATAATTTAGATTATACTTGGGAATACCCATTCAAAATCTGAAACTGGTATTTCGTATTCAGCATTTTT
Organism: Octodonta nipae; assembly: GCA_034190945.1. NCBI lineage: Eukaryota > Metazoa > Arthropoda > Insecta > Coleoptera > Chrysomelidae > Octodonta > Octodonta nipae. Next base: position 35,935,075 of record CM067216.1, on the reverse strand, counting down.
ATATCGATATGCCTGTGTTAAGTCTGGACTTAAAACAACATAATAGACTTTACTTAACGGTTTTTACACGATTCACTGCTAAACAAATGGCCTTGGGGCATCATCACGTGAGCTCAACAAGAATCAATAGCTTGCTAAGGCATCTATATCATTCTATATGCGTCTTAGTGTCTTGGCATTGATTCAATAATGGAAATGCAGTGAAACCTTTGGTGTGTCATAAATGAAAGAACACAGTTTTGCACCCTTACACCAAACACTCCACGCCGTTTCAACAACTCTAAGTGGTCATCATTAAGAAGTAAACCAAACCGTTTACTCCTTGATGACAATGTAGTCGTCAGTGGTCAGAGGTAGCACAAGTTGGGGTCGATGGTGGTGCAGTCTAAAAGACCTCATATGGCAGTAGACAGTTCGGAGACTTTTTAATATCACATTTAAATTTCTGAAAAGAGATTCTAAAGGTACCAATACGGTCCTGAAATAAGTTAAACGTTCTTGTGATTCTAGTTAGTGATTCGTTTGACCCATAGTTAGTCATATGAAATGGCACTTTAAACAGCTCAGTATGCCTACTGCGCCTGTCCGGTACATGTAAATGAATCAAATTCAATTGATCTGGACATATTATACATGAGTTAACTAGTTTATGCAAAAAGCATAAATCTGCACACATTCTCTTGTTCTCCAAGGATAACAATCCTAACTCTGTTCTAATGAGATCATATAAGTAATCATCTCTACTATGTCCCATTTTATATGCAGTAATACGTAGAAACTTGTTTTGCACCTGCTCCAAAAGATCGACATACGACCGATATGATGGTGACCAGATCACGCAGCCATATTCTAAAATTGATCTCACTAAACTGCAGTATAATTATTTAAATGTAGTTATAGAAAATTCAGAGGAGGACCTATGAATGAATCCCAGAATCTTTAGGGCACGGGATGTTATATTTTCTATATGTGATCTAAAAGAAAGCTTACGATCAACAGTAATTCCCAAATCCTTGATTTCTAAAAAATTATTAAGATTATTGTTTTCTATTTGGAATTGAAAGGTGATGGGGTTTAGTCGTCTATCAAATGATATCTGGCAACATTTTTTATGTTTAGTTCCATTTTATTAACATTGCACCAATAAGAAAAGTGATTTATACCTTCTAAGGTATCAACCTATCTGAACAACCTAATGTCATCAGCAAACATCAGGAAAGCGCTCTTATTTGCTGTGGTACTCCAGACGGAGCAAGTATTTCCCTTGAGACTGAACTGCCAATCTTCACCATATGAAATCTGCCTGTAATAAAGGTTTTAAATCTAGACAGCAGCGGATCCCTAATTCCTAAGGCTTGCAGTTTTGGGATGAGAGGAGATCGTAGTTAAACAAATGCCTTCGAAATATCAGTATCAACAGACTCAACCTGTCTTCCCTTTTCCACTTGACTCAATATAAAATTTTGATATAACACTAGATTGGTTTCAGTCGACCTTTCTTCGATGACAACAAATTGTTCTGGGTTGATTATTTGATAGACATCCCATGAGAACCGTTGGCATACACGTTTTTCCAAAAGTTTAGAGGTCTCGGATGATTGCAGACTGCGCGGTAGTTTTTCACCTCTTTTTTAAGGCCAGTTTTATAAATTGGTTTAAGATGGCTAAGATTCCAGAAATCGGGAAATTGACCTGTGTTTAGGGATAAGTTAAAAATTATTGTAATGCGTGATGATACTGTATAAATACAGTTCTTTAGGAAAAATGACAGTATACCGTCTGGACCGGTAGTAAATTTTGAAGGCAAGTTTTTAATACGTTCGTAAACGTCCCTAACTGAAAAACTGTAATTTTGGACATCAATTGATACTGGAAAATCGCCATAGTTTACATTTTCAGAACGATTGTCCGCGTAAACTGTGGAATAGTATGAGGCCAAGAATTCACAGAGTTGGTCAGTGTTCTGACTCTCTGATCCATTTTATGTCATACATAGTGGGAGAGCATGTGATTTTTAACATTATTAACATATGGCCAGAATGACCTCGGATTATTTCTCAAATTACCCTGAATCCTTTTAATATGTTAATTCGACTCCAATATCGCACATCTATCCCATAATTCAGCAAAGACATTATAAAGCATAGAATTAACTGTATAATATTACTAAACATCGATTTTGAATCCCATTAAACAGTTTGTTTTTTGGTAAATTTAAAAAATATACAAAAAAAACAACTACAATATTCATTGATAGAAAAATTTTACAAGAAAAAACATTAACCAAACCTTACCAAATTTTATCATTTACTCGATACTAGAGCATCTATGTTCTAGCAAAACACTATTAAATGTTTTACTTACCTAGGGCAACTCCTAAAGGAATTAACCAATGAAAATAGGTGTTCCAGTTAACACCAGCAAGTTCATCTTCGGGAATGGCCAGCATTATCAGATGACCCCAAAGATATCCAACCATTATGGCAGAAATAAAACGACTCGAAGAAAAAGGAGGCTGAAACAAAAAAGTTGAAATAAATTTAAAAAAAGAAATTTTGAAGAACATTAAAATAATTTATATCTAAATGAAAAAGATTATATCAATCTATTAGTTATTCGTATTAGTTTATTAATCAAAAATTCAACTACATCTGCATTGCCAGTTATGGCATACCTTATAGGCTCAGGGACAAATTCCTTACTTCAAGATACAGATTATGCGAATAGATTCTAGACTAATAATAATAGTAAGCTTTATATTGGCAATCCAATTTCAAGTAATTTCAACTAAGAACTATCTAAAGTACATCGTTAAAGACCCTTCTATTAACAATGACAGATACAGGTACGGTTGCCAAACATCTTAATCTATCTAACATATCACATGAGATTGTCAAACGTTCGCTGCAACTGAATACAAAGATCGACATGATGCTGTGGCAACAATACTGCACCAGGAACTAACACTGAAACTTGAACAATCACGTTGGTGAAGTTAACATACTATAAATACAATCCAGAAACTGTTGTAGAAAATAACAACTACAAGCTGTACTGGGACCGCACGATACTGACTGATCGGACTGTTGCTCATAATAGACCAGATATAGTTTTGGTAGATAAAGTCGCTCTGAAAACAACTTTAATTGGCATAGCAATTCCTAACAACAATAATATAAATATCAAGCAGGCTGAGAAAATAACCAAATATAGGGATATGGAATTTCAAATAAAGACCCAGTGGGACATGAACAACACACGAACTGTACCATTTGTTATATCTATTAAACAATTTAAAATACCTGGGGCTGGACGAACATCTTTACCAACAAATGCAAAAAGCCGTCCTGTTAGGAACAGCCTGGACGGTCAGGAAATTGATGGGAAACTGCCGCCACGACTCTAACCACGGGCCTGAAAACCTGGCAAGGGCTCCCACAGAGCTAAACCCTTTTGATATCTAGGATGCCTGGGGTTTAGTGAATTTTCCCCTAAAGACACGCTATGCGTGCCTTAGAGGGAGTGTGCTGCCATACATTGTATGGTCAAGTCGAGAAGTAATATCGGCAAAGAAAATCATACAAAACATGTATAGCAAGAGATTACTAAACTTTTGAAAGAACTAGATGGATAGATTCTAAAAGAAATGTATTTAACCTGTATGTTCTCGGCGATTTTACCTAAGAAACGGAAACTCTGATATCCACAAGAATATCTGCTGAAATGATACGAATAGCTAATAAGAGATCAGATACTATGGTAGAATGAGAGATCGATAAAGATCCATAAAGAAACCTTTAGACTAATGAAGGATTAAGAACAAATGAATTAGTGTAAAATCCGACTAGAGTTTATAGAACACTTTGATGAAGCTCTATGTTGATTGGCTGAAAATGCTGAGGGCGAAAGTCATTTCAGAAAATGGTAACAATAAGTGGCCACAATTTAACACAGACTTTTTATTTTTACACAGCTCATAGTGCCGATATTATTTTTAGACACTGTGTAGAACCTGACGTAAAAGTCAGCAAACAAAATAAATTTTCGATATGACAATTTAACTATTTTACGTTCTGCCTTACCCGAACACGATTTCTTTCAATAAGGAATAAAACAAGACTATAAGCTCTTTCAGAGAAACCTATCAGAATGAACTAATAATAAAAGCAACATTTGATATCTGGTTAAATACCACCTTTTAATCAATTTTTCAAATTCTTACATAAGTTCTTGCAACTAAACAACATTTGATCTGATACTCAACATCATACTATCGTAAAATGTCTTATTAAAACTTAATTGAGGTCTACTTATCACTAAACACTTCGCAATTTCATTAATTGGTTTTCACTTTACCAGAGCCAACGAAAATTTGTAGTAAATAAAAACTGAAAATTATTCTCAGCATGAGGTATACAGCATGAGATTTCTATTATTAATTAATAGGCAGGCGTGTTATGAGAAAGACAAAGTTTTATTAGATCTTGACGTCTAGCTCAATTTCATTTAAGAATATTACCTTTCATTTTTGGTTAATATCCTTATGTAATATTTTACATAAACTGTTTATGTAAGACTCAATTAGTAAGTCCCTTCCAAACATACAGTCGTTAATTTCAAATTTCAATTACCTTAAATCATGTTCCTCAATAAATATTTTCAAGTTTGTTCTACTACGAACACGTCTGGTATTCTCAGACACATTATTATGGATCTTCGTTTTTCTTGCCATTGAAATGTTACATGAGCTTTGCCATTTTTCAGAGGACGCAAATTAATTTTGTGATATGTGTGGGGGGTCAATAGAAGCTTAACCTAAAGTTTGTGGGGTCGCCCCCGGCGGCCATCTTGAAAATAGGAGTGAAAACACTTTTTTCGCGATATCTCGGAAAATATGGGTCTTACAAAAAATTTGTAAAATCAAAATTTGTAGCAAATTGTTTTGCCTACAAATATGTTTTTATAACTTTTTGCCTCAATTGAAAATTAAAGCAATTATGAGCAAAAAAGTAAGAAAATTTTTACAAAAATTTTCGTTTTTGCTCTATAACTTTTTTTATACATTTTACAAAAAAATACCTCAGACCAATCTTGTAGATGATCTTTTGAGGAACATTTTTCCCTGTAGGTGTTTTTAATTTCATTCATTTAAAACGCTGTTACAGTGCTCCAAAGTTGCTCATAAGAATCCGGTCAAAATTATTTTTGATTTTTTTTATTGTAAATATATTCATACAAATTTTTTGTTAAGTTCGTAAAACTTTACTTATTTATTCTTAACTCTTTTCCCCGCCACCTATGAGGTAGAGTCTGTGGGCGCGTTTTTTACGTGGTAATCCTCGACGTCTAAATATTTTGTTTTGTATGATTGGTTAAAAAAACGATTCGAAAAGTTACCTTGTCCGCAGCAAAACTTTAGCGTAAAGAATTCCCTAGAGTTAATTCAATCTATACAAAACGTTTCGCTGCAACCTGGAGAAATTTTGGTATCGTTTCATGTTAGTTCTTTATTTCCTAGTGTACCCATTTCACAAACTCTGAAGTACCTGGAGGACTTACTGCGTGAAAACTCTTTTTGTGAGGCAGAAATTAATGAATTAATTTCCATCACAAAATTATATATGAGCCAAAATTGGTTTCAGTTTGATGGTTGCTTTTATGAGCAGAAGGAAGGTTCCTTGCAAACTTGTTCATGGGCAGGTTCGAAGTTGACACAACAAATGACTCCCAGTATTTTCCTAGGGTATGGATACGGTACGTGGATGACATATTTGCTATATTTAATACTAATGAGCTCAATGTTAATGATTTTGTTATGTATCTTAACAATAGGTTTGCTTCTATTAAATTTACATATGAACAGGAACAAAAGGGTACTTTACCGTTTTTAGATGTATTAGTTTTAAGAAATGATAGTGATAAGTTAGTTTGATGTATATAGGAACGATACTAGCACATATAGATTTTTACCTAATACGTCTTTTCACTGTCAACAACATAAAATGGCGGGGATTAATTTCCTTGTACATCGGTTGTTGACATTCCTTCTCAATAAAGAAAACTATTAGAGAAATAGCTGCATGTAATGGTTATCCAACAGATATTATAGATAAATTAATTAGGAAGAAACGGCTTCGGTTAAATTAAATTAAAGAAGTGTCAACTTTTCGAAATGAATCACAAGAACAAAAGTTTGTCTTGGTTCCGTACAGTCGTTATACCAGGGGCTTTAAGAAAGTTTTTAAAGAACTTAATATGAAGGCGGTGTATAGAACAACTACAACACTACAGAAATTGTTGGGCAATCCTAAAGATAAACTTGCTGATTTCGAGAAGTCCGGTATTTATCAAATCAAATCTAATGATTGTGATTTAAAGTATTATGGACAGACACGCAGATCTATCAGTACCCGTTTCAAAGAGCATATTGCTTATCTTCTTTAAAATTAGTTAAACAAGTAAATAATTATAGGGAACTGGACTCTTACGAAAGCATAATGATTTATAAAAATAATGAACTAATGAATTCAGATAAGGGTCCTATTCCATATAGTTCATTGTATAGTTTACTTTCTAAGAATCCATAAAGTAAGTATTAAAAATGTCATTACTTAATAATGTAGCGTAAAAGTAGATAAGTAATTGAGGATTATCCTAATTTACATATTTGCATTATATAAAATCTCCCCTATCTTTGAAATCTGTTATTTAAAATTCAGGTACTTAGGATTTACCCCTTCTACTAATTACTTAAGTAATAGTTTAGTGGTAGGTATAAATTACAGAAAATTTTAATTTCGATTTAGTTTGGGTTTACTGCTTGAAGATGACAACTTAGAGCTGTTGAAACGGCGTTGAGTGTTTAAAATAAAGTTTTGGTGTTAGGGTGCAAAACTGTGTTTTTACATATCATGTCCATATCAACCAACAATTCTTCACTAGCCCATACTACAAAATTATCTAAATCAAATTAACGCACTAGAAAAACTATACCAATGAACTTCAGAAAACTATTCCATACTACTGCTACCAGTCTCCAAGTTCAGCTCGTTCTTTCCCTAAGACTCAAACACTGTTCCAGACCCCATAGAAGAAATTTAAGAAGAGGAGCAAGACATATACGATGAACCGAAATTCAAAACAGAAACTCAACATCAGTTAATTTATGACCACTGTAAGAATATCTTATCACCAAGTGCCCCAAATCTACAGAGAAACCACACGTCTTCGAGTTTATCCAGATTGTAGGCAGCACAAAGCTTGGCAATACTATCAACAGCTAATAGCTCCTTGTACCAAGTACCAGGAAGCATCAAACAGGACAGTATAAGACGTTCGTTCAGACCTAATGCAGTCAGGAAAGAACGGAGACTGCAATAGCGAATCTCAAGACGTCGTCTGCGATATCTCCAGACCATCTAGACCACATTGGTGGATTCACAATGGAGATGGACGCTCACCATCTTCGCCATAGGATTTTTGGGATCCTGGTTGATCTTCGCTTTGATTTGGTGACATACATTATTTTATTTTGTTATATCTCAAACGGTTAAGGCAGCGTTTTCATTGAAAGATCCCAGTCGGCTTATTTTTTTCGGACACCTCCAACAAACAGCTCTATCGTAAAGTTTGACATTTTTGAGGTTATACGTACTCAGAACGTTTTGACATACGAGCGCTATGTGTTGTTTACAGTAACTTAAAGGATTCATCTCGGCCAAAAAATGGAATTAAATCGTAACATTTTCGTGCGATTATTTTTTACAACTTTCGAAGTGGATTAAAAGTCAGCAAGAGTGCATGGATGAACTTAATTTAATTTTTGGCGATGAAACTCCATCAAGGACCACTGTTTATCCATGGTATGGTGAATTCAATCGAGGTCGTAGTTCACTCCAAGACGAATTTCGTGAAGGTCGTCCAAAAACAGTTGTTGTATGGAAACCATTGATGCTGTGCGCGAACTGATATTGCAAGATCGTCATGTGACCTATCGTGAGATTGAGTCAACTTTACACATTAGTGGGACCAGCATACATTCAATATTGCATAAACATTTGAATGTAAAAAAAATTGTTCGCGTTGGATCCCACACAATTTGTCAATCGTTCAAAAAAAGGCTAGTGTCGATTGGTCGAAAGAAAAGCTCAAAAAATACGATCGCAGTGCTTCAAAACACGTTTATGACATAGTGACATGTGATGAATCGTGGATTTACAACAAAAGTTGTTCGCGCACGAAGCACTTCCAAGCAAATGATCGCCTGTTTTTTTGGAACAACTGGACATTTCGCAACCGTACCATTAGAACAACGCAGAACAGTCAATTCTGAGTGGTACACAACCATTTGTTTGCCAGTTGTCTTCCAAGAAATGACGAAAACCAACCGCCGAAGACGGATCACTCTTCACCATGACAATGCGAGCTCTCACACATCGGCTTAAACAACTGCATTTTTGACCACTCAAAACATCGATTTGATGAGTCATCCGCCGTATAGTCCTGTCTTGTCACCAAATGACTTCTTTCTATCCACGTACGTAAAAAACAAACTAAGAGGTCAACGTTTTTCGACACCTGAAGAGGCGGTTGCTGCGTTTAGAATGCATGTTTTGGACATACCTCAATCAGAGTGGAAAAAGTGCTTCGACAATTGGTTCAAACGCATGCAAAAGTGTATAGATCTTCATGGGGAATATTTTGAAAAACAATAAAGCGATTTTCGATGATTAATCCTCTAATCCCGAAATATAAAAGACAGCCCTCGTAATATGTAGTGATTTCTATTTTAGTGTTTGATAAGCTAGAAATATATCACGATTGATTGAGTTACCTAAGATAAAAATATTTAAAGACATTAAATATGACATCCTAATTTTCTCTTTAATTACAAAAGTATGTGTCACCGGTAATTGTTAAATCGTTTTGAAACCATAATGTTGAAATGAAATAAATGTACAATAAAACTATGAAAAATTTATTATTTCTAGAATTATGTTGTAATTAAATCTGAAGGTCGTTCAAAATAACACAACTGATAAGGCGGAAAAATAAATATATCTAATTTACCATCACTTTCATTACAAATTATTTTAACAGTGAGGACAAAATATACTAATAAAAGGATTGTTGAACATGAACAAGTCAGAATACACATTTGGAACACATTTATACAAACATTAAATCATTTGTATCTCAACACAAGGTGATATTTAATTATCAGAACCCAAATGCAGCAGAAGACTATTGAATATTTTATTGGGAAATGAATTCATTTATATGTACTATACAGTGTGTCCGGTTATGAACTAGCGATAATCTAAATACATGTAAAGCTACCATTTTAATACACAAATACACCATATACTAGGGCTCAATACCCCACCCCGCCATATGGCAGCCGTTTTGTTTTTTTTGATAACCTATTCTCTACGTGTAAACAAAAACGTTCATATCCCTTAAAGTTTTGGTCTTACTGAGATAAAAATAGGCTTATTCGACGGACAATAATACTGTCTATCAACAACATTTCAAAACAAAGTGTTAACGTTTTCTTAACTTTTGAAAAATATATGAAAGGCAAAAAAAGGGTAAAAAAATATGCAAATCAACAAATCATTGCAAATCAATGCAAAAGCAGTCCCGATAACCTTTCATTTTTTATTCACTAAATCGAAAGTTTTTGAGTTAAGCTACAATACAACAGTAAATTCACAACTGTATGTTTATTACTTTAGGAGTTATTGTTGTTTGAGCATAGCATATGCGCAGGCACAAAAGACCTTTGTCGGGACAAGTAAACATTAAAACCACATAAAATTCTTATTAATTTTTATTTGATATTTTTACAATCTTTTATACACATTAAAGTTTATCCTACAGCAGTTCTTCAAAGTGCCCACCTACAGCTTGTAGACAAGTTAATGCTCTGTGTGCTATCTGGGCAGTTGAGCGCTTAATTAGTTTTAGGTGTGATCTTATTTCTTCGGCGACTGCCATAATTTTACCGACGAGGTCTTCTCTGCTGTTTGGAACTGTAGCATATACCTTTTGTTTCATATCACCCCACAAAAAATAGTCCAAGGGGGTCAAATCGGGCGAGCGAGCTGGCCACGCTACTACACTACCGCGACCGATCCACGGTGCATGGTTATTGTTCAAATATTCTCTCACTGCTCGAGAAAAGTGCGCGGGTGCACCATCTAGCTGCAACCTCCTATGTTGACGGTATAATAAAGGTAATTCTCTTTTATGATTGCGCATACGTTATGTTCAAACAACAATAACTCCTAACGTAATAAACATACAGTTGTGAATTTATTGTTGTATTGTAGCTTAACTCAAAAACTTTCGATTTAGTGAAAAAAAATGAAAGGTTATCGGGACTGGGTTTGCATTGATTTGCAATAATTTGTTGAATTGCATAATTTTTTTACCCTTTTTTTGGATTTCATCTTTTTTTCAAAAGTTAAGAAAACGTTAACACTTTGTTTTGAAATGTTGTTGACAGACAGTATTATTGTCCGGCGAATAAGCCTATTTTTATTTTTAGTTTTTGTTAACACGTAAAGAATGGGCCATCAAAAAACATGGCTGCCATATGGAGGGGTGGGGTATAACGGGACACACTGTATACATAAATAATTATTTGAGAATTCAATTAGTTGAGAGGAGCGCAACTGATGAAGGTTCTCAACTAGAAACAATAAATTGTCTTGCGTTCAATGGATTGAAAAATCTCGAAAAGTAGAAGACTATTTCATGGTTACAAGAAAAGTTTTAAATATTCCTAGTGGTATGCGATTGGTAACTCGTTTTTTTTTGCTGAAACTCTCTGAACTGAGAATCGGGCCTTAGTCGAGATGAAAGAATAATATGGAAAAAATCGCATCTTGACTGTGATGCTGGCTTTCTGAAAACATTTTTATTCATCTTATACCTGGCTAAGTTAACTGAAGAAAAGATGCACAAAATTTAACATCAGAGGCAATAATAGACGTAACTGATTAAGAAACCAAAATTCATGAAAATCAATGTTAGTCTGAAGTTGGTAGACAATGTAACTCGTTCCTCGACTTCCATCGTCTTGAAGTAGTTGATCTCACAACGTTTCAATAGCTATGTATCTGCTATCGTCCAAGGAAACTTTGAGGAACCATGAAAATCAGTTTAGTAGCCCGAAAATTTTTGCAACATCTTAGAGAAATCAAAACCTCAGGACTCATCAAACCGATAAGTATATTGAAATATACATTCAGATATATTACACTGGAAAACTAATTGATCAATTCACAGCTGGAGACGATTAATGGCAGTCGAATTTTTAACCTAGTTTCTATAACGAAGAATCACACTGTAGAATAACATAATGACAAATAAAATAATGAAGAATGTTACATATTTGCCCCAAAAAAGTATTCATCAAATTTGACGAAAATGGAATATTACCCATGCAACATATTATTATCTATAACTATATTTGGAAATTTGGGCAAACGATTTTAAACTACCTAAACATTGTCTTATAATAATTGTAGTGTAGTAGGTTTTTTTACTAAGTTAGGCGAAAATATTAATATTATTAGTGCACCCGAGCCAGAAGGAACATGAAGTAAATGAAAAGTAAGTAAAAGTAAAATGCGATATTTTTGGAAAAAAGTTGCCCAGAGTTTAATCTTCCCCTATATACCACTTTTGGCGTACATCGGTTTATTTAAAAATATATATATCCGCCGTTTTGGATCTGCCATTTTGAATTTTGCAAATCTGACCTCACATTCGTTTTCAAAGACCCTAAAATCCAGGTTAAACCAGTTTTAGTGTAATTGCCAATTATGTTATAAAATTTGTTTTTTTACGGTTTCTAGCTAAAAAATAATCTGATTTTAAAAAAGTATATTTCAAAAGATTGGTAGGAAAGAGACCTTTAAAAAGAGATATCACATGATACCCCTTTGTATTTAAACTTGTAGAAACGATATTCACCCCCGCCTAAAGGTTGAAACTGCAGGGTGACCGATACGTGTAAAATATGTCCCCCGTAAATATAAATTAACCGGTTTTTTGTCTTTTTATTTTAAAAATATTGTAAACGTTATTCTGGGTGGATAGTTTTGAAATGACAGCCCTGTATATAATTTAACGTTTTGTTGGTGATGTGCATTTGGGTATACATGTAGGAATCAAAGTTATGTTTTTTTCATGTAGGGATTAATTAGTTTACTAATATTATTAAATTATACTGCAAAATATTATTATTTTACTTATTACTGTTCTAGCCAAATTAAGGCTAAAGGGATACATGTATATCCTTAATATCAAATTTCGTCCCTACACGAATACATTTTTTCTCTCTTCAATACCAAAATTGTAAATTCTATTCTTCTATGGTAACGTTTTGCGTGTCTTGTGGTGCGGCTGTGCTTTCGAATTCGGCTTGGGAGGTCTGCAAATTTAAATGATGAATGTGATAATTGTTGGTGATTATGGCATTCAAGAATATAAAAACAGTAACAACAATATCAGACAAAATACAACATAATATCACTAGAAAAAGCAAAAAAATGCGGTATAAGCAAAAAAAAAATCCCTTGATCCAGAAGATGCTCCAGTTGGTTGTAAAAAATGTACCCTAAGTAGTTAGTACTCAATATACCATCGATCATATGTAACAAACATCTATACATTGGAGTAGACAAATTAGTAGATATCAGGCTAGAACAAAGTGGATACACAGTCTTGTGTAGTTAATTTCGTTACCTTAAACTAACTTAAAAGAAGCAAAGAAATAGAAACACCTAATCTTTATAGACCTTGAAAGAGGTTATGATACAATTCCCATCAACAATCTTTATCATATCTTGGACAACTGTAATATAAATGGGCACTATATAAGACCAATGAAACGAATTTTCTTAGCCAATAGAACCGACAAAAGGTCAGAGAAGGATGTTGTTTATCCATAACTTTCTTTTAGACCTATGTCAATGAAATACTTACAGAAAGGCAGAATAAATGTAGTGGGGTGGGAATAGATACAAATGGGAGACACGTTTCTTTTTATGGACAATCAGATTCTTACACTTAGTGATGACTATGGGCTGGACTGAAAGTGAACTTAACGAAAACAATAATTACTAGAGATAAATAATTTGGTCAAGTCCGAGTTGGGCTCGCATACTAAGGGTTCGGTACCACCTTCAAGATTCTAATATTCCAGTTTCAGACAAGCAGGGAATGACTGCATTTTCTTATATTTACCCTAATATTTTTTAAAGGAACCGTTTTAAATTTATAAAGAATATACACATGGACTTCTTATTTTATTTGATACATGATTGGCTTGATTTTTATAGAAATATGGATTTAATATTCTAATTTGGTCCCCAAAATTAACGTTGGAGTTTTATTTTACTAACAAACTTTCAGGGAAGCCTTTTATAATGTACTGTCTGAATATTAGGCTCTGTAAATTGGAATTTAAAGGGGAAAATAGGGCAAGTTTTAAATTAAAATTTATCAAATCTTTTCGACAAATTATTTAAAAATACAAATAAAATATATTTTTCAAAATTTTAGATAGTGTAGTTTCTAAAGTGGGAATGAAATCGATTTTAAATATTTTTGTTAAAATCTTTTAAACAAATGATTTAAAAATCTGATATATTTGTAATTTACATAACGAGCCTTTTATTTGATATATTACATGATGCGTTTGAAAATTTCATTTTTATTTTCAATTTAATTCTATAATTTGGCCTCAAAATTAATATTTGATATATTACATGATGCGCTAGAAATAATTTTAATTTTATGTTTTCCATTTAATGCTGTAATTTGCCGCCTAAAGTTAATTTCCTTATTTTTCCAATAAAGCTCAGCTGAGGTCCTATATTCATAATTCTTTTCAAATTTTTAGGGCTTATAGTTTCGGAGATAAGGTAGCGGGAATGGGTAAAAAATTTTATATTTTTGTTAATATCTTTTAAATAATTTATTTTAAAAATATAAAAAAATATGTTTTTATTTGTCAGAGTGAGCCATTTGATTTGAGCCGTTTGATTTGAGTATGATTATAAACAAATAAGGAGAAACCCCTAATGTTTCTCTTTATTTGTCAGTTGAGGTCCTATATTCCTAGGTTTTCCAAAATTTTACGGCTTATAGTTTCAGAGATAAGGTAGGGGAAATCGGTAAATTTGTAAATATTTTTGTTAATGTCTTTAAAATAATTTATTTAAAAATATGAATATGAATATTTGATATATTACATGATGGGTTAGAAACAATTTTAATTTTATATTTTCCATTTAATTCTGTAGTTTGCCCCCCAAAATTAATAGGAGAGGTTCCTCCTTATTTTTTAAATTTCAGGTGCTTCTTATACTTTCGAAGATAAGGGGCGGGGAACCGTCGATTTTATTAGTTTTTCCCCCCAGAAATACCCCTAAAATTAAAATTTCTTCATTTACAATAGATACTCCTAATCGGGTCTCCAAACTATACACTCATATAATTGCTGTGATGTGAAAGAGGTAGAAATCCGGAGTGATATAAGGGTATCAGTATATTGTATATACGGAACCCTAAAAATTAATTCAAGCCGAGTTAATAACCTCCTTATTTTGGGAAGTCAGTTAATAAACTTTTAAGTTTGTTAAAATTGACCTGAAATTTTCATGTTAAAGTTGTCACATGCGATTTTTCTGCATATGTGACACCTCCAGTTATTTTTGAAAAGAGTGAACAAACTTGGTAATTAAAATATTTGAACATCTGAATGTCGGCTAGGCAAAGAAACTTCAGAAACTTACTTTGGAATTTTTCCGCATCCTGTCACTGAGCTCGGCCAAAAATTTCGGATCATCATTACAGTCTCTGACGTATCTCGGGATTTTCGTAATATCGGCCAACCACCCCAAACCGTATCCCCCGAGAGTGCTCCACGTAAGAAAAGCATGTGCATCGCGCTCCAAATAAAACAAATGAAGTCCGAAAATACCACCGAAAAACCAACACAAATAGGCGACAACGACACTTTTTTTCTTCGGCTCATTCCCGACGATGACAGTCTGTTTCTTTTTATTGTTCGTTTGATTATTCCTTTGCATTTTTAACGGTAAGCACGTAGCTGTTTTTGGTTAATGTTAATTCCTCTAGTTATCAACACACATAACCGGCGACGGATTTGACCGAAAACATCATTCCCAAAAAAAAATTAACCACCACTATGCGCCATTTTTTCTTAACTTCTTTTACAAACTCCACTGTGGGTACACGAGCTCTGGGTTCATTGAACGCACCGGGGATTTCAGAGTAACTGAGTAGGTTTTTAGTTTCTTCCAACTCTTCGTCCACTTTACCGACCACGTAAGTCGTTTACTGTTAACTTATAGGTACGTACCTGTCGTGCGCAGGTTTCAAATTTTAATATTCCTCGTTATCTGCTTTGTCTTTATCAACCAGTGCACTTTTCGCCAATGTTAATTAGCATTCGTTGACTACTGATAGCAATTTCCGATTATTTACCTTTACCTACACACGAGTTTTAGTTAGAATATATATTGGTTTTGTATTTGTGATTTGTGAGCACTACCTGCTGCTTGTTGACCTTGAACTTAACACAGAAGCATTATGTTTAGTACCATCATCATCGGTTTTGTAAGCACAGTTGCATCGACTGACTTACTTCCTCATCTTAAATTATACCCCGCGTAATGTGTACAGTTTTCTTTGCAAGTATTATAAATATTGTTATTAGAGATTTGTTGTAGATAAGATGGACGTGATGATAAGTCTTAGGCCTTTCTCTGAAATACTTAGGCAAGTTAACAATCGTACTATGCAATGTAATTAATAAAATCTATGTATCGACTAAATTTTAAATACATGTTAGTAGCAAATGAATGGCATAAAGTGGGTCTGGTTCAGACATTTAGTTGATGCAGTAGATTTTTAAAATAAATTGTCTACACATAGGTAGTCCTGCGATATACTCACTGAAAAAGAAATTGAAAAACCCATAAGGTGATGTTTATATTTAATATTGTTTTGGTAAAACATAGATGCTATAATGGAAATGCTGTGGAACCTTTGGTGTGTCACAAATGTAAAAAATTTTGCATCCTAAAAACAAACCTTTATTTTAAACACTCAACGCCGTTTCAACAACTCTAAGTTGTCATCATCAAGGAGTAAACCAAACTAGTTTCGGAAATAAAATTAAAAATAAAATAAAATAAATTTATTATCCTTGTAGACAACATACATTGTATAGGACTTACAATATTACATACTGACAAAATTACAAAAATATTACATACTTACAAATTCACTAACGTTATATAGACACATGTCAATAAAATAGGATTTTAAATTACGTTTAAACTCATTTAAGTTTTTGGCTTCTTTAATGTGAAGAGGCAGTTTATTATAAATTTTGGCGCACATTATATTGGGCGCTCTAGCTCCTATCTTATATTTTGCTAATTCTACATGCATTTGCTCGGTCTGTCTTGTATTTAAGCCATGATAAATTTTAGTTGTAATAAAATTTTGTCGATTTTTAAACACATACAACATCAATTCATACAGAGACAAAGATGGCAATGTCAACAAATTAAATTGTTTAAAAAGTGGTTTACAATTTTCTTTTGTCCAGAAAATACGTTACTTGAGCCAGCGGAAAGTCCCCCAAAAACACAGACCATATCTCAACCTAGATTCGACCAGACCATGATAAATTAGTAGCAGTTGTTCTGCTGAAAGAACAGATTTTAAACTCTTAAACATATATGAAAGAGAATTTAGTTAATTCACCAAATGATTGAATGATGAGGTGAAGTCCCAGAAACTTTACACAATTAGTAGTTGTAAAGTCGTATTCATTCAATATTATGTTAATATTATTTATAGATCTTTGAGAATTGTGAAATTGTAAAACTTTTGTTTTCTCTAAATTTAATGTTAACTGATTTTTGAGGAACCACGGACTCAAGGAAAATACAAATTCATTGCACTTATGATCTAACTGCATAGGAGAATGATCCGATAGAATAATCGAAGTGTCATCAGCGTATAATGTAAACGAAACCCCATCATAGATGGTATCAATCTCATTCATATATAAAATAAAGAGAGCAGGACCCAAAGTAGAGCCCTGTGGTATTCCTAAATTCACTTTAACCAGATTAGAATTAACTCTTGTTACTTTATCTTTATTTTTGTGTAAAATGGATACATACTGATGTCGGTCTTTAAGATAAGAAGCCAACCAATTAAGAGAGGGCCCCTCCACACCATACGCCGTCAACTTCGTTATCAATATATCATGATTCACTGAGTCGAACGCCCTGCTGAGATCACAAAATATTCCAACAGGACACTCGCCCGCCTCTACAAATTTCACAACTTTTGTATAACGAGACTGAATTGCTGTTGAAGTGGACTTTCCGTTGCAGAAATCATGTTGTGACTGCGCTAAAATATTGTGTTTATTTATATGATACAGTAACCTATCTAAGAAGCAATATTCAAATAATTTTGAAAACGCTGATGGGACAGTTATCGGTCTGTAATTTTCCGTATGTTGAGGATCGCCCTTCTTTAACAAAGGAATTACTTTACCAACCCTAAGAAAACTAGGAAATTCACCAACACAAAAAGACAAATTTATCAAATATACAAATGGTTTAGCAATGTAATTAATCATTTTTTTAATTAAAAAGTTTGGGATGTCATCGGGTCCACATGATTGTTTGTTTTTTAATTCATTATTAATAATTTCAATTAATTAATTTTCCGGAAAGGGACATAGTAACATTTTGTCGACTTTAGATACTACTTGCTTAAGAGTTTCCTGTGACTGATCTAATAGCGCGATTCGTCGTTTTAGGTCATCTAAGTTTAGGGTTTTAGTTTTGTATATAGTACTTTTGACATATCCCCACAAAAAGTAGTCCAATGGCGTCAAATCAGGAGATCGTGCTGGCCATTCTATCGATCCGCGCCTCCCAATCCAACGATTTCATCACAATATTATTTTTCAGACGTCAAAAAAATTATGTCCCTAAGAAATACGCATTTATAGGAACTCAAAAAAATGACTGCTTTGTCAAGGTAGAAAAATGAGTGCTTATAAAGTTACAAAAATGGCATTCTATGAGGTCTTTTAAGAAGTGATTATGAATTTTTTAAGTGGCACATTCGTCATAGTTTCAGTTGTATACGTAAATAGTACGTAAAGTTACCTTACTCTTCACTAATATATATTCAATTTTATTCAAGAAGGTATAAAACTAAATGAAAAACCGTATTAATTCAGTTAGGTATAAGGGAGGGAGCTGCACTTGGCTACAATCAACCATCTAGATTAAACTATAGCTTTGCAGGCTATTTTAGCCTGCTTCAATTATGTTCTGCAAATGTCAGCGGCAACTGCCACAAACAAGTTAAACTACGCGAACGCAAGTGATATTTTGGAGAATGCTTTATTTTCCACGCAAACAATTTCCAATAGACCACTGTAGAACAGCCCGGAAATCTTTGAGACCGGCTGTGAAAGACTTCACATTTGAATAAACCATTAAGCGATTAGATTAGATCGTATCTACAACTCTTTCTAAACTTGCGAAGCTCCTGCTATGATACGCCTCCGGTATAGAGCATTTAACATAGGTAGGTACACTAGACTAGTACGCGGGCTACATCCATGAACTCAGATTTGCTGACAGCAATTATCCCGCATATCTTTCCTTCTTGAAAAAAAGTCTGTAAGCAAAGCAAATTTCATAATAGTTGTGCAAGACTATTAATGTTCGCAATTTTCTTACATGGAATAGTATATCTGGTGGCATACCATTATATGAATCAATGCCGTGTTAAAGAAAGAATCGATAAATAAACACCTTAACTAGATTTTAGTTTCACGCCACTTTTTATTACGTTCTGAAAGTATTACTGTATTTTTATTCATATACCAGGTCAGGGTAAACGTTTAAAAATATGCGACAAAACGGCAAATAACCCAAACGGTGTATTGTGTGTTGCCTTTACATCATATCTATATTTGACATTTAGTTACTTGTTCCGAGCCAAGTGAAGGTATACAAAATAATTCATGAAATGTTTTGAAAGGAAAAGTAGAATGTTTTAATTTTAGTTGCATTTCAAGTCGAAATGGATACGTAAAATTAATAATTTGTTTTATAACAGTGCAATGCGTTAATCTTAGTGAAAAATGGCTCAAAGTGTATCAAGTGGTACGTCTTCTCGGAGACATGCAAGAGATCAAGACACAGCCTCTATTACATCAAGAATTGCTGATATTTCTGAGTGGGAAGCAAATGAGGTACATTTCATTTATTTTGTTTTATGTAACTGTTTTTAAAATATCTCGAACAAATTGTTGTCATATTTGAGGTTAAGTAATGTTTAACTGGTTCTTCCAGCTGTCATAGTGCGAAGATTTCTTTGATTTTATACATTCCAGCTGACTACAAATTAAATTAGATTCTGCAAATGTTATTATCTCTGGATATGGCAAAGAAGCTGGCAGATCTGCTGTATATACACCACTCCCATGCAGACTTTCACTGCATTATTTTAATAAAATTGTAGCTTTATGTGTTTAACTTTGTTTCGACAATTAGTAATACTAATATTAAATGATTTGACTTCACTAGCAGAAAGCACTCCATTATAGTAAATATTTGCTATTACCTACATGTTTTAGGATACTTACTGATTAGTTTTTTAGTTTAGTCATTTTGATAGAAGACTTCATAAATATTTTACTCTTGGGGCCAGGCCAAAAAATGTACTTATATTTAAGATAAAATTATGAAATTTGGGCAGGCATCACTTAAACTAACAACACCCTTAATTTGGTTGACCTACCCCACCTTGGTCAGGGGGGCTGGGGGTGTTGTTAGTTTAGGTGGTGTATATTGCACTGCCTGAATTTCATAATTTTATTTTAAAGATAAGTAGGTTTTTTAACCTGGCTCAAGATACAGAATCCTCAACTTTTTGTTGGTAAATCGAAAAAATTATAACTGGAAAATTATCAAAATTTTACATCAGATGTAGAAAAATGTGTATAATTTGATGGCAATGGTTAAAAAATCTTGATTTTTAGGGGTAGTAACCCCCGACATTCCTGTCCATGGTGGGGTAGGTCAACCAAATGAAGGGTGTTGTTAGTTTAGGTGGGGCATATTGCACTGTCTGAATTTCATAATTTTATCTTAAATATAAGTACAAGAGCCAAAACCCAACCGGCAGAGAATATCTATTATTTTCCTAGAAATATGGGTTGTAATTTGTCTTTTGAAGAAATATTTGCAATACACTTTCAAAAGCATTCAGAGTGTGTCAGATGTAACTATAGTCAATTTACAAATTGTTAGTTCAATTACCAAAAAAATACAAATATGGTTTTTGCATATGTTCATGCATCTGCTACTGTTTTTTTTTTCATTTTTAATTTTATGTAAATTGTAATTTCAATTATAAATTTAAATCTTAATGAAACAGTATACAAGGGTATTTTTTGTATTTTCAAAATTTAATTTATTTATTTAGATATAGACACTCATCCCTGATTTTGGGGTTACAGTTCCTGACAGGGAGAGACAAACACCTCTTCTGAGTTAGATCACATAGTAAACACAAATAAAATAAAAATACACAGTACATATGATTAAGATAATGTGAGTTTTCTATTCTGGTAAATAATTCTTTGACCTCTAGTTTTACTATATTGAGAATTTAGCATTATGCTATAAAACTTGATAAAATATTTGTTGTGCATTTTTTTGATAAGGACAGATTTTTAATTCACTTGGTAGTTTATTTGCTGGGTATTTAAAGCTTTTGTTTCTAGTTAAATTACAGAACTACATTTTAAGCATATTGTAGTGCTCTTGGTGTTATTTAAAATGTATTTTGCAATAATTCCAGTAATTACAGTATCATTTTTTATTCTCCATCCCATACTTTCGACCAATACTTAACACTACTAGAACTAGAAAATATACTGTATACAGTATTTTCACAGGAAGATGCGTAAGTTTGTATAAAGCATAAAGAAAATATTGTATTCATCAGATTTAAAGAAGAATTCTCAGTCTTCTGCTTTTTGTCCTACTTGTAAATGATCTCAGTAGCATGGAAAATGTCACTGCCACTCTCTGTACAGCTAGGACATGGCCTGAATCAATAACAACAAAACATTGCACAATCATTTTTGATCATAGTTACTATTAAATAAATTAGTCCAAAAAATTGATAACAGGCTCTCTATATTACATCTGGAAACTACTACTGTGACAACATATTTCATATTAAAGTAAATGATAGGTTATTGACTACAGTGGAGGATGTTAAATATCTTGAGTTGATCTTCGATTATAATAAGAAATGGTTGAAATGTTATAAACACCCATAGTTATTTAATAATAATATTTCTAAACATTTTATTAATGCTAATATTACTCTTATTGCTTATGCTTTCTTACACGATATTCCAACATATTGTCTTTTAAACGTTGTTTGTGGCATATTCTTGATTATCTTTATGTTTTTTTGGGCAATAACACCACCATCGAAATAGACATATTAATAACAAAAACAGAATTTTCATACGAAACAAAAGTTAATAGCAAACCCACTCATACAAACAGAAACCTAAATTTCAATTCAAATCATCCGAATACAGTAAAGAAAGGTGTCATTAAGTCATTATATGATAGAGCAAAGACCAACTGTTCTGATGGTAATAAATTCAACAAAGAAAAAATAATTATAAAAAATGTTCTCACTCGAAACAATTACCCCACAAAATTTATCAACAAAGAATTAAACAGACTTGAACAGAAAACAAACCTTCCGAATCAACCCAGAACTTCTCTTATTAACACTACTACTACTCAGAACAACTACATTACAGTTACAACTATACCATATATACAGGGTCTGTCAGAAAGATTGAAAAGAGTGGGCAACAGATTTAATGTTTAAAAAACATTTCAAACAAGAAATACACTGAAATCTCTAATATCGAAAACAAAACCAACCAACAAAACCCAGAACTCAAAAAACTGCATATACAAGATTCCTTGCGAATGCAATTTTATATTGGAGAAACATCGAGACCATTAAACGTACGAATAAATGAACACAAGAATTACATCAAGAAACAACAATTTGACAGTTCAACTATACTTCACAAAGAACAATATAACACGAAACGAAAAATAAAAAAGTCTGTCTTAATTCTTTTGAATGAAGACGATTATATCGCTTCTGCTTCTGTAGAATTTAATCGTATCTGGTTACCGACAATTAAGGAAGAAATTATTAATGGTAACCTCCTTTTGAACAACCCAGTATCGGGATAGTTCATAAGGTTTTTCCTAGGTTTTCCCTTATGACGTTAATGGAATCACTGAAACAATAGAATTCTTTGATCGCATTTTTGGCGAATGCCCTATCTTATAACAAAGTCGTACCTGGGAACGCCACTTATAAATTCTAAAGACAACTCTTTCAAATTCTTCTAATTTGAAAGCTGTTTAGCTATAATACATGATCTTTAGAATTTTTTTTTGGCTACATGTATATCTAAAAACAACAAATTTTCTAATGTCAATTTAAATGTCATAAATCAAATTTTCATTTTGCAATTTAAATCAATAAATATAAAGCCATTGACAACGAAGTCAGAATAGACTTTGAAATGTCGTTTTATTTCGATTGTGGTGTTATTGCCCAAAAAAAAAACATAAAAATACAAAAAATTCCAACATATGGCATCATTTCTTTGGGGTGGGGCATACAAATATACTCTTGTCATTGCTATAGAATATAATCCAATTTGATTATTGAATTAATAAATGAATAAAAACATGATTCGTTATTTATGATTTCACTGTCTGAATAATGGCCAGTAATAAATCTCATTAAAATTTAGAAAACATAAAAATATGCCAAGAAAAATAATAAACGGCGAAAATGACAAAAATTTCAAAAGAAAAAGGCCAAAAGCAGCAAATATGTCAACAAATAATAATATCAAGAAAACCTAAAATATTACAAAAAAAAATACATAAAAAAATCCCAAAAAAATATCAGAAATGGGCAAAATGTCGACATAGGCTATAATCACACATAAAAGATGTCAAAATAGTCAAAAATCCTAAAAAATTAATGTCAGAAAAATTCGAAAATGTCAATAAATTAAAAATGCCAGGGTTCGTCTTAGAGCATTTACTTTCTAGAGATACCCTGCAGTGCACAAATGTCGTGGTAAGACAAATGAGAGAGAGGGCAATAGAGAGGGCAAGAGGCTATTTCACTCGGTTGGCAGCTGCTTCCAATAAAGCATGTTGTTCATTGGCTGCGTCCACCGATCATCCACCCACTAAGTGAAATGGCCTCTTACTGTCTCCATTGCCCTCTCTTTCTAGCGTTGCCACGATTTTATGCTTGACAGGCTATATCTAGATGGTAAATGATCTAAGGGGTTCGTACATAAAAAAATGTCTCAAATGTTAAAAAGTTAAAAAATGTCTAAAATGTCATAATTGTCAAAGATGTTAAAACGTCCAAACTGTCAAAAATTCAAAAATGCGAAAAATTTAAAGGGTGTTCCAATTTGAGGTTAATTTTTAAATTTTTAATAAAATACACAAATTATTTGAGAATGATCAAATCTTTTATTTCAAATGGTAGTACAATTGTTAGTAATGGAAAACAATATCTGCGGTTCAATTACTTGAAAACAGTCAATAATGTTCTCCTTTGGATCATCAATTGTTTGTGGATCCTTGGCATATACCTTTTCTTTCAAATAGCTCCATATAAAAAAATTTAGAGGTGTTAGATCGCAAGATCTAGGGGGCCAATTAATGTTTCCTCTTCAAGCAATTATTCAATTACCAAATTTCTGTTTCAAAAGATTGATTGTTTCTGCTGCTGATTGACATGTTGCACCATCCTGTTGGAACTAAATATTCTGCACATCAATATGCTCCAATTCATCTCACAAAAAGTTAGTAATCATCGTTCGATATCGATCACCATTCACAGTAACAGCATTTCCATTGTCATCTTCAAAAAAGCATGGACCAATCACTCCACCAGTCCAAAAACCACACCAAACAGTTACTTTTTGTGGATGCATAGGTCTTTCCATTATTTCTCGTGGATTTGTTTCACTCCAGATTCGACAAATCCACCCAATTCAAAATGTGCTTCATCTCTGAAGATGATTTTGTTGAAAAAATTCACATTTTCAAGTTTCTGTTGTATGGTCCATTTAACGAATTGACGACGTAAACCAAAGTCTGTTGGCTTTATTTCTGGAGTTATCTGAATCTTGTAAGCTTTTAAATGAAGATCTTTGTGCAAAATTCTGAATAAAGTGCTTTTTGGAATGTTCAATTGCTGTGCACGATGACGAATTCATGTTTTTGGTTGTTCAACAACACTAGCGCAATAACAGCTGCAATAATTTCTTCTGTACGTCCACTACGATGATATGTTTTGCTTTTTTCATCTTTTACTGAAGCAGCTTCCACAAATTTTTGAACAATTTTCCCAATGGGAACACTTGACGGACAATTTTCTCTTCCATATTCTGTACGAAATTTTCTTCCAACTACTGCACAACTTTCACCAAATTTAAAATAATTTTTATTAATAAACATGCGTTGCTCAATCATATATCACTCCATTTTTAATAACCGAAATATTCCTACTTGTCATCTTCAAATAACATATGATATTCCAGTACAAAAAATATAAATGGCGGCAAATTTAAAAATTAACCTCAAATTGGAAAACCCTTTAGATATCAAAAAAAGTCAGTTACATTGATTTATGTACCCCTTGCGAACCTGGGGCGTGTCAGCAAGTATCTAAAGAAATTCAATTATGTGAACATTGTATCTACATAGTTATTGTAAAAAAATGGCCAAATATATAATATTTTTGTAAAAACGTTCTATAAATATAATGATGTTATGCATTTAGGCTCTACGGCAGCGTGAACTCGAAGAAGCCAAAGGTAGGGCCGCACAAATGGAGAAAACAATGAGATGGTGGTCGGACTGTACGGCAAACTGGCGAGAAAAATGGAGCAAAGTCAGAAACGAACGTAACAAAGCGCGAGAGGAATGCAAACAATTGCGTACGAAACTGGAAACGGTGTTGAAGGAAAGCTCCACGAATAAACGAGAAAAAGAAGAACTGACGCAACAGAACGAATTACTTAAAAGGGAAGTTGAACGGATACACATTCTGTTGTTGAAACATGCCGGTCAATTCGACAGTCAGATTCTCGAAGCTCTGAGTGAAGATTCTTTAAAAGAATCGATTTTCAGTCACGGATCGCCTAGTAAAGACAAAGAAAATGGCGTCTCTTCCTCGACGGTAAGTTGAAACGTTATAGAATTAAAAGATTCTCTGATATGTTATCACTGTATTTTCTTTTACTGTTTGAAATATTTTGATAAACCTTTAGTGGTTAAATTAATATATAAATCTAAATATAAATAGACAAAGACATACGGGTTATGTACCATTTTCTCTTCTGTTTCTCAACCGATTTGCTTTATATTTGCTTTGTTTAGTAGCTACTTATGATCTTCAGTGCAGAATGCTAATATTAATTTATCATATTGGTTCATTCATTAAATAAAATATAATAAAAAAATATTATTTACGTCCATACTGTCAACGACAAATAAATAATAACGTTCAAAACTCAAAACATTGAGTAATTATACAGGGTGAGTTTTTTTTATGATCAGTATGGGGATCTCGGAAACTAGCGGAGATAGGGCAATGGTTAAATTGGGAAAGATTTGCAGTTTTACTGGCCCAATTTAACGACACTTTCGGATTTTTGTAAGAAGTCATGCTTTACTAGATATTAAGAAAAAACGAAATTCTGTCGATTTAGTCAAATCACCTTTGTTTTTGATTTTATAAAAAAGTGTAATTATCAAAATTGAATTCTGAATATGATTGATATGTCCTCGTTTGCGTGACAGCTCTCGTTTTCGAGATATGACACAAATTTATCTTTTTTTGAATGGAAACCATAGTTGGCTATGACCTCAAAAAATCGGACATTTTTAGAACTTTTCAACAATATAATACTCGATATAGTTATTCATAAAAATAACGGAGTTATGGATGCTTTTCTCTCTTATTTTCACTTTTAACGCCATGAAAAAGATTGTTTTCACTTTGACGTTTCCTCATTTGAGAGTAATTCCATTAGTAGTGCTGAACTGACAGTCGATATTGACAAGTTTTCTTGATAAAATGGAATATTTTAACGAAGAAAAACTGAATATGGTGGAATGTTGTATCATATGCCATAAAAATTCAGTTCGTGCATCTGAGGAATACTTTCATAGATATTTTAATCGTCGCCAACCTGTTCTATGTATATTTAAGAGGCTTTACGATAGTTTACGCAGATATGGATCTTTTACTAAACCACCAAAAGAAATGGCCCACGCTAATGGCCACCCCGGTCTCCCGATTTGGCAGTTATAGACTTCTATTTATGGGGTCCGCTAAAAACAAAGTATACAAAAGAAAGTATGAGACAGTTGGTGACCTAAGGGAAGCGGTATTACAAGCAATTTATAGATGCAATTTTTGTCTAAATAACAATGGTGGACTTTTCGAACATAAATTGTAACCATAATTATGTACTTTAATTTATTAAATTTTTAGTGTGTACCTACTTATTTAGTTTTTTCGTTATATCTGATATACCTGTTCAATGTTTTTTGGAATAGTTATTAATAAATCAATCTATTTCATGGCTAACAAAAAAAAATATAAGTTTGTGTCATATCTCGAAAACGAGAGCTGTCTCGCAAACGAGGAGATGACAATCACATTCGGGCTACCATTCCCTTCAATTTTGATATTTACACTTTGTTTATAAAATCAAAAACAAAGGAGCTAGAGGGATTTGACTAAACCTACAGAATATCGTTTTTTCAAAATATCTAGTAAACCATGACATTTTACAAAAATCCGGAAATGTCATTAAATTGGGCCAGTAAAACTGCAAATCTTTCCCAATTTAACCATTGTTCTATCTCCTCTAGTTTCCGAGATCCCCATACTGATCATAAAAAAAAATCACCCTGTATATATTGTTTAGTTTCTTTATGGCTTGTTTTACTTGTTGTACTCGTCTTTTTACATTTTTTATCTCTAGTAAATGTTGTTTTCGTTAAGTTCACTTTCAGTCCAGCCCATAATCATCACTAGGTGTAAGAATCTGATTGCCCATAAAAAACAACGTGTTTCCCATTTGTATCTATTCCCAACCCACTACATTTATTCTGCCTTTCTGTAAGTACTTTATTGACATAGATCTAGAAGAGAGTTATGGATAAACAACATACTTGTTTCAGACCTTTTGTTAGTGATAGTGGCTAAGAAAATTCGTTTCATTGCTCTTATATAGTGCCCATTTATATTATAGTTGTCCAAAATATGATAAAGATTGTTGATGGGAATTGTATCATAAGCTCTGTCAGGGTCTATAAAAATTAGGTGTTTCTATTTTTTTGCTTCTTTTAAGTTAGTTTAAGGTAAAGAAATTAACTACACAAGACTGCGTATCTACTTTGTTCTAGCCTGATATCTACTAATTTCTCTACTCCAATGTATAGATGTTTGTTAAATATGATCGATCGTATATTGAGTACTAACTACTTAGGGTACATTTTTTACAACCAACTGGAGCATCTCCTGGACCAAGGGATTTTTCTTTTGCTTATACCCCATTTTTTTGCTTTTTCTAGTAATATTATGTTGTATTCTGTGTGATATTGTTGTTACTGTTTTTATATTCTTAAATGCCATAATCACCAACAATTATCACATTAATTATTTAAACTTGCAGACCTCCCAAGCCGAATTCGAAAGCACAGCCGCACCACAAGACACGCAAAACGTTACCATAGAAGAATACAATTTACAGGGTGCCGTACCTCGATTTGCCAAAGACAATGAAGACAAACAGTTCGATACGCTCGATCGTGAACCAATGAATAGTACCTTAAAATCAACTAGTGAAAGAGATGAATACGAGGAGGAATACGTGTTACAGAAACTATCCATGCTGCAGCTAAGGCTGGAGGAGGCTACAAAAACGTTGCAAGTGGAACGAGAGTGAGTATTATATTTTTACTAATACGAGGTGTGGCTATTAAATAAAGGGACTGATATTGTAAGAAAAATTATTTTTATTTTATACATAATTACTTATTATCGCCTTCAATATACACCCCTTCTCTATCCCTACAACGCTCCATGCGAATTGTCCATTGTTGGAAACAGTGCTGGAAGTCATATTCTGTCAACTCTTTCAGGACTCTTGCCGCTTTCTTTTGAACAGCTTCTACGGATTCAAATCTCGTACCTTTCAATGCAGATTTCACCTTAGGGAAAAGATATAAGTCACATGGTGCTAGATCTGGTGAGTAATGGCATTCAAAGTGTCAGTACAAACATTTTTGCGAGCAGCTTGTTGTTCGATCGTGAGAATTTTTGGTACCATTTTTGCACACACTTTTCGCATGTTCAAATTGTCACATAAAATTTGCCGTACACATTCTTTATCAATGCCTACAGATTCAGCAACTGCTCGAATACTTAATCGACGGTCAGACCGAATCAAATTAGCAACTTTTTCCACATTGCCATCCGTTTTTGATGTTGAAGGACGACCTGGTCGCGAATCATCTTCAACGTCTTGTCGACCATCTTGAAAACGCTTAAACCATTCAAAAACACGAGTCCGCGATAAGCATTCACTGCCATACACTTCTTTTAGTTTATTATAGGTTTCGGTAGCGGTTTTTCCAAGTTTAAAGTGGAATTTAATAACAATTCGTTGCTCTATTATTACCCTAACCATTTTTCCGGCAAAATAAAATAACAACACTAACGTAAATGAAGGTTATGTATCAACGATGTTGTTTACAAAAACGAGACTAACTGCATTGAGGGGAAGCCTCAAACTAAACAGCTGTTAGTCAAAGTTGATTGGCGCATGCGCACTCGTTCCACTGCAGTGTCAGTTCCGTTATTTAATAGCTACACCTCGTATATAGTTAATCGGAATTTATTTATCTGGAAATTACTAATTCTTACCCTAAGGATATATAAGATAACAAAAAAAAATGAATTTTAATAAACCTTTATTAGATTTTACTTTTATGTTTTTTTGGGCAATAACACCACAATAGAATTAAAACGACGTATATTGGAGGAATACCAAACGTTTCAAAGTCTATTCTGACTTCGTTGCCAATGGCTTTATATTTATTGATGTAGATTGCAAAATGAAAATTTGATTTATGACATTTAAAATTGACATTAGAAAATTTGTTGTTTTTAGATATACAGGTAGCACAAAAAATTCTAAAGATCATGAAAGCTACACCTAAAATTTTATTGTATTCAAAAGTCAGTTATACAAAAAAGGATTCTTCATTCCAATCAAAAACATTTGAATCTACTTTCACATTGCATATAAGTTCTATGAACATAATTCATTTCGATTTTCACAGTTTTTATGTCACACTTAAACTAACTGTACAATCTCCCTATTCAACTCTTGAGGAGTTTATATCAAATTTTACAATTAGTTTTAGAAATCCTAAATAATTAGAATAAGGTACGTAAAAGTTTTCATCAAGATGTTTTTGTGGATTCGAAAAATTTCACACATTCAATTTTGGTCACTTTAATAATTGTTGTTGACATCTTTTTTATAATAAAAGTATCATCATAAACCAGTAGAAATGAATGTTTTAGGGAATACATTTCATTCAGTGAATAAAATTTATTTAAATAATATCTATATTCAGCCACACGATTTTCTTTTACTGTCAGCGACCTAAAAGGTAAATCTCGCACATTAACTTAAGACTTACGCTACCTGCATCTTTATTTTACCTATTTTAAATGAAGTTTTGAGTGGTATGTCTGTCAATTAAGCCACTAATATTGGAGTTACTATTCAATTCAATAAAAACATGAAAGCAAGGAGAAAGTTAGTAATTGTGCAGGTACCAGGCTTGTGGACTCCTTCAAAATTGGGAGGTTAACAACTTAAAGATAACAAATGTTAGGATTTTTTTGTCCAGCCCTTGGACCCCATCCTTCACTGGGGATCCCCCTTTTTGGATCAGTATTAATGTCAAAGTACTATTGAACTAAAAAAAACATGCCACCTTAAATGCGATATTAACCCTGAAGCTTCCAAGTTATGGTCATTTGCTTACAGTAAATTTAAAATTCACTCAATTTTGTTAAAACAAACCTGGAAGCTCTATTTCTGGTGACGACGCTTAATTTTACCCAAAATCAATATTTAAAATTGATTTTGTCTGATGCCAAAGATTGCGATTCGTTTATTGCTTGTCTTTTATTGAAAACATTTTTAACCGATTTTTAAAAAAGAGGTTATCAATTCGTTGTGTATTTTTTTTGTTTTTTTTTTTAATGTATATTACCTGATTTCTTCTCCTGTGGTGAACCCTTTTGAATGAATATGGTCTTGTTTAATAGAGGATATATCCGTATTGGTGAAACTTCAAATTTTGGAAAAGAATTCTATTGGTAAAGTGATGAAATTTGTGAATGAACACATGCGTGCATGAAAATTGACCAATATCCCTAACATATTGCTCAATTTTTCGAAAACTCCTTATGGATGTGTATAGTTTTTTAACGTTTAATCTATTAAAGAAGATCCCTAGGTGATATCATATAATTTTCTGCGACGTGCAACTTGCAGTTTTGCAGAAAATCGCTGAAAATTCCAAAATTCTTTTCAAAAATTTCATCGAAATGACACAACGGACATTTCCTCATAAATACAATCATCAAGTTTGATGAAGTAGTAGATAAGTACACAATGAAGGATTTTAGATTTGCTTGGCATCGGCTTCAAAAATATACTAGAATGGTAGGTAATTAATTTGTACAGAATGAACACTTTTTAATGTTTACATTTTTTACTTCCTGGGTAGGTACCTAACAACATTGAACGTGTTATTTACTTGCTAGAGTTATATTTTGTTATAATTATTTTTAGCTCATTAGTTATAGATGGAAGTCGGTTATATATATATATATATATATATATATATATATATATATATATATATATATATATATTTATTTAATGTTTTGTACTAATTGAAAAGGCTTTTGAGGTCTATGGCTTCAGTAGACCCCACCACAGTCACGAGGCTCATATTAGATCATTACTTCCTCTTAGAAATATTTGGCGGATGATCTGATCAGCAGTTTGTGTGCTGTAGGCTCTGGATTGAAAGTCCAAAGTCATCATAGAGTTGTGTAAACACAATTTTTTGTTCCAGTACACCAAACCACTTATAAGTCTGTATCACATCAAAGGTTCCAGAACATATGGTTGGTTAAATTCGTGTATGTGATTGAAAATTTATTCGGTTTTCAGGGAAAAATCGCAACTTCACAGAAGCATTGACAAATTAACAAGTGAATTACAAGAAGCGAAAGACAAATGCGACGAACTAAGAGAAGCCAGACAAGACGCCATGAGGGAGATTCTTTTGTTGCAAGATGAACATCAAAAAGAAATTCAATTAATGAAAGCCGATTTACAAGACGAGACGAATTCCAGGGAGGGTATGGATAAAAGGCTGAACGATTTAAGAGCAGAGGTAATCGGGAATTTTTCATTTTAGAGACTTGATAAAGAATGAGCTTTCCTTTGTGAAGAATAAAAGGTGAGTCAGAAATAGACTAAACTCCAGAACTGTATAAAAATTTATTGAAGTGCTTTATTTACTTTCGATTACATTATAATTTGAAAACAATTGATATGGTGACATGATGTTTTTTCCCACATATAGTAACTTCTAGAGTTTGGTCCGTTTCTCCTGACCCACCCTGTATCAGGAACCGTCATCAGTGGCGCTCCCTACAAAGAAATGAATTTGTTGAGAAGTTTTTGTGTACTCTATTAAACTTACATGATAGCAAATTCTTTTAGCTTGAAAGGTTGCAAGCTGAAAACGCAGCTGAATGGGGAAAACGAGAACGTTTAGAAACCGAAAAACTAGCCATGGAAAGGGAGAACAAAAAACTGAGAGGCGAATTGCGAGATTTCCAAGAAAGGATAGAACGTAAAGGCCGTCCATTAACCAATTCCGATGCCGAGCTTAGGCATTTACAGCAGGAACTTTTAGATAAGAATAAGGTAAGACACTGACCCTATACATTTATACTCTTTTTGAGAATTTGCTTTCGGGAATAATTAGTCTCAAAATATGAAGATTAAATCACTTGTTCCACTGCGTTTGGGTTAATACTAAAAAACAGTAGTGTCAAATCAGGGCTATTCGCCGGATGACAGATCAATACGAGGGCTGCCTTTTATATTTCGGGATTGGACAATCCTAGTGTTGCAATCTGACAACTGACAGCTCTATCGTAAAGTTTGACATTTTTGAGGTTATACGTACTCAGAACGTTTTGACATACGAGCGCTATGTGTTGTTTACAGTAACTTAAAGGATTCATCTCGGCCAAAAAATGGAATTAAATCGTGAAGATTTTCATGCGATTATTTTTTACAACTTTCGACGTGGATCAAGTCAGCAAGAGTGCATGGATGAACTTAATTTAATTTTTGGCGATGAAACTCCATCAAGGACCACTGTTTATCGATGGTATGGTGAATTCAATCGAGGTCGTAGTTCACTCCAAGACGAATTTCGTGAAGGTCGTCCAAAAACAGGTGTTGTACCGGAAACCATTGATGCTGTGCGCGAACTGATACTGCAAGATCGTCATGTGACCTATCGAGAGATTGAGTCAACCTTACACATTAGTGTTCAAAAAAAGGCTCGTGTCGATTGGTCGAAAGAAAAGCTAAAAAAATACGATCGCGGTGCTTCAAAACACGTTTATGACATAGTGACAGGTGATGAATCGTGGATCGAAAGTAAACAGCAGTCGACTGTATGGGTGCTTCAAGATGAGCCGAATCCAACAAAAGTTGTTCGCGCAAGAAGCACTTCCAAGCAAGTGATCGCCTGTTTTTGCGGAAAAACTGGACATGTCGCAACCGTATCACTAGAACAACGCAGAACAGTCAATTCTGAGTGGTACACAACCATTTGTTTGCCAGTTGTCTTCCAAGAAATGAGGAAAACCAACCGCCGAAGACGGATCACTCTTCACCATGACAATGCGGGCTCTCACACATCTGCTCAAACAACTGCATTTTTGACCAATTAAAACATCGATTTGATGAGTCATCCGCCGTATAGTCCTGACTTATCACCAAATGACTTCTTTTTATTCCCGTACAACAAACTGAGAGGTCAACGTTTTTCGACACCTGAAGAAGCGGTTGCTGCGTTCAGAATGCATGTTTTGGAGATACCTCAATCAGAGTTACAAAATGAATCTTGACTTTATCTGATTAAAAAACAAAATTAATGGACATGAGTACAAAAAAAAATTGACGAAAGGTCTTCTGGGTCATAACCTGAAAACACGACAAGGCTTCAATCTGAAATCCCAAAACCGCGAAGCTGAATAACCGTAGAACCCCAAAACCAGGGCCGGCATTAATATGGGTAACGATCAGTTCGGAAGCCACTGGCCGAAACTCATCAATTTAAGCCCTATCTATACACGTACATCACACATCAGATAAGTGAACAAAGCCAGCTTTCTGTCACATTCCCATATTCTCTGATCGGACTGAGATCCAGGTTTGTTACAAAGAGGGTACAGAAGCAAACCTAATATTGCAAACTCTAAGACTTTCTACTTCCGCTTAGGGTATGAGGGTGTGGAAGCTTGGTTTCATGAGTCTCATAAACCCATAAACTGGTAATTTCTACAACAACCAGGTAGATTTGGGACCGTTTAGGAATTACGTAAGCACTACAGGTGGGGGTCTTTGCTTTGCTTATTTTTAATATTTTTGATGACATTGGTGGTAAGAGCTTTGCTTATTTTTGCTGACAAGGAGGAGGAGGAGGGGGTAAATAATTGTAATAAATCTGTTTACGTAATACTTGAACGGCCCCTTTATGTGTTTCAGGAAATCACCGAACTGAAACATTCCCAGAGCAAATTGAAAAAAATGTTACAAGACAAAATCACCGAGCTAGCTCACGCCGTACGAAGGGCTGAACAGTACGAAACGGAAGTGAAGAAGCTGAGGAGTCGAGTGGAGGAGTTGAAGAGGGATTTGGCTGTGGCAGAAGACGAGCTCGATTCCGCTACCAATACCGTAAGGAAATTGCAAAGGACCAACGACGAGCTTCAAGAGCAAGTCGATAATTTCCAAGTGCAATTGCAACATTTGCATTCGAGGTTAGTGAAAAATTACGATTTTTTATTACGTACAAACTGATTTTAAGCGAATACCATTTCTACTCAATGATGATCTAAAAGTAGATACTAAAAAAACGCTTATTTGAAAAACTATCAATTGGGTATTTCATAAGGTGGCGTTTTTTTGTATAATGTTGAATACTATTATAAGGACTTCTTGATTTCTCAATTTGACGAAATTAATAATTTCTTCAACTAACATATGCAGGTGGTGGTTATAGTTGGGTGTGGGTTATTTTTTCTTCAAGGGATATAGAATAGAAATTAATTGTTTAATTTGCCTTCTATCAGACGCACCTGAAAAGTTGTACAATGAGACTTTCATGACAAAATTTGAAGTGTGTGACGTTGTTTGCGGCAATTCAATGATAAATTAATATACAGTGATGGGCAAATGTGTGGAACCAAGCAAATATCTCTGGAATTATTAGAGATATCAAAATGAAATTTAGATGGGGGATACTGCAGTAGATTGCCTATTTGTTTCCCATTTTTTTACAATTTTGAACTTCCTGTTTTACCGGAAGTAATGTCGATTTTAAAATTTGCAATGAAACACCCTGTATAGTATTTTAGTTTCTGATGAAACATTTTATTGCGAATACAAAAATATCGGGTTTGATATTGTTTACTTCAATACCTACCGAGATATTAACAGAAAAGTAATTAAGGAGAGGAAAAATATAATATCCATTAAAGAAATACATAACCATAATTATTAACTAAATCTAAGTGATTTTCAAAACATTGAAACTTAACTAAACTTAAAGTATTAGATATTCAAACTGAGCACCGTTTACTTCTTGACAATAAGCAAGTCGGTTTTTAAATTCTCTAGTAACATTAGCTATTACTTCTGGTGTAATTCTTTGAATGTCTTGAGTTATTCTTGCAGCTAATTCTTGCAAATTATTTGGTCTATCAACATAAACCTTAGGCTTTAAGTAACCCCACAGAAAATAGTCTAGTGGATTAAGGTCGGGACTTCGTGCAGGCCATTCATAAGTACCCCTTCTTCCAATCCATCTGTGATGAAATGTCCTATCTAAATGATCTCGAACAATGCGAGCGTAATGGGATGGTGCTCCATCCTGCTGAAACCAGGAATATTATTTGGTAATTGTCTATTTATCCTCCAATGCCGGAATGACTTGTGTCTCCAAGAGCTGTAAATACCTATCTCCGTTTAAAGTTTCTTGTAGGAAGAAGGGTCCCACGATTCTGTTGTTATAAATGCCGTCCCAAACGTTCCATTTTTGGGGATGTTTTGTATGAGCCTCTTGTACCCAATTAGGAATTACTTTGCGACCACTAGCGGCAGTTATGTCGATTAACTGTACCATTTAAACAAAATGTAGCCTCGCCTGGAAACACCACACTTTCTTATAAAAATATTATCACGGTTACAAATATCCATCATCGTTTCACAAAATTGCAAACGTCTGTCGAAATCGTCTTCGGAGAGTTCTTGAACGAGGCGAATTTTGTAAGGATTAATATTATAATATTAATATTAATTTGTAAGCCTTAATATCCTTTTTACTGCACGACGGCTAATTCCATGCATATTGGCGAGGTCGGTAGTGGATAAGTGAGGATTTTCTTCCAAAGATATAGCAACATTTTGAGCTACACCTTCATTACTTGCACTTTTTAAACGTCCACTTTTTGGTAAATTGCTAACTGTTCCACTTATGTCGTACCTTCGCAAAGTTTTCGTCACTACTGAACGGGATATTTGTGTATTAGGATGAAAAATATTAAAATGGTCACAAACTTCTTGATGCGTCCTTTTCCTCTCCCCATACACAATCATCATTAATATTTCTATTAATCCTCTTCACTTAATTCGGCCATTTTACGATGAAATTAAAACAATACAATCTTTTTACTTTCAAATAAAAAAAACTAATAACTTATTTTGACAACTATTGTTGTTCATGAACTACTAAACTTGATTCAGATTTAATTTGCGCCTGATTTACACAAACGCACGTGTTTTCGACTATGGAACAAGCAGTGCTGTTGGCTGTGACGTTATAATGCCCCCGATTGGCCAATAGAAATACAAATCCTTACCGAGCGGTTTGTTTATATCGGCCGTAAATGAAATCTGAACCGAGTTTAGCTAGCATCGAATTTTTCCTTTCGTTAGTTACTTTTCTGTTAATATCTCGGTAGGTATTGAAGTAAACAATATCAAACCCTATATTTTTGTATTCGCAATAAAATGTTTCATCAGAAACTAAAATACTATACAGGGTGTTTCATTGCAAATTTTAAAATCGGCATTACTTCCGGTAAAACAGGAAGTTCAAAATTGTAAAAAAAATTGCAATCTACTGCAGTATCCACATTCCAAATTTCATTTTGATATCTAATAATTCCAGAGATATTTACTTGGTTTCGTACATTTGCCCATCACTGTATATGATGACGATCTTCAAAAACATTCTATATGGTGTCACAAACTACAAGATCGACCGAGATTGCGAAAAAGTGTTAACAAATAAAGCAATAACGCTACGCATGACTTACAGAGCGAACTGTTTCGCCATTTTCAACACATACATTCATCCTACGTAGTGCCGACTAGGCAAAAGTAACGAAGTAACAGTCAACTGAAATATTCGGTATTTGTTTATTAGGTATATTGTCAACGACGATTAATATCGAAATGACACAAAAGTGTAGCGAAATTTCAAATAATGGGCTCCGAGAAAGCCTGATAATAAGCACTACTTTCTTTAGGATCATTTAATTTCCAGTTGTGAGCAAAACAATTCAGCATATATCTCACACATACACGCGACAGATGGAAGGTTAATATAGGGACTAGGATAGGTTGGCAAGTTCCTGTTGATATCAGAATATGTAATTTAAGAGATGGCAAAATATGATGGATTCAGAAATTTTAACTTTTATTACCTTTAAATTTTAATTAGCAACATTTTATTAAAGCTTGCATTAAGAGTCTCCTATTAGTCTATGAGCCATTTACTTATAGACATTGCTGTGCTGAATATTTACTGTTTTTAATTATTAGTCAAAGATACCCTCCCTTCTTGTATCTTTTGAACAGTTTCACTTATTTTATTTTGTCTATTCATGGGTTTTCTCTCCTCCAA
This sequence comes from Octodonta nipae, assembly GCA_034190945.1. Classification (NCBI taxonomy): domain Eukaryota; kingdom Metazoa; phylum Arthropoda; class Insecta; order Coleoptera; family Chrysomelidae; genus Octodonta; species Octodonta nipae. The sequence goes on along the minus strand of CM067216.1, from coordinate 35,897,492 downwards.
ATTTTTTCCTGTAACAGATAAGTATTTAAAAAAAATTGTATATGTAGAACAAAGTAAACAATTTCGTAAAATTGCCCGGATGGTTGTCACATTCTTCCTCACAGGAGAGAAAGAGATGTCTATAAAATGATCAACCAGTGTAAAAGTAATGTATTGTATAGTGTAATACTTATCTGTGTATGGAGACGTTTCAACTCCGAATCGTGTCAATCGTTTAGTGTTGTTTTCGAAAAAAATTTTCTTTGATTTTGAATTTATTGTTTGTCAAAAAATTTTGACAATTTGTCGTTTGGCGATTTGACGCTGAGGTTTTTTTTTGTTCTGTTAAGCCCACTCCTGTGCTGTTAGACATTTACGTTTTCTTCTTTCATGTTTTATCCCAGTCTATCCTATGTTCAATTGATGAGTACATGGGAAATATATTGATGTTCTTTTTTCAGATTCGTAGAACCACAGTCACACAAAACACTGTACACACAATTTTTAGAACTCTGGGTTGCGTTAAACGGTTTGGTATGTGTGAGGATAGAGCGCAAGGTCAGTTTTAACGCTGTATTTATTTCCTAACCGCTTAATTTTTTCCGATACACCTGATATATGGAATTATGTTCGGTTGTCTGTTTGTGTTTGGTTGGTATTAGTGTGATGGTTATTTGTGCTGGTTTGTTGTTGCGAATTAGAAAGAAAATCGCAACAACAAACCAGCACAAATTTGCCTTATGAACATGCTGGTGCAGCGTTAAAACTGTTTTTAAAACAAATAATACCTTGCGCTCTATCCTCACACATACCAAACCGTTTAACGCAACCCAGAGTTTAAAAATTAGGCATTTAACCGGTGAAACTTCATGGCGTTGGACAAATCCTAATCATGTAAACGTAGGATAGACTGGGATAAAACAAAGATCTTGTTGATTAAAAAAGAGAAAACTTAAAGAAGCCAGCTGTCAACACTGAAATCGGAGCACCTTCAGCCGAATTTGGACGAAGAATTTACTGGCAAAAAAACGTAACCTCAGCGTCAAGTGATCGCCATTGTCAGTGTCAAATTTTTTTGACAAACAATAAATTCAAAATCAAAGCGAAAATTTTTTAGAAAAAAGCCTCGAAAACAACACTAAACGATTGACGACTCCAGACTCGGAGTTGAAACGTCTCCATACACAGATAAGTATTACACAATATACAATACATTACTTATATACAGGAATACTGGTTGATCATTTTATAGACATCTCTTTCTCTCAGAAAAACTGTGAGGAAGAATCTCTGTACAGACAACCAGTAATCCGGGCAATTTTACGAAATTGCCTTACTACACTTTGTTCTATTACAATTTTTTAAATACTTATCTGTTACAGGAAAAAATTTGGAGGAGAGAAAACCCATGAATAGACAAAATAATTCAAGACCTCCTCAACAATCTTTTCGAAATTAGTTTCACTTATGCTAATGAAATTTGGAAGATGAAAATAAACTGTGGGTGCAATGGTGTTGTAACGTGTAAAAAATTGAAGCCTTATTGAATTGAATATAATTTCTCTTTTGAATATTATTTTGTCTGAAGCCACTCCTGTGCTGTTAGACATTTACGCATGTTTGGTTCATTTGAGTAGGGATATTCTCAGATTCGTAGAACGCAAACGGGGGAAGGCAGTCTTCTTTTCGCCTCGAAGCGGACTGAATGCGTTTGCCTTGCTGGTGCAGATTTTTAGGCATTTAAATGGCGTTCCTTGAAGTTGGCGTATGAAAATTTTCTGTGGTCAGAAGACGAGGGCCGAATGGCATTTTTCGATGGCGAAGATTGTGTTTAAAAAGAGACGACCATGGCTAAAACATTTATGGATTAAACTCTTGTTTAGAAAGGGGAAAGGGTTTTACGGAGTATTGTTACGGAGCATTGTTACGATGCATTGTTACGGTGCATTGTTACGGTGTATTCTTATTGTACATTACGGTACATTATTATGGTACATTCTTATGGAGAATACTTATGGAGAATTTTGAGTTACGGTGGATTTTTCCACATTCTAAATCCTGTTTTATGGTGGAATTGTTTTACAGTGGAACCTGTCTCCTATGGTTTCTTTTGAGTTTTGTTCTACGTTTGGGGCCATTTTCTAACTAAGAATTTTTAAAGTTGGAATTTTCTACGTTTTGGAGCTGTTAATTTTGAGATGGGATTTTGAAGTTACTATTTGATATAGAATCGACTTAACCGTTTAAATGGAATGTAACTGACGTCCAGTTGGTAATGAATTACTTGGAGATATTTGGCTTTGAGTTTCCAGATTCAAGAGTACAGTACAAATAGACATTACAGTAAATTTGTGACAATAGCAAATTCAGATCATTTTTGTAAAGATAAGGTTGAGTACATTTTTTGTAGATTTCAGATATAATTTTTTTTGCATAAACATCTAAATTTTCACTGTAGTTTTAAATCAGAATCTTGAATATTCCGTTATGTAAATTTCAGATTTTAATCTTTAATTACCGCTATTAAAAGGTCCTAATTTATTTTGAAACCAACTTTTTATTGCATTTTTTTGTACTAAATTATTTTTTTGATTTCTTTATTAAACTCTCTGTATTTACATTCGCATATTTTTTTATACACCTAACCTATCGATTGTGAAAGAATTTTTGGAAACACCATTGAAAGTATTGAATACATAATTTTTTTAACAGAATCCGATTATTAGCAGTTGTTGTTTATAAGGAACATACGACATCACTATAGCCTGTGTGATTACATCATAACCGCATACTATTTTTTGGTTTTTAAGGTATGTTCACTTAAAGGTTTTCAACCAAATGGAGCTCTAAAAAATAAATAAATGAATTTAAATTTTGTGTTTTACTATCTTTTACCCACGACCTTATGTTCTCCGATGAACAGCAGTCGCTGGCACATGTGAACAAATCAAGGTAGGTTTTATGTTGATTTTTGAGTTTTCCAAGCTTAGGATACCAGGTTTGTGTCACAGTATTGTTCTCTTTTTCCTGATCCCCAACATCGTGCAGACCTTCTGGAATACATCGATTCGAAATTACGTCCCTGGTATGAATGTAGTTCCATCGGGACGCCAAACCTGCTGAACAGCTGTCCTACCAGCACCGTCTCTACCGTGGTTGCCTCTTGATTGGGTTTAGCATTTGGTAAAGTAATCCATTGTGACCAAAATGTATTTGTTACCCCTCTCAGCCTCGGCAAATGGACCGGCGACATCAATGGCAATTCTGTCAAATGGGAAGCTCACATTGTAGTGGTGCATTCTGCCCTTGTTCTGGGTCTTCGGGCCCTTACTGGCTGGACAGGTGTTACATTTCCGGCACCAAGCTCAGACGTCTTAGAATTTACCCAGAAGTATCGTTGGCGAATTTTATCCAAGGTTTTATTCATGCCCAGATAACCTACGGTAATCCCCTGATTTACTTCAAACCAATGTTGCTGGGGTCGGTGTTTAAAATTAACTTGCCGGACTGTGGAGTAAATGCTAGGATTGGGTTCGAACATAGTGCCGCCTTCAGTCAGCTGAATGATGTCTGGCAATCCTGATTCCAACGGAAGGTCTCTTTCTCAGTGGTCTGCCGATGTAGAGGCGCGACAATGGTGACAAATCGTCTGCAGTAGGAACAGAGCCCTAAAAAGCTACGTAGTTCATGCTCGTCTTTCGGGACCGGCCAATCACGCATGGCTGCTATCTTGTCTTCGTTTGTGCGAATTTCTGACTCGGAAACGTCGTGCCCCAAAAACATAGAGGCATGGAATACTTGTTCGGAGTTTCAGGTTGGTATTCTTAATTCTGGGTTCTTCAGATGGTCTTCGAATGTATGACCCATAACCAGAATGTCGTCGAGGTAAACTAAGCACGTTCTCCATGTCAACCCGCTCAACACATACTCCATCAGCCTCTCAAATGTAGCGGTAACATTACATAAGCCACAGGGCATGACCGTGAACTGAAACAGCCCCTTACTGATGGAAAATGCTGTCTTCTTTCTGGCGTTTTCGTATAGTGTATTGTTCTTACTTTACATTGTACTCTAATAGTATCTGACCATTTTAAAAATTGAACTTATTAATCCTATGTAGGTGGATGTAAACAAAAGCTATGAAAGTTTATTATCTTATATACAGGGTATTTCATCTCAAACGAGCCACCTTGAATATCTTGGTTAGTTTCAAAACTATTGCAATAAGAAAAAACAGGTCGATTTTTGTTTCGAGGGGGAAATTTTTTTGAGGTGAATTAGCGCTTGCGCGCATTCAACATAAACAGGCCAATTCAATGGCCTTGAGATTTGAGATAGGGAAAATAGGTGTTGTCGTATATAATTTGTAAGCACTTTTTACGGACTATACCGTCATAATAAAAATTTTTATTGCAATTCCTGTTCATGTAACAGAAAACCTAACGGACCTAGTAAAAGAAAAGTATTAAAAATGAGTTCTTTTATAGTACGCTCTTAAATCATCCAGTTTCACTGCCGCACCCTGTAATAACACACAATACAAGAAAAACATTAAATGTAAACATTCAGTTACTTTACATTATTTTTTGCTGATATTTACAGCAAGTTTGTTTATCTGTTCTGACCTTTATTCGATCATTTGAAGCATTGTACATTTATCTGTCAAGTTATTACTATACTGATTTGTTGAAATTTTAAAAGATAATTATGGTATACACATTGCAAGAACCTGTTGAGCTGGTAAGTCTTTATCAGTCAAAATTGTGCTCGATTTGCTGCGAGGGTTTTTAAGTAAAACCATCCCGAAGGTAACGTTGGTGATAAATACGTATTAGAGTTGATTTTAAAATTTGTTAAGACGGACTCAGTAATGAATAAAAAAAGAGATCCCATTGTAATTGGGCTACATTGGGACATTTCCAGCTTATACCATCCACGCAGTCTCTCCGGCAAATCTCTGCAGCTTCCGGTATTGGCACAACTAACGTTTTCAGAATTTTGCATAAGTACAAATTCCATCTGTACAAAATTAAATTAGTTCATGAATGGAATGAGGATGATTGGGATCGAAGTCAAGATTTTTGCGAAATTATAACCCAGCGTATGATCGAAAACCCGAATTTCCTGTACAATGTTTGATTTTCGGATGAGTGCTCTATTTCACTTTATGGGGAGGTTAACCTACATAACTGTAAATTTTGGAGCGATACAAATCCTGATTTATTTTGAGAAGCTCATATTCAACATCTGGTAAAACTAAACGTTTGGGCGGGGATTTTGGGAAATCATCTAATTGGACCCCTGTTTATTCCTGGTAATTTAAATGGTGGAATTTATCACAATATATTGGAAAATGAAATTACTGCATTGATAATTGAAAAATTATAAAATGATCCTCTACTACATGAAGAGCAATTGCATTTCCAACAAGATGGAGCTCCTCACTACGCCGCACCAGTTCGTCAAAACCTCGATTTGGAATACCCTAGTCGCTGGATTGGAAGAAGACGTCCCACAGAATGGCGTGTCTGATCACCTGATCTAAACCCTTTGGATGTTATTTGTGGGGACATGTTAAATCCAAATTTTTATGACTCAGCCTGAGAATTTGGACCAACTACGCCAACAAATTATAGTGGAGTGTGGTCAGATAACACCGACTATGCTGAACCATGTCAGAGACGGCTTTCAGTCAAGGTTGTACTATTGTAGGGAAGTCAATCGAAGTCACTTTGAACATTTGCTTTAGAGGCATTACAATGTAATGTAAATTCGTTTTTTTATACTCTTTTATTATTACATGTACAGAAATTTCAATAAAAAACTTATTACGATGGTATAGTCCGTAAAAAGGGCTTTCAAATGATATACGACAACACCTATTTTCCCTATCTCAAATCTCAAGGTCATTGAATTGGCCTGTTTATGTTGGATGCGCGCAAGCGCTAATTCACCTCAACAAATTTTCTCTTGAAACAAAAATCTACCTGTTTTTTCTTATTGCAGTAGTTTTGAAAATAACCAAGATATTCAAGGTGACTCGTGTGAGATGGAATACCCTGTATATAGAGCCAACCTTATTCAAATTTCATTCAACCTATTAAAAAGTTACCTTCTGAATTCCACGTGTATGTGACTATACAATCCATATCTTTAATTTCAGTTAAAACATTATTCAAATGAAATATTTAGTCACGTAATTTTGTTTACTGAAAGCTGTGAAACTTAATAACATCACGAATGCCAGGCGAGTGGCGACTGTGACTGTGTGACAAGTTGGTTACTTGCTTTCGTTGGTATATCGCATCGGCACACTTCGGTTTCGGATTATTTTGTTGCAGATCATATCATGGCTGAAGCAATACTTCAATACCTCATTTGTATCGTTTTCTCTTACACTGTGACTAAGGCGAAGGACGAAATAATCGACTGAGCAAGTGAGATGTGCATTGTTCCAGTTCCAAATGATTCGGTTGTACAACGGTGGTGATTCGATTCATTTGAAACCGTTGGATGATATGGAACATAGAATCGTATCAGTAAAGAACTATACATTTTTAGTAGGTATTGTCAAATGAGCTATCACTGGCCATAAGGTCCTATTTAAACTTAGTGGCCACAGTGGTCCGGTAACGTCATCAATTACTGTGACGTCATCCATTACCACTAATAGAGACAAAAACAAACAACAACAACAACAATAAAAAATACAACAGACTATCATGATAAAATGTACTCCTTCATTGATTCAAACTTAACAAAAATCCGAAAAGATCCAACTCAATTTTTTCAAAACCGCCTCAAAACCTTGAATAACAACCCTTCCTTCATTCAAGACCATGACAGATATAAACTGATTAATTCAAATCCATCTCCACCTAAACTATATGGACTTATTAAAAACCACAAAGCGAATGCTCCTGTAAGACGTGTCATATATAAACAGTCCCACCAGAGATCTGACCATTAAATTAAATTCCGAATTTAAGTTTATAAGTCAATTTAAAGCTCAATATTCCATAAAAAAACTCAATAGACCTCAATCAGTTAATAAGTAAACAAAAAAATTCCAAACAACGGTATCCGAGTATCCGTTGACATCTCAAACATGTACCCTAGTATCCCAACAGTAGAATGTATGCCTTTAATTTCCAATATCCTTACTAATAGCCATGTTAACCCCATCATACAAAAAGACATAGAAAGGGCCTTCTAGTTGTGTCTAAGCTAAAATTATTGCACATTTAACAATAAATTTTACACCCAAAATACTGGTTTAGCAATTGGCTCCCCACTGAGTCCATTGTTGGCAGAGATTTTTATGACACACTTAGAAGAAACTATTATGTCCTCCACCTTCTCTCAAAAATATATAAAGTTCTGGTACAGGTATGTAGATGATGTCCCAATATAACAAGAAATTAGGGCAAGAAGTACGAAGACCACAACCAAACGAAGAGCAAATGAGGGAAACCACGACAGAAGAAATAATGGATATCATAGGAAGACGTGAAGAAACCGATGGGACACTGACTGCCAAGGAGTAATAGACAAAAGAATGAAGAGCCTATTCAACAACATTCTAAAGGACCAAAGATACCCGAGGGAATGGAAGAAAGCAGAGATTATTATTACCAAAGCAAGGAAAGAACAGGAAACTCCCACAAAACTACAGGCCAATAAGCCTACTGAGCAACACAAGCAAAATCATGGACAGAATCAAAAAGGATCAAGGAAGAAGAGGAACAACTAAGGATCATACCACACGAACAATGCGGATTCAGAGAGGGACACTCGACTCAAGTTTACGGATGGATGACCGGACAAAAGGTCGACGTGCCGACGTTTCGACAGGATCTGGCATTATAGCAAAAATGGACAAAAAAGGATTCAGAAGAACCACCACAAGGATACCCAGGACTAACAAAGGACATATCAGGATCGACGGAACCACATCAACGGAGAGACGCATAGAGGAGTACGGGATCAGCATTCACCGGCATTATACAACATCTACACCAGCGACATACCAAAAGGGACGAGACACTCAATTTATACGCAACGATTCTACTTACAACAGGACATAGATGAGATGGAAAAATGGGCCAAGAAATGGAAGATCAGGATCAACACAGAAAAGACACAAGCAATAGCAATAGGAAGGAGAAAAAAGGACAAGCCAACCAGGAGACTAACTGTAGGAGGAACACCCATCAACTGGCAGGAAAACGTAAAATACCTAGGGTTCCACATCGACAGGAAGCTAACATGTAGAGGAAACAGCGAAGAGAGCCAAACAGCGCATCAGCATGATAAACGCATTAATAGGACGGAGGAGCAGGCTACACCTGAGGATAAAGAAGACGATCTACGAAGCAGCAGTAAAACCATTGATGATGTACGGAGCAAGCATATGGGGACAAGCATTAGAAAGGATTCAGCAAACGCCCTGAAAGAATGACGGACGCACCATGGTACATGAGAAACGAGCAGCTAAGAAGAGATCTAGGGATACGCACTATAAAAGGGGAAATAATAAGGAGGACTAAGAAGGAGATAGCAAGAATGGAAAACCACAGGAACCCACTACTACGAGAGGTCACAAACTACGACGAAAGCAAGAAACACAGGACGAAGAGACCCAGGATGGCGCTACTGCAGACAGAAGAGGAAGTAACAGGTAACTTGAATATCTTAGGGAATGAAATATCTTAGTGAATAAAATATCTTAAGGGATAGCGTAGGGAAAACATTGTAACAGCGTAGGGAAAAGTATATGAAACATGTAAAACAAATTAGGGAAATAGGTATAAAAATATGGACTAGGAGTAAGAAATTTGTAAAAATTTAACTCTGACAATAAAGACATGAAACTGGATGTAGATGATGTCCCAATATAACCTTTACCGTGGAAACCGAAACTGACAATAAAATCAATTTTCTAAACTTAACCCTAACACGCCAAAATAATACCAACAAATACAGGAAACCCACTTTTACGGATACCACAGTTCCATTCTCATCTTTCACCCCCTACAGTAACAAACTATCAGCGTATAGATCGATGATTTCTGAGAATAATTTAAAAATTGAACTTGAAAATATTAAATTAATAGCCCGTAACAGTGGCTATGACCAAAAGTTGATTAATAAACTTATCTACCATAAAGAACAACAATTAGTCCAACGTTTAATTTATCCCACTGTATCGGCTGTATACTAGCCATCAAAATACGTCTCCCTTACATATTTTGGAAACGTGAGGGACAAAATTGCCAAAATTTTGTCCAAACACAACATCCAAGTCAGTTTTAAATTACACCACAAACTTAGTAATCTTTTATTCAATGCCAAAGACAAAACAGTTAACAAATATCTAAATTCTGGAGTTTATAGGCTTTCATGTTCGGAATGCAACAGTTTTTACATTGGTATGACATGCAGAAATTTCAACATACGCTACGATGAACATTTTCGATCATTTAGGTATAACAAAACAAACTCAACATTTGCAAATCACTGCTTACAAACAGGACATTCCTTCCCAAAATTAGAAGATACAGAAATTATTCACGTACGCAGTTTTAAACCGATAATTTCCATTTTAGACTCAGTTCAAATTTTCAAGAGTATTAACGACCCTTTGTCCTTGAGTTCAATCTTAAATGACCAGGTAGAGTTGCAAAAAAGTGTCCTCTTCGAAGTATTCAAATAATATCTTTGTGGGTTTTCCCAAAATTTCAGGCTGTCATACTGTAATCCACCGTAATTTTTAACTAGTATGTCTGTGTTCTAAAAATTTAATAACCTTTTTACAATGTAATAAAATAATACCTTCATGGGTTTTTCCCAAATTTCATGTCATAAATATAATCCATCATTATACTTAAGTAATACCCATTGTATATTTGTGTATAAATTGTAACATTGTAACAATCTGTAATTCATTCATTCTTGTTTGATAATGGCACAGCCTCTTGCCGAAACTAGTCACAGTAAGGTGAAAATAAAAAGTGATATAAAAACTAAGTTAAAATTCTGTTTTCTTTCATTATGAATATGATCGAGTATCACAAAGTAACGCCTACCGCAATCAACTAATAGAGAAGTTTACAACCGTCTATTTTCACCCTCCGAATTTCATTGGTGTAAGTATAATCGTTGAAAAGATACGAGCAGGCAGGGAACTTTTGACTGTCACTGTATAGCAACAAAATCTTTAGCGTTTTAAATACACGTTTAACTTCAAAACATATTTTAATGATCTCTTTCAATTCAGCTTGGAAAAGGAAGACGGAGGAGAGGAGATGGCTCAGTATGATGAAAATGATTATGTAAGTACATGCTTGAAAAGTGTGATTAATCATTTTCTGTCGCAACTGTCAACATAAATAAATTTAAATAATGGAGATTTTTTTTAATAATGAATATCAAATTAATAAAAGCCATTTAAAATAAAACAAATTTTAAAATTCATTTTGTAACGTCATATTTATTTGTTCTGTAGTTGCATGGTGCTGGATTTATTGAGAGAGCATGTTGAGACTGACTTTATGCGGATGATGAAAACTAATGTTTATGCATGTTTAGGTAAGTTTTAAGATTGTAGTTTTGGGTTTTTGCTTGGTAATAATAAGGATTGGGTGAAATAACAAAAGATGTTCGAAGAATCTAGAAAAAGTCAAATCAAGCCTGTTGACTGAACTATAGAAAATTCTGAAGGTAGTATCCCAACATGTGAAGATTAGAGGTTTGTTATTGTTTGTTTCGATAACTCACTTTGATATATAATGAAGTCGTCGCTGTTGCAAAATAGTACAATCGAAGTAACTAAGAAGTGACATATTGTGTCTAAACACAAAACTTTAACGAAGATAAATCAAAATGATTATACACTATATTAAACACTAAATAAACTGTAATTTTATTGCTTTACAAACCTTCCAAAACTACTCATGCCATAACAGAAATGCACAGGTACAAAATTCTCTGCTGGAATCTTTTGAATGCAAGTGGAATTGGCGTAGCTAACATACTTTACATTCAATGGAAACGTTACTTTGTAGTACCAAGAGGCTGAATTGGCTTGTTGAATATGCAAGCTAAACAAATTGGACTTCTGACAGGATTATTACAGTTAGAATTAAAAACAATTCATCATATTTGACCAAGAAACTAATATAGTATCTTTCAAATATGTGTCAACATACAGAGGACCAAGAATAGTTCCTTGTGGAACTCCATGCTTAACATTCAGCTGATTGCTAGGAATAACATTTATTTTAACAAACTGCTCTCTATCACCTAGATAACATGTATGAAATGAAAAGGTAAACCTATTATTTCGAATTTTTCAGTATCTAAAATGATTCTGTTTCTATCAATAATGGGTGTTTTATGACGAGCTTACACTATTTGTATGTTGGAAAATACCAGAACCTATATATTCCTAAATACTCGAAAAAAAGATTATATAAAAGTTGGTATATGTGGATATATTTTGACAGACGTACCACTTCTGGTTATATCGGAAGTGAAAAGCAACTTTATTGTTGTAAACGGAATACCCTTAATTATTAACTTTTCAGATTCGATCTAAAATTTTAATGTCGCTTTGGGCAGAATACAACTCGTGGAGAATTTAGTTCTCTTTTTATAAAGTTGTGGTATTTTAAAACCCAACTCCAAGTTGCATTAGCGAATATTCGCGTGTTTTTTAATACTCGCATTCGTATTCGCGGTTATTCATGCGATTTTTTTGATCATATGTTTGACAATGAAAAGCGTAAATCATAATGATGTTACTCATTAGGAACATTGCACAATGTATAACTTACTTGTGATTTCAAAAGTTAAGTGGTACAACTACTTGTACTTACAATTAGAAATAACAGTTGTATGAGGACATAAATGTCAACTAAATAAAATTAAGCAAGTTATGTCAGTTTCATAACATGATATAGGGTTTTATGGCAAAATGAATATCCAGATTTGAAAGTTTCAGGGAAAACTAACTCACAGAGACTCAAAATCAGTGTGATTTCTAGGACAAAGAATTCTTAGGTTAACGAAAACCTGTCAAAGAAATTATGATACAATTTTCTGGAGATTCAATCAGTTGAGGGGAGCGCAACTGATAAAGGTTCTCGACAATTGATGGTGTCAGAGTGCTGACTTCATTTTTTAAATCAGTTTAAAAAAAAATTGCAGACATATCTAAACTTTGACAAACTTTAAAATATGCTGGTACTTTCTTGGGTCACACTTCTAGTTTTAAAAATAAGTATAAAGCTTGAATATTTGCAGATACAACAGGTCACGTTCAAAAAATTGTTCTATTACACTATAAAGGTGCGTATGTTTTAAATCTCCGGATGACAAATTATGCTTCGTTGGGTAGCGCTGCTAAATCCGCAGACATCATTATATAATTAGTGAACTTGCCCCTTTGTCTAAAAAACGGTTTGTGGTGTTTCACGATTTTTTTTTGGTTGGAAGGAAAATATACAACCTATCATGTTTGTGGAACGCTCAGACTAGCTGCAGGCCTTTTGTCAGAGCTGTAAACGAGCTCTGTGCGGTTCGGGCCGTGAGTTGCGTCAAAGTGACAGGTACACGCTGAAACTGGGGCCAAAAACAAACCACTGAGCGATCGGACAATATAAAATCGCTACAAAAGCCCTAATTTAATTTCCACTAAGGACACAATGAATGCTTTGTATGTGTTTACATGGGACACAGCCTATAAAACCCCATTAGTTATATAAATTGAAATAAAAGCACCATAACTATCGTACTTGCGTTCTTACATTTCTTGGGCACCTGCATACTTTGCGCCCGCCTGGTAATTGTGATAGGTGAAATTTCTTAACAAAATTGTAAGTTGTACTTTTTTATTATATCGCCTAGCAACAAATTATGGCAGAACTCGCCATGTATCATTCTCTAATTTAAAGTATTGATGCAAATTTTATCGTCATTAGCTAGTACTATTTTCGCAGCTGTCAATTCAAATTAGGAGCGATAGCCAACGAAGCGAAATTTGTGTTAGGCCTAGTTAATTTTGAAAAATAAGAGAAATTAGCTGCCAGGATGTTAAACATACCTCGTCATAAGTCAGTTATTTTTTGACCAATTCTCATGCATTCAATCTCATTTTACTCAGAAATATACAAGCTTGCAGAATCCTACTTTTAAACCCATACAAAGGTTAGACTCGTTGGTCACTTTGTTTTTGAAACTGTTTTTTTTTTAAATATGTAAATGAGTCCATAAATAAGATAAGTTATAACATGACAATAAATTTCCTTTTTTTTTTGGCAATCCATATAATCTTAGTTTTTATTTGACTCCATTTAATTATATAATTTTTCTGTTTACTTATAATAAATTCTTATAACTTCTCTCATAAATCAAAAATACTTTTTTGGTTCACTCCAATATGATGACAGCTTAACTGTTGAAAGAGCGTTGAGTGTAAGGCTTTGGTGTTAGTATACAAAATTTTGTGCTTATACATCTGTGAGACAACAAAGATTCCACAGCTATTTCAATTTATATATTAAAAATAGAAGAGTGGCTTTCTGTAATGATTACGAAGCTTAATTCAGGTCATAATTTTTGATTAAACCAAAATAAGTAAATTTTGATCTGATATTCGCATTCGTATTCGCGAATATTGGAAGAGAAAATTCGCATTCGTATTCGCGAATATCGAAAATCGGACATTTGTTACATCCCTACTGTATAGGGTGTTCTCTTTAAATGAAAAAAGTTACTTTTGATTTCCGGTATTTTCATGTACCAAAAATCTTATAGTTTCGAATATACAGATAGTGTAAGCTCGTTATTAAAACCCACGTTGTGATATATGCTGATTTATTAATCACTTCACTCATTTTGACTGAACCTTCCTTTGAATTTTAAGGTTGCGTAACTGCAGTTCCTCCAGTCTCTTATCACATCGTGACACGACGCTGGACGACGGAAGTGATTTAAATGAATTCGTCTAACTTCAAAACTTCCATCTAATCTATGTTTGTCGTTACACAAAAAAAAAACTCAAGGCATATTTGTTTCCTATGAAGCTGTACTCTTAACAAAATAAAACAAAACAGTTATTAGAAGAAAAGTGACCTTAACATTTTTCTTGATCTAGTTTCCAAGTTTCACCCACCATTTTTGCAATAACTAAGTCCTAACAATTATTGTAAACCCTTCTTATGTGTGTTCATTAATTTATTATATTTTTCTACTGTACAAAATAATTATTATGATGTATATTTTTTACAATATTTATTTTTTATTAATTGTTTCAATTTTATAATTATTTGTCAAAGGTAATGATTTGTTGATTGCAATACTTTATACAATATATTTTCTGTGACAATCGATTTTCTGAGTATTTTGTTGCCTCAAACTCTTGGTAATCCATAAGCTCACCTTAAAAATAAATTAGAGTGAGGGTTTTTCACCATACGTCATTTCCCTCTCCAATACCTATTTTTTTCCTATCCTAGATCTCATCTTGTGATTGTTTGCTTACCACTGTCACCATTTCAGTGAAAGTTTTTTGAAATACATATTATATAGTAATAGAAGTATTTACGCGTCCACTAATCTCTATGACGAAGATAAAAATTCAGATATTTGATGTTTAGAGACAAAATAATATTTTTAAAAAATATCTGTGGTCCGCATAATTGAATATTATGTCTTCTGGGTACTCAGGTCATCCAACAAATGTATTTTGTTTGAAAGCCTAACCCCAAAATCATTAATTCTAACCTTAAAGTCTGCATTTTTTCAATTTGTTTTTTTTTTTGTTGGTTAATAGAAGAATCTATTGCATCAAGCTCTTCATAACTTTTCACTTTATCTTTTAAAAACTTTAAAAGTTACTCTAAAATAGAGACAGTACTAAAAACTTTTTAGTCTCAACGATCTCTATAGGATTTATAATTAAAAAGTTTACTTCATGTTTGCATAACTTTTCCATCTCATTACTGCAAGTTCTACTACTACCAACTAGATGGCAGTAGTTAAAAGACGATATGTATTTAGGCAAGAACAGTGACAAAAAGACCACAAACGGGAAAGTTCAACTTAAAGAATTGTATTGTCATCGACCCTTTTCAACTTAATTGGTCTTCTTTAAGTTAGTGAAAATTACGTTGAAAGTTTCCGTTACATAGATAGATACATACGCACACATGAACCTAATAAAAGCATATTAAAAATATACCCGCAGAACCAATAAAACTAACTACAAAATCACTAAATTAAAAGTTTAACCAGTGAAAAAAAATGCGGAATAGAGTCAAGAAATTGGATAATCAATCTCCCTGGATGCATCATACCTAACCTGAAAACCTAACCACAAACCCAGGAAAATTATAGCTGAAAAAATTACGCAAAAATGTTTGGATCTATAAAATGTAAAATCATGGCTCCTAAGTACTATTTTCGTAACTTTTAATTAAACCTCAAAACCTAACCTCAAAAATAAGTTGCTAAATTTTAATGTTATAGTGACAAATTTCACAAAAATCACTCTTTAGTTATCTTCACCATCATAAAATTTAAGGTTAGCAATATGGGATTAATTTTTATGGTGCGTTCTACCATCTACCATATCTCATTTCTTGTCTTGTTGTTTACCTAGTTCAGCCTTCACTGTGCCAGTCAGTCCGTCAGTGTTCCCTTCTGGTGGGAATTTTCGTTTTGAAAAACGTAATAGAGTTGTTTTTAAAAACCTGGTACAGTTTTAACTTCCACCGCATTTTCAAATAAGTTTCGTAAGTAGTTGAAAAAAAGAGAATGGCCACCATGATCATCCGATCTGATGTCTTGTGATTTCTAACGAAAAGCTATGCTTTTCAATGTAAAGTCCATTATTTAAACGCAAGTACTTCTATAAGGATATGAATATATTATTTCGTCACTATTAGAAATAAATCAAAATAGATTATAAAAAATATTTTATTGTACATCTAACCAACTATAATAACTTAAAAAATTGAATAATACATTTCAACACCCCATGATGGTGCCGTCAGGATTAGTTTTGAGTTTAGGAAAACACATTTTTTTACCTTCATTATATACACAGTGATTCGTAAATATACCACAAGACGACGACTGCGTGTAATAAACGCTGGGCGTTTTCTGCCCAGTATACAGGTTCTTGGAACCCGTTTCTGACTTTGCCACCGATACGAAGTTAGGCAGAACTTTGCCGTTCTTCAGGTAATATCTGACAGGATGATACGCCGGTTGGTAGGTGTACCCCGAACCGTATCCGTAATGTCTGTGCCTGTAAGCAGTGTTGGATGAAACTGCGTAAACTGGTTTACTATTGTATACTATCCTTCCAGTTCCAGGTGATAGAGTAACGCTTTGCGCGTGGGAATTTTTACCTATTGCGTAAGTATTTTTTCCGTTGGCTATGGATTTCACTGTTCCACGGAAGCCAATAGGAATTTTGTAACCAGGCATGCCTGGTATCGTCTGTCCAGGTTGTACGACGGTACCTTCAGCTGGGAGATCACCTTTACTTTGGTGTATGGTAACGTCCATGTCTTCTAAAGGATCTAAGACTATGTGTTGTCTTTGACTGTCGGACGCTTGGGTGATGATACTTCTCGTGCTAGGTTTTTCTGTTTGTAAAGGTTCTTCATCATCTTCTTCGTAATAATCTTCGTCATACTCAGCGTTGTTGTCGTCTTCGTTAGCAGACGCGCGTTGCTGTTTGTTGTTGATCGGCTGTTCAGTTGTGTCTGGTGTTTCAGTTTTATTCCTAACGTTGCTTGTCAAGTGATGAACATCAACCTGTGTTACTTGTTTTTGAATCTTTTTGTCTCTACTTAAAATTTCTGTAGCATTGAAGATGAAATTCTTCGGTTTGAAGGGACCCGTGAACGTCTGATTTTTTAAATTAACATTTCCTGATGTGCCTTGAGCTGCCCCTGTATACTTTATCCCGTAACGGAACTTCCCTTGTATTTGCGCCTGAGTCATTCCCGAATAAGTACCGCTTTGTGCACCCGCAGTTCCGCCACCTCTAAACGGATTAGTCTGGTTATCGTCATCGTTTGCTTCGTACGGGGAGAATCCTATCTGTGCCTGTGACGACGTACTGCCAGGTCCATTCGATTGTGCATCGGCCAGTCCTCCCTTTTCCGAAGCCTGTACTTGCGACTGCGTACCGTGACTACTGCCTCCGCTTTGAGCGTTTGAATATGTATCTCCAGTCTCTGAGGACAGTACCACTTGGGACTGGGATACACCTTGTCCTCCTCTACCTTGAGCTGAACTTTCGGCCCCCTCTTTGCCACCAGATACTTGAGTTTGTGCTCCTCGCTTGCCATCGTCGGAGCCTGCCGAGGCACTGAAGGATCCCGAACCGGTATACGTTCCGGAAACTTGGGATTGCGCTGTACCACCCAAATACTTTCCTTGAGCTTGTGCCTGAGCTGTGGTACCGTTGTCGGCCTGTTGAACTGATGTTTGCACCTGAGAGTCCGCATCGTCAGTAACCTCACCAACACCTGCACCTGTTGGATATCGCTCGTCTATAAGTTGACCTGATCCTTGGGGTCTAAGCATCTGGCCAGGTAGCGTTTGTTGCCCGGGAATTCCAGGCCTAGATCCTGATTGTCCAGGCCCACCTATTTGTCCAGGCCCACCTGTTTGTCCAGGCCCACCTGTTTGTCCAGGCCCACCTATTTGTCCAGACCCACCTATTTGTCCAGGCCCACCTACTTGGCCAGGTCCACCTATTTGTCCAGGCCCACCTATTTGTCCAGGCCCACCTATTTGTCCAGGCCCACCTATTTGTCCAGGCCAACCACTTTGTCCTGGAGCGCCAATTTGTCCTGCACCAGGTACTTGACCTGCACCACCGCCTATTTGTTGTGGACCACCGATTTGGCCAGCACCGCCAAATTGCCCTGAACCTCCAACTTGCCCTGGACCGCCATATTGACCCGGGACGCCTAACTGTCCCGTACCTCCAATTTGTCCTGGACCGCCGAATTGATCTGGTCGGCCGGTTTGTCCCGAACTACCAAACTGTCCCGAACCTCCAACTTGTCCTGGTCCACCGAATTGACCTATACTGCCGGATTGGCCTGGACCACCAAATGGTCCCGAACCCCCGATTTGTCCTGGAGTGCCAAATTGTCCTGGACCTCCTAGTTGCCCCGAAGCACCATTTTGACCGGTACCGCCTGTTTGTCCAGTACCGCTAATCTGACCAGGATATCCAATCTGCCCGGGACCTCCATATTGTCCTGGACTGCCAAACTGACCTGGAACACCATACTGACCTGGACCACCATACTGATCTGGACCACCATACTGACCT
Organism: Octodonta nipae; assembly: GCA_034190945.1. NCBI lineage: Eukaryota > Metazoa > Arthropoda > Insecta > Coleoptera > Chrysomelidae > Octodonta > Octodonta nipae. Next base: position 35,879,146 of record CM067216.1, on the reverse strand, counting down.
GGCCCACCATACTGACCTGGAACACCATACTGACCTGGAGTTCCATACTGCCCGGGACCGCTAACCTGCCCTGGACCCCAAGTTTGCCCTGGCCCAGTCACGTGCCCCGGTGTACCAATTTGCCCCGGCCAACCAACCTGTCCTGAACCATCTGTTTGTCCTGTCCCACTAATTTGTCCAGGTCGACTTAACATACCAGCGCTTCCAGTTTGGTCAGGCCACCCTTGACCGCCGATTTGTCCATGTCCCCCGCCTTCTCCAGGTTGTCCCAGTGGTCTTGATCCTCCAATTTGACCTAGTCCTCCTAACTGACCTGGTCCGCCTAGTTGTCCTGGACCTCCAGTTTGCCCTGGTCCTGAGGCTTGTCCAGGCCACCCTGTTGGTCCTGCTCCACTAACATGTCCTGGCAATCCAGTCTGACCTGGGACCCCTACTTGACCAATTTGTCCAGGACCTCCAAATTGCCCGGGTCCTCCTATTTGTCCTGGTGTATATTGCACTGTAATGGGTCCTTGACTACCCCATAACTGATCAGGGCCAACTTGACCTGTTATTGGTGGACCTTGTGGTTGAGCCCCTGCCCCAAATGCTTCGTATCGTCCGGAAAATTGCCCTGAAAAACGCCCTCTATGCCCCTGTTTGTTTTGATACGCCCCAGACAGCTCTCCTCCAAATGTACCGCTGTCAAGACCTCCTCCAAACTGTCCAGCTCCTACAGCTTGTCCTGGACCAGAAATCTGCCCTGGTGCACCAATTTGACCTGGTCTGGTGACTTGCCCTGGAGGTATAGGCCATCCTGTTTGTCCAGGGGTTCCAATCTGATCTGGTGACCCAATTTGTCCTGGCCATCCAGGCTGTGACTGTCCTCCGATTTGTCCCGGCCAATGTCCAGTTGTTCCTGGCCCGATTGGTCCTGGCCCTCTAATCTGTCCTGGTCCACCAATTTCTCCCAGTCCACCGACTTGGCCCGGTCCACCGACTTGTCCCGGTCCACCGACTTGGCCCGGTCCACCGACTTGGCCCGGACTACTGATTTGTCCCGGTCCACCGATCTGTCCCGGTCCACCGATCTGTCCCGGTCCACTAATCTGGCCTGGCTTTCCAGTCTGCCCTGGCCAACCCCTTTGGTCTGCGCCCCATGTTTGTCCCGGACCACCAATTTGACCTGGACCTCCAATTTGTCCGGGTCCACCAACTTGTCCCGGACCACTGATTTGTCCTGGTCCACCAATCTGTCCAGGTCCACCAATCTGCCCAGGTCCACTAATCTGTCCAGGTCCACTCACCTGGCCTGGCCAACCCCTTTGATCAGGGCCCCATGTTTGACCCGGCCCTCCAGTTTGCCCGTGTCCACCGACTTGTCCTGGTCCACCGATTTGTCCTGGCCAACCTCTCTGGTCTGGGCCCCAGGTTTGACCTGGACCTCCAATTTGTCCTGGACCACCAATTTGACCTGGACCACTAGTTTGTCCAGGACCTGTGGTTTGCCCTGGTCCGCCAATTTGCCCTGGTCCGCCGATTTGTCCTGGTCCACTGATCTGTCCTGGTCCACCGATCTGGTGCGGTCTTCCTATCGGTCCACCAGGACCACCTATTTGCCCTGGAGCGCCAAACTGCCCGGAACCGCCGATTTGTCCTGGACCATTAGTTTGTCCAGGACCTGTGATTTGTCCTGGTCCACCGATTTGTCCAGCGCCACCAATTTGTCCTGGTCCACCGATCTGGTCTGGTCTTCCTGTCTGTCTACCTGGACCACCTATTTGACCTGGAGCACCAAACTGTCCGAGTCCGCCGATTTGACCTAGTCCACCAAATTGGCCTGGACTACCTATCTGCCCGGGTCCACCGATTTGCCCTGGTGAACCACCTGCTATCTCCCTTATAGGTTCAGGAATGCCCGTACCAGTTCCAAATCCAATAGTTTGATCCTGACCGTAACAATCTTCACATCCTAGCAGATTACTCTGACTTTGAGCTTGCCCAATTCCATTGCTCCCACCTGAAAAACAAAATTCAATGGTTTATATGAAATTCAGAGTAAAGACTATTTTTAATAAGACCAGTTGAAAAACTTACTCACGATAGCCTTGGATCCCTCGTAAGACGATTCAGCTTCTGCTTTTCCAGGTTCATCGCTTTTTCCAAAATTCAAGTACTGCGACTGAGTTTGTCCGCCAAGCCTGCCTCTGAAAAAATGCCTTGTATCTCTTCTCTTTCTTAACCTTGGAATCATGTTATCGTTTAAGGAGATGTCGTTCATGTAATTTTGTTCATTTTCGTTAGGAGTCGTTGGAGTTTTGATCAAGTAAGTTGGGAAACCCTTGCAGAAATCTGTTATCCTCTCTCCTCCTAATCGCCAGATCTAAAACATAAAAAATATGGACTTAACTTATCTATACCTATATGTATACAGTGGGCAAATGTGTGGAACCAAGTAAATATCTCGGGAATTATTAGAGATATCAAAATGAAATTTGGAAGGTGGATACTGCAGTAGATTGCCTCTATTTGTTTCCAAATTTTTTTACAATTTTGAACTTCCTGTTTTACGGGAAGTAATGTCGATTTTAAAATTTGCAATGAAACACTGTATAGTATTTTAGTTTCTGATGAAACATTTTATTGCGAATACAAAAATATCGGGTTTGATATTGTTTACTTCAATACCTACCGAGATATTAACAGAAAAGTAACTAAGGAAAGGAAAAATTCGATGGTAGCTAAACTCGATTCAGATTTCATTTACGCCCGATATAAACAAACCGCTCGGTAAGGATTAGTATTTCTATTGGCCAATCGGTGGCATTATACCGTCACAGCCAACAGCACTGCTTGTTCCATAGTCGAATACACGTGCGTCAAGTTTAGTAGTCCATGAAATTCATTGCAGATTTTAATTTGATCGTAAAATGGCCGACTTAAGTGAAAGAGAAAGAATAGAAATATTAATGATGATTGGGTATGGGGAGAGGAAAAGGACGCATCAAGAAGTTTGTGACCTTTTTAACATTGTTCATCCAATACCCAAATATCCTGTTCAGTAGTGACGAAAACTTTGCGAAGGTACGACACAAGTGGAACAGTTAGCAATTTACCAAAAAGTGGACGGTTATAAAGTGCAAGTAATGAGGGTCTAGCTCAAAATGTTGCTATATCTTTGGAAGAAAATCCTCATTTATCCACTACCCACCTCGCCAATATGCATGGAATTAGCCGTCGTTCAGTAGAAAGGGTATTAAGGAGAGAAAAATATCATCTATACAAAATTCGCCTCGTTCAAGAACTCTCCGAAGACGATTTCGACAGACGTTTGCAATTTTGTGAAACGATGATGGATATTTGTAACCGTGATAATAATTTTATAAGAAATGAGGTGTTTTCAGACGAGGCTACATTTTGTTTAAATGGTACGGTTAATCGACATAACTGCCGCTAGTGGTCGCAAAGTAATTCTAATTGGGTACAAGAGGCTCATACAAAACATCCCCAAAAATTGAACGTTTGGGACGGCATTTATAACAACAGAATCGTGGGACCCTTCTTCCTACAAGAAACTTTAAACGAAGATAGGTATTTACAGCTCTTGGAGACACAAGTCATTCCGGCATTGGAGGTAAATGGACAATTACCAAATAATCCTGGTTTCAGCAGGATGGAGCACCACCCCATTACGCTCGCATTGTTCGAGATCATTTAGATGGATTGGAAGAAAGGCTACTTATGAATGACCTGCACGAAGTCCCGACCTTAATCCACTAGACTATTTTCTGTGGGGTTACTTAAAGTCTAAGTTTTATGTTGATAGACCAAATAGTTTGCAAGAATTAGCTGCAAGAATAACTCAAGACATCCAGAGAATTACACCAGAAGTAATAGCTAATGTTACTAGAGAATTTAAAAACCGACTTGCTTATTGTCAAGAAGTAAACGGTGCTCAGTTTGAACACCTAATACATTAAGTTTAGTTAAGTTTCAATGTTTTGAAAATCACTTAGATTTCGTTAATAATTATGATTATGTATTTCTTTAATGGATATTAGATTTTTCCTTTCCTTAATTACTTTTCTGTTAATATCTCGGTAGGTATTGAAGTAAACAATATCAAACCCCATATTTTTGTATTCGCAATAAAATGTTTCATCAGAAACTAAAATACTATACAGGGTGTTTCATTGCAAATTTTAAAATCGACAATACTTCCGGTAAAACAGGAAGTTCAAAATTGTAAAAAAATTGGAAACAAATAGGCAATCTACTGCAGTATCTACCTTCCAAATTTCATTTGATATCTCTAATAATTCTAGAGATATTTGCTTGGTTCCACACATTTGCCCACCACTGTATATATAACATTTGTTTTTTCGTATGGGGTAGTCTCTGGAAGTAGTGAACCAGCTAGGTATGTCTAATGTAATAGAGCTTAAAAACCTGGATTATTCCTTGGTCTATAGATTGAATATTTGGGCGCATAGTTTTTAAGTTCGCGAGGATGACCTGGTGCATAGTCCAAAACTAGAACAACAAACATACTTTAGAAGTAGTTGTAATAAGGTCTCTTTTATTTTTCTATTAGTCCATTTGCTGACGGGATACCGACTGCTTTTTATTTATACTCGTATGTCTGCACCGATGTACTGAATAAATCCGCGAATAAAGAAATCTTTAACCGCGAATATTGGAATTGGGTCGCATTTTTTTAATCCGCGAAAAGTGAAAACACGAATGAAAGAAGCGCGAATAAGGACCTTTTACTGTATTGGATAAAAGGCGGACAATGGCGGTTTCTATTATCTACAGAGAAAATCAATTTTTCAGAAACAAAAAGTGATATATACGTGAATATTGGTTGAAATGTGCAAATGTCAAGAATTAAATTGCATTGTTGTTAAAACGTCCAAAATTAAAACAGGCAGAAGAAGATATATCAAAAGAATCTAAAATATCATAAAAAAATTACAAACTATAAAATGTGCAAATTATCACAAAGGCCAAAAAAACCAACATCAAAAATCATATAAAACATCAGAAATTTCGCAAATGTCAAAAAACATCAAGATTGTAAAAAATACTAGATCAAATACCTACAGATAGAGGCCTAAGGTATGGGCGTCTGTAAGAATACGTGCGAATAAAATTTTGTACGCATTCAGTGTAACCAAACTAAAGTAATATTTCTGATGGAGCCCAACGTAGAAAAAAATTAAAAATTATTCGGTTCCTGTACTGAGTATAACTATACATATACTTCACATAATCAGTTAATTGGAATTGCTAATAGTAATTGTTAGATGTAAACTGTACTGACCTGTCTTTTCGTTAGTAGATCATTATGCACTTGGAAGTCTTTGTTCACATTATTCTTTTTGCCGCTGGCGATCCATTTGCCAATCTGGCTTTCTCCACCATTCAACTTTTCTAGCAGGCATTTCACCTCTGCTAAATCTTTATACGCCACAGCATGCTGAAATAACACAATCAAACATCTCCACGGAGAAAATTGAAATATTGATGTAAAATTAACTTACCGTTTGATAGTCATAAAGCGTTCTAGGTTTCTGCACTTCAGCGCCCTCTGGTAATGACTCATTGAATCTGGTAAGGGCATTCTGCAAAAATATTATTATTGTTATTTATGATTATTTCTTGGTCCTATGTGCCACATTTTCCAGAATCGAATGATCGCGGTATAGTGCTCCTGGTGTTTAACATACTTTAATGAAAAAGTATTTTCAATCTGATATTATTTACATGATGCCATGTGGCGCGTTTGGATTTTTGAGAAATAAACGAAAGTTATATTTGTTTAAACGCCCTATCCAGTATACAAGGTGAGTTTTTTTGATGATCAGTATGGGGATCTCGGAAACTAGCGGAGATAGAGCAATGGTTAAATTGGGAAAGATTTGCAGTTTTATTGGCCAAATTTAATGACACTTTCGGATTTTTGTAAAAGGTCATGGCTTACTAGATATTTTGAAAAAACGAAATTCTATCGACTCCCTCTAGCTCCTTTGTTTTTGATTTTATAAAAAAGTGTAGATATCCAAATTGAAGGGAATTGTATCCCGAATATGATTGTCATGTCCTCGTTTGCGTGACAGCTCTCGTTTTCGAGATATGAAACAAACTTATCTTTTTTTGAATGGAAACCATAGTTGGCTATGACCTCAAAAAATCGAACATTTTTTTTAGCTTTTCAACGATATAATATTCGATATAGGTATTCATAAAAATAACGGAGTTATGGATGCTTTTCTCTCTTATTTTCACTTTTAACGTAGTTAGCCATGAAATAGATTGATTTATTAATAACTATTCCAAAAAACATTGAACGATTTTTTTATTAGGTATACCAGATATAACGAAAAAAACTAAATAAGCAGGCACTTACTAACAACTTAAGAAATTAAAGTACATAATAATTTCTGTTAGAAAAGTCCACCATTGTTATTTAGACAAAAAATGCATATTTTTAAGACCTCACAGACCGCCTAACAATTTCTTCAATTGCTTGTAATACCGCCTCCCTTAGGTCACCAACTGTCTCATACTTTCTTTTATTTTTTAGCGCACCCCATAAATAGAAATCTATAACTGCCAAATCGGGAAACCGGGGTTGGTCATTCGCATGGGCCATTTCATCCTATCCAAGAGTTTGGATAGATATTATCTAAGTGTTGTCTTACTAATAACGAGTTATGAGCAGGCGCTCAATCACGTTGGAACCACTCAATTTCTAAACGAGTTCTCAAATTCAATTTATGCAACATGTCTTGAAAAGTGTATTGTAAGAAATTCAAGTAGCACTCCCCAGTAAGTGATTCGTCATAGATAAAAGGCTCCAGAATAGTAGACCTTATGATACCACACCAAAATTAAAACCAAATTTTATCTGGGGTCGTCTTTGTTCTACATGGAAAGGGTACAGTTAGTAAATCTAGTTTCATCTGACCATAACACCTTTAATGGAAACTGTGGATTGTCAAGGCACATGTCTCTAAACCATGTACAAAACAAAATACGTCGATGTTCGTCACCAGCATGCAAAGTTTGAGAAACTGAAAGTTTGTACGAGTGGAACTTCTGCGCTTTCAGTACCTTAACTACAGTTCGTTGAGATATGCCAGCTTCTGCCGCACGAGTTGATGTAGATGGATTTTGATTTACCATTGTCAAAACATTTATTTGTGCTGCTTCATTAATTTGATTACATTCCTTTGGTGGTTTAGTAAAAGATCCATATATGCGTAAACTATCGTAAAGCCCCTTAAATGAGCAGGATGACGACGATTAAAATATCTATGAAAGTATTCCTCAGCTGCTGAATTTTTATGACATATGATATAACAGTCCACCTTATTCAGTTTTTCTTCGTTAGAATATTCCATTTTATCACGAAAACTTGTCAATATCGATTGTCAGTTCAGCACTACTAATAGAATTACTCCCAAATAGGAAACGTCAAAGTGGAAACAATCTTTTTCATGGCTACTACCTACGTTAAAAGTGAAAATAAGAGAGAAAAGCATCCATAACTCCGTTATTTTTATGAATAACTATATTGAGTATTATATCGTTGAAAAGCTCTAAAAATGTCCGATTTATTGAGGTCATAACCAACTATGGTTTCGATTCAAAAAAAGATAAGTTTGTGTTATATCTCGAAAACGAGAGTTGGCACGCAAACGAAGACATGACAATCATATTCGGCATACAATTTTGACATTTACACTTTTTTTATAAAATCAAAAACAAATGAGCTAGGCGGATTTGACTAAATTGACAGAATTTCTTTTTTTTCAAAATATCTAGTAAACCATGACATTTTACAAAAATCCGGAAATGTCATTAAATTGGGCCAGTAAAACTGCAAATCTTTCCCAATTTAACCATTGCTCTAACTCCGCTAGTTACTGAGATCCCCATACTGATCATCAAAAAAAAAACTCACCCTGTATACTGGACAGTTTTTTTGGAAGTATTTTATTTTCTTCAACCATAGACGTAAATGTGAACAATTTAATAATTTTGAAGTTATAATATAATTACCTAGTATAAAGAGGATATCCTCTATTTAACTTATATTAATTTAGCATTTGTAACAATAATATAACCAAATAACAGATATATGTAAATTTGAAATATCTTCTAACCAAACATTCTACAAAAGAGAAAATAAAACTGGTTATTAAGAGTAGGTATCTAGGTACACTAAAACAGCAGGAGATAAGGAAAACAACATAATTTTTAAGTAAATATATCTTTTTGCCATTATCCACGCCTACATCAACTTCAAAATAAATTAGGAAAAATAATATTAATTAATGTCAAAAAGAAAAACAGTTTTTTATAGCATGTATTAATTTGAAAGCATACATAAATTTGTGGATTTCCTTATGGGGATAAAAGCCAATTTGTAATTGTCAAGGTATTTAGTTATAAAATACAATTTCAAAATTCAATTATATTACACAAAGAAGGACATAACACGTAACGAAAACTAAAAGAGTCTGCTTTAATTTTGTTGAATGAAAAAGATTGATTGTATTGCTAGTACTTCCGGAGAATTCAATCGTTCGTGGTTGTCGATGATTAAGGAAGAAATTGCTAATAGGCATCTCTTTGTGACAAACCCAATATCGGGATAGTTTATAAGGTTTTTTGTATATATGTTAGTTGATTTTTTCTCGTGTTGTGAACCGTTTTGAATGAATATGGTCTTGTTGAATAGATCTGGATTGGTGAGACTTTAAATTTTGGAAAAGAATTCTATTGATAAAGTGATGAAATTTGTGAATGAACACATGCGTGCATGGAAATCGACCAATATCGCTAACATATTGGTCGATTTTTCAAAAACCTTTTATGGATGTGTATAGTTTTTTAACATGTAATCTATTAAAGAAAATCTCCAGGTGGTCTCATACGCATTTCTTCAAGGTGCACCCATAGAGGTATTATAGGTACTGTAGAGTGAATTAGGCATAAAGAAAGTTCTTATTTTCTTTATGGAATTAGGTATGGGCATTACTGTAAGTGGCAGTGTAATAACAATAGAAAGAGAAAGACAATATCAGGGTGCGCTTCCTATAGCCGATTTCTAGCGATGTACCGGTTATAACTTTGGTTATGCCCTTGGTTGACAGTGGTTGTACTTTGACATAACGCTTTTGAACACTGAAAGTAGAACCGAAACTGATTCGCTAGAATGCAGTTTGGTTCAACCGGAAAACGTCAAAATCATATGTTTAATCATTTTTGTTTAAGTATATACACGTATGTGAATAACTTTGTACCTCCTGTGGTTATTTAATCGTTCAAGTGATAATTTTGATAAAATGGACAGAAATTTATTATTAAATATTTGTGGTGACTTATTTTTTAATTATGAAGATTAGACTTTTTACCTGAATAGTTTTTTGTTTACATATAATTTAAATAAATATATAGCCTGCCTTTTTATAAGAACATTCAATGGTTCCAAAACAACTGTATCCAGAGACCTGGCTGCTCAGGTATAATGATTATCATGTTTTCAAGTTATTTAGCATGCAGAGAAAAACTTCTGAATAATTAATTGGAGCTGTTGTTAGAACTGACAAAAATAAGGTGTATAAAAAATATAGTGGACGACATCATCCCATTGATATTAGTATTCAAATATTGATATTCTTGAGGTACATGGCTACTCAAGATAGTTTAATAAGCATAAGCAAGTGATAAGTTGAAACTTACATGTAGTAGATTTAGCTTAAGTATAAACATATTGGTGTAACTGCCTAACAAATTTCCAAAAATGTAAAATATCGATTACAGTTATAATAGCTATCCAAACATTTTATATAAATTAATATTAATTTAACTGTATTGAAATATTATATGCATAGAAATAAAAATAAATACATAACCTAAAATGTTATTTAAGAAAGAGACTGACAAGCAAAAACAACTACTGCTTTGGGTTATTACCGGTTGAAGATATTTCAAACAATGACGTAACAAAGGGCTCATTTGTGACGTTTTCGTGATGTCATTGGTATTAACCAAACCGCTAGAATATGTTTGGTTCAAACCATTTAGGAACACAGGGTGTTTAGTTATAGCAAACAACATCGCAAAGTAAAGTGATAGAAGGAGTTGCATATATATGATGATTGAAACATTATGGTGGTTCATAGGCAGCCGTATATATAGGTTGGTTGGAATATAGGGTGGAGTGGACGTTTGGTGGTCCAAAAATGTGGAAAAAATGTGAAATTAAAATTATATAGGGTGATTAAAAAACTTTCATATGATGTGGCCATAAACAAATCATATACATTATTTATTTCATAGCCCATAAGAAGTTGTATATAGTGTGCGGAGGATGTTATACAGGGTGATAATACAAAATGTTAAAAATGAAATAGTTTATAGGGTAGCCCACAAGGACTTACATACGATGGTTGAAATATAGAACGGATTTGGCTCCGTAAATATGGGATGGATTCTACTCCGTCCTATAATTTACAGAAGGCAGCTAACAAATTTATGGTTGTTCGTAGGCAGTCGTATGTACAGGATGGTTGGTACATAGGATGGAGCGGAATTATCTCTAGTTATACAAGGTTGTCAAAAAATGTTAAAAAAGGTTACATGGCGTGGTCCATAAGGCATAAACATATTTTGGGCTTATTAAGTCAACGCGTACTAGTACATTTTGTTCGTAAACTTTTACCTGTCAATTTAAATGAAAACGTATCATTGTGTAATCCTAGGGCTCTCTATGTTATCTGGTCCTGACTATTAAGGTTATACATACAAAATAAAAAAAAGAATCAAAACTACCCGAGTTCCAAAAAACTAAAAAGTTGAAAATAAAACATTTAAAAACATATATAACCAACTTCCACCTACAACTAAAAAGCTGAAACTAATTATGACAAAATACAACTCTAGCAAATAAATAACACATTCAATGCTGTTAGGTACCTACCCAGAAAAAAAAAAGTCGGTGACAAGCAACAATCAAGTTTGATGAAGTAGTAAATAAGTACGCAATGCAGGATTTTAGATTTGCTTGGCATCGACTTCAAAAATATACTAGATTGGTTGGTAATTAATTTGTACAGAATGAGCACCTTTTAATGTTTACATTTTTTCCTTCCTGGGTAGGTAGCTAACAACATTGAATGTGTTATTTATTCGCTAGAATTTTATTTTGTTATAATTATTTTCAGCTTTTTAGTAATAGGTGGAAGTCGGTTATATTTTTTAAATTGTTTTATCTCTTATGATTTAAATGGAATCACTGAATCAACAAAATTCTTTGATCGCATTATTGGCGAATTTAGTATCTTATAACAAATAAAATTCTGAAGATGACCCCGTTCTAATTCTTCCAGTTTGAAAGGAACTTTAGAAGTATCTTTAGCATTGACAACGGGGTCTGACCTAGACAACGAAACGTTTGGAAATGTATAGTAATTTCGTGAATTTTGGTGTTATTTCCCAAAAAGTAAACATTATTTAGTTGACATTAACTCTATTTTTTATTAGTAGTAGTAGTAGTAGTAGTTCTCCGTTGTCATCTGCGGTATCTTCTTCAAAAATTACTTCTTCTAGAATGATGTCGTTATTTCCTTTATCAGTTTCATCGTTTAGGTCTTACGTTATAATAAGTTGTTTTTTTTTAGTTTCGTTATTTATTCTTTCATGGTGTCCATAAAATTGTCTTTCTTCTACGGTCGTTTGAAGTTTCCATGATTCCACATATTCTTCATAAGTCCAACTCTAGCTAGTTCCTCATTTACTTTCTTGACTTCACTCCAAAAGTGCCCTATTTCATGCACAGTTTTTCTTTTACTTATTTTCTTTTTTGTATAAGTTGCAACCAATATGGCAATATTTAGTTTTTGAATTCTTGGATAACTTCGGTGTCTTTGCTTTTCCGGCCCTGTATATTTCAGGTTCCAAATCTTGTCGTCCTTTTTTGCCTTTGTCGTGAGCTTTGTTCAATTCTGTCCCAATTACAAGGATATTGATTGAAATTTTTAGCGATTTTACAACAAAATGTCAATATATTGCGAAAATCTCATGAGAATTTGAATGTTAACACTTTCTGTAAAAATCCATTTCCCGTGCAGATTTTATTAAGAAAGATATAGAAGAAAAACACACAAAAAATGTGTTGACATTTGTACGTACTGTCTAGGTCACATTTTACAAAAATTAGGTCTAGATAGATTAGATTTTGCATGAAATTCTACTGTACCTCTATGATAATATGCTCTGTATAATAAAATAAAGATTTCCCTTATTATATAATATTATTTTTCGGTAGACACTCATGTAGATGATTCTAATTATTATCTGCTATGTGTGTCAAATGTCCGTGATACTGTGTTTATAGTTCCTTTTATTATTTAGAAATCGTTACCGTTAAAATGATATCACTTAAAAATGTAAACAATAATAGGCATTCAAATTGTAAAATAGAACATGACATCTTCATTGAACCGTTACGGTTATGAAAAAAACTTATTTGGACTGGCGATAAAACTATTTTTTGTACTATATACTAAATGTTTCTAATCTGTTAATAATTTATCGATTCCGTTCTATAATTAGTCGAAGTAACGGAAATTGAAGCCATATTTGTTTTCAAATTTTATTTACAATAAGATTCCCCTTTTTTATTGTTTTTATTTTTTCATACTCTGGTTTTTTGTTCTGCTTTAGTAGAAAAAAAAAGTCTGCATACGTATAGTGTTGGAATTGATGTAAGCCGGTTTCATTGTAAAAGTAATTCTGTACAATACTTTTAATCTTCTTCTTCCGATGAGGTATTAGGTCTATTACCTGTTGCAGTACTACCCTTTGTCCCCATCGTTGTATCTATGTTTCTACATCCCTCAGGTTCTCCGTTGGTTTCTATATACAGTGTCTCTTCATATGTTGTATTCAACGGAAAACGTTCGTATGAGTATTATTTAGAGAAAAAGTTATTTTTCATAAAAATATTTCCATGGCAGAAACGTATACCGTAAACATTACATGTCACCGTATACAAGGTTTGTCAGTAAATATGAATTTTGCTTAAAAGTAAAATACCTTTATGTGCGACCACTCATTTTGTTTTTATGGAGTTTAGGATGTATTTCATTACGTTTTTTTTACCTTTTTGTTACGTTAGATTCCAAAGTTATATCTATGGCTATTCCAACTTTGGAGTTAGAGCAAGAAAATTGTGTGGCAGGCACCAAGATACGAGGGCTGCCTTTTATATTTCGGGATTGGACAACCCTAGTGTTTCAATCTGACAACTGACAGCTCTATAGTAAAGTTTGACATTTTTGAGGTTATACCTACTCAGAACGTTTTAACATACGAGCGCTCTGTGTAGTTTACAGTAACTTAAAGGATTCATCTAGGCCAAAAAATGGAATTAAATCGTGAACATTTTCGTGCGATTATTTTTTACAACTTTCGACGTGGATTAAGTCAGCAAGAGTGCAGGGATGAACTTCATTTAATTTTTGGCCACTGTTTATCGATGGTATGGTGAATTCAATCGAGGTCGTAGTTCACTCCAAGACGAATTTCGTGAAGGTCGTCCAAAAACAGTTGTTGCTCCGGAAACCATTGATGCTGTGCGCGAACTGATATTGCAAGATCGTCATGTGACCTATCGTGAGATTGAGTCAACTTTACACATTAGTGGGACCAGCATACATTCAATATTGCATAAACATTTGAATGTAAAAAAAAATTGTTCGCGTTGGATCCCACACAATTTGTTAATCGTTCAAAAAATACGATCGCGGTGCTTCAAAACACGTTTATGACATAGTGACAGGTGATGAATCGTGGATTTACGCGTATGAGCCCGAAAGTAAACAGCAGTCGACTGTATGGGTGTTTCAAGATGAGCCGAATCCAACAAAAGTTGTTCGCGCACGAAGCACTTCCAAGCGAATGATCGCCTGTTTTTTCGGAACAACTGTACATGTCGCAACCGTACCACTCGAACAATGCAGTTTGCCAGTTGTCTTCCAAGAAATGAGGAAAACTAACCGCCGAAGACGGATCACTCTTCACCACGACAATGCGAGCTCTCACACATCGGCTCAAACAACTGCATTTTCCGTAAAAAACAAACTGAGAAGTCAACATTTTTCGACACCTGAAGACGCGGTTGCTGCGTTCAGAATGCATGTTTTGGAGATACCTCAATCAGAGTGGAAAAAGTGCTTCGACAATTGGTTCAAACGCATGCAAAAGTGTATAGATCTTCATGGCAGCCCTCGTATAATAGAAATATAATTTTTGGAGTTCTAGTCAATTCATCCCTTAAAAAATGGTAGGTTTATCACACCCTCAGTAAAATTGAGGGTAAGGCCTGATCGTCAAGTAGCACCACAATTTCTGCAGAATGTTCGACAACTTTGCACATCATTTTATGAATAGTGATAAACCACATCTTCTCCACTTACTTAATTAATACTATAATTTTTGTCATTTTCCTAAAATATACATGTGATTTTTAAATAGTTAACACCTTTTGAACGCATGGGTTGATTCTCAATAATTTTACTCCAACCTTACTGCAACCACCTTGTATAAGCAACTACTTATGTTCCACACTATATAACTTTTTTAACTTCCTTGTATAACTGTAATTCTACTCCATCTTATATTTCAGCCATCCTGTATATTCAACTACTTCTAACATTTTTTGAAGACTTCCTATAACGCATATATCCACTCTGTATAACTATAATTTTGCTCTACTCTTATTTCAACCACCTACCTAACTACTAATGTGCCACCCAATATAATATTTTTTGAACCACCTTGTATAACTAATTCAATTCCACCTTATATTTTAACTATCCTATGTATGCAACTGCTTATGTATCACCTAATATCACGTGCACGCACGCACGCACCCACAACCGTATAACATATAGAAAAGATCGCCGGCATAAGAAATTTTCGTTTCGATAAACTAATGAAATATTTTCTGCCATTTGACGCGACTATAAGCCCCGTAACTTAACATCGTCTCTAAAAGAAACTGACTTCAAATGAATCAAAATGAAAACCATAACACCCTGTACGATAGAATTTCATGGCATATCTTGATATTTAAATTAGATATTTATGATAAAAAATTTGATGTTTACAGTTTTTTTGCACATATATTTGTGATTTTCAGAAAAATGATATGTTTTACGTTATAGAAAAATATAGGGAATCAAGCTGGAACATATATTCGTAGAATAGAGTTTAAAATATTCAAATTGCTTGAGCCGTTTTAGAGAAAACAGTGAAGATTCATTGAAATTCTCTCAAATGTAGTCCCTTAATTACTTTTTCTCAGAGTTTCTGTAAAACCGTGCATCTCACGTTATAGACAAATGATATGGTACATTTCTGTAGTGTTCCTTAATATAATGCAGTTTAAATAATCAAAATTGCACAAGCCGTTTTTGAATAATCGCTGGTCATACATACAGTGCAATTAGGTTTGTGCAGTTTTAATTGTGAAATAAATGTTGTTTCTCAACAAATTTTTCCTATATAATTGTCGTACTTACCCCTTCTAAAAAATGAAATAAGCTAGGGATTAAACCCATGAAAGAATGCGTTTAATTATTTTCCCCATATTTTGTTTAAGAACATAACAGTTTTAAATGGGTCATATAACACGAGATTTAGTTGTTTAAAAATTTGCGTAAATTTTATAGATCTATAGACCTCTATCTTGTCAAATTGCCTAGTTTATCGAAATGTTTATAAACAATATTTGACGAAAATGTCGGTCACAGGAAATCGCTGTTGAAAAGCAAAAATAATTAAAATCTAAACGACAATGACTACATTTGTATACAATTTTTAAGTAATATGTACATTTACAGATGTTGATAATGAATGTAGGTCAATATTAAATTACTATTTCCCAATTTTGATTAAATATTGTGTGTAGTTTAAAGTTAATCTACCTTAGACATATTTTGTTTCAATAATTACTAGCTGTTTATAGCTACAGTAGAGGAAACAAACAAAATACAAAGTAAAATCCTCACAAAGTCGTTGGTTATAACGATAAACTCCCTACATAGATAATTTGGTCAAGTGCGAGTTGGACTCGCATACTAAGAGTTCCGTACCACCTTCAAGATTCTAATATTCCAGTTTCAGACAAGCAGGGAATGAGTGCATTTTCTTATATTTGCCCTAAAATCTTTTAAAGGAAGCGTTTTAAATTTATAAAAAATATACACTTTCATTTTCCACTCATAGACTTTTTATTTTATCTGCTTCAGGATTCGCTTGATTTTTATAAGAATACATATGTATTTAATTTTCTAATTTGTTCCCCAAAAATTAACATTCGAGTTTTATTTTACTAATAAACTTTCAGGGAAGTAAGCCTTTTATAATCTACTGCCTGAATTTTGAGGCTCTGTAAATTGGAAGATATAGGGCAAAATAGGTCAAGTTTTGAATTATAAATTATTAAATCTATTATACAAATTATTTAAAAATACAAATAAAATATATTTTTCAAAATTTAAATAGTATAGTTTCTAAAGTGGGAATTAAGTGGATGTTTAATATTTTTGTTAATATCTTTTAAACAAATGATTTAAAAGTATGATATATTTGTAATTCACATACTGAGCCTTTTATCTGATATGATGCGTTTGAAAATTGAATTTTTATTTTCCACTTAATTGTATAATTTGTCCCTAAAATTACTATGGGGGTTTTCCAATAATTTTTCTTATGAATTTCAAGTGAGCACCAGTACCCCTAATTATTTTCAAAATTTTAGATATTATGGTTTCAGAAATAAAGGGAGAAATGAGATTTTTTATATCTTTATGTTAATATCTTGTAAACAATTAATTTTAAAAATATGAAAAATATTTGTAGTCCCCATAATAAACCCTTTCATTTGATGTATTGCATGATGCGCTAAAAAATATTTTTTTATTTTCCGTTTAATTCTATAATTTGGCCCTCAATATTAATATTAGGGATTTCTTATTTTTCCTGTAAACGAAAAAATTTAGGTCTTATAGTTTTGGGAATAAAGGGGGGAAGGGGTAATTTTTTAACTATTTTTTAATATATTTTAAAATATTTATTAAAAAATAAATAAAAAAAATGTTAGTATTCGTCATAATGAGCCCTTTGATTTGATATATTACTTGATCCGTTAGAAACAATTATAATTTTTTATTTTCCATTTAATTCTATCATTTGCCCCCAAAATGAATATTAGGGATTTCTCCTTATTTTTCCAGTAAAGTTCAGGTGAGGTGCTATACCTGTATTTTTTTCAAAATTTTACAGCTTATGGTTTCGGAGATAAGGGAGGATGGGTACATTTTTTTATATTTTTGTTAATATCTTTTAATTAATTTATTTTAAAAATATGGAAAAAATATATTCGTTTTCGTCATAAAATAACAATTTTAATTTTATATTTTCCATTTAATTCTGTAATTTGCCCTCCAAAATTAAAAGTAGAGGTTTCTCCTTATTTTGGTAAACTTCAGGTCAGACCCTATACCTCTAATTTTCTTCATAACCTTTCGTTTTATAGTTTCGGAGATAGGGGGGGGGGAATGGGTAGTAAATTTTGGTATATTTTCGTTAATATCTTTTTAATTATTTTTTTTACATATGAAATAAATATATTTGTGTTTCTCAAAATGGAACCTTTCATTTGATATATTACATCATGCGTTTGAAAAAAATTTTATTTTTAAATTTTCATTTAATTCTATAATTTGCCCCCCAAAATTAATATTAATGGTTTCTCCATATTTTTCCTGTAAAGTTCGCGCAACGATCTATATTTCTTTTTTTTCAAAATTTTAGGCTCAGTAGTTTCGGAGATCAGGGGGAGGGAATTTTTTTAGTTTTTGCCCCCCAGAAGTACCCCTAAAATCAAAATCTCTTCATTTACGATATGTACTCCTGATCGGGTCACCAAACTATACATTGATACCAAATTTCAACCTCTTCCGTCCAGTAGTTTAGGAGAAAATTGCTGAGATCTGACAGAGGCAGAAATCCGGAGTGATATTATAAGGTTATCCGTATATTGTATATACGGAACCCTAAAAATAATTCAGTTTTTCTTGGTTTACTTCAAAAACCATACATTGACAACAATCTTCACAGCCATTTTATTATTTAGACGTACATTTAACAAGGAAATTTTTTAAATTTTTACTTTACTTACTGATGCTCTATTACGCTGAAAGTTTTGCCTAGACATTGGGTTTTGTATGTCAACATAATGTTATTTAAGTGACCAATTCTTTTTCACCGACCCCATGCTATGGGTATCAAATGAAAAATGTTTCCTTAGAAGGGTACGAAAAGGAAAATGACGTCACTCTAAGTTCAATATGGTGGACACATTAAAATGGCGGACACAAGTTTCTTGATTTACTGGAGAGGTTGACAGGAGGTTCAATTTTATGACACAGAAGATACCGCTACTGATAAACTTATTACTAGAGAAGTTGCTAAGAAGCTAGAATATAATAAATGAACACTAAATATTGTTCACGACTTTGGGTAATTAATTATTGTGACAGTGTCCCAGTTAACTTAGTTAATTCGTCTAAATCCTTAGGAGTTGGTTTTCACTCTAAGGGAAACTGGAATTTTATATTGACTTAAGAAAATAAAATGTATAGCAAATATTTGATAAACTTACTAAAACAGTGAAACTATTGGCTCATTTAGTATGAGTTTTTCGATATCATAAAGTACGTGAAATTAGCATAGGGGAGCGTATAACAAATTACTTCTTTAAGTTTAACAACAGGAGTAGAATTTTATTCTCTATGCGACAGTATTTCTAATTTCTATTTCATGGCTAACTACGTTAAAAGTGAAAATAAGAGAGAAAAGCATCCATAACTCCGTTATTTTTATGAATAACTATATCGAGTATTATATCGTTGAAAAGCTCTAAAAATTTCCGATTTCCGAGGTCATAGTCAACTATGTTTTCCATTCGAAAAAAGATAAGTTTGTGTCATATCTCGAAAACGAGAGCTGTCACGCAAACGAGGACATGACAATCATATTCGAGATACAATTCCCTTCAATTTTGATATGTACACTTTTCTATAAAATCAAAAACAAAGGAGCTAGAGGGATTTGACTAAATCGACAGAATTTCGTTTTTTCAAAATATCTAGTAAGCCATGACTTTTTACAAAAATCCGAAAGTGTCATTAAATTGGGCCAGTAAAACTGCAAATCTTTCCCAATTTAACCATTGCTATATCTCCGCTAGTTTCCGAGATCCCCATACTGATCATCAAAAAAAAAACTCACCCTGTATATAGTTTTATTTGTGCGATGATTACTAATTTTCTACCATATAATTTAAACAATTTATGTAATTATAAAAAAAACTTTAAGAACAAAGTTTGGATCATTGATTTTTATAATTTAGTAAATGATATGATCTTATTTTTTGTATTAGTTAGGGGTATTGTAAATTATATGCCAGTACATCTATAGGAAAACTGTCCCCTTTGTAGTTTATATGTATTATAGATCTGTATATGCTTTACATGTAAATAATGCTGGGAAATAAATAAATGAAATAAATATGTTAATAAAAAATAACTCGATTATCTTTGTTAATAAAAAATTAATCAGTTTACTACTATCAGTGCGTAAATATTCGTATTTATTTTACTGAACCCGGCACCATATGTGTTAAAAATCTTACGAAAGCAATAATAAATAATTATTTATTGAATGGCGCCAAAACTATAACCTTTTCAAGGCGATAATTCAATTGTAAGATAAATAAAACACGACGTTTTCAAAATGAAAAAACATATGGAAAAGCGGATTACTCACCTCGGTGTTTCCATTCTGTCCAAAAACTTGCCAAAACGAAAGCACAAAAAGCACACCAAACTTTATTGTAAGCTCCATGGGGCTGTCTGACCGCTAGGCGGTCTAACAAGAAATGTTGTGTGTCGATTCCTGTTTACGAGTGACCCCTGACATGAGTGTGTCCCCTATATGATAATCTGAATTCCAACGTATACTTGACTTATTTATTACGATATCTGATACATATACATTAGCACGTTTCTGGTATTGTGTTTAAGACAACCACGACTCATGTGGGTCTGTCAGAAGTTCTTCGTTAGGTACTACTTAATCGAAAGTTCGATTCATTAATGAATCTCAGTATCGTATTGAGGTTATGATAATGGAAGATTAGTCCATAATGTTTAACCTATATCACTTCAAAGTTGTATTAGAAAACAGGTATGGAAATTGTGATGAAGATCAATTTGCTGTGTCATATCCAGAACAGTTTTTTATTATCTAATTTTACCAACTTCAAAAAAGATGATATTTTCTAAGCGTATTTTTATTTTTTTAACAGACTGCAACTTTTTTTTTATACAGTGATGGGCAAATGTGTGGAACCAAGTAAATATCTCTGGAATTATTAGAGATATCAAAATGAAATTTGGAAGGTGGATACTGCAGTAGATTGCCTATTTGTTTTCATTTTTTTTACAATTTTGAACTTCCTGTTTTATCGGAAGTAATGTCGATTTTAAAATTTGCAATGAAATACCCTGTATAGTATTTTAGTTTCTGATGAAACATTTTATTGCGAATACAAAAATATCGGGTTTGATTTTGTTTACTACAATACCTACCGAGATATTAACAGAAAAGTAACTAAGGAAAGGAAAAATTCGATGGTAGCTAAACTCGGTTCAGATTTCATTTACGCCCGATATAAACAAACAGCTCGGTAAGGATTTGTATTTCCATTGGCCAATCGATGGCATTATAACGTCACAGCCAACAGCACTGCTTGTTCCATAGTCGAATACACGTGGGTTTGTTTAAATCAGGCGCAAATTAAATCTGAATCAAGTTTAGTAGTCCATGAAATTCATTGCAGAAATGACAGTAGTTGTCAAAATAAGTTATTGTTTTTTTTATTTGAACGTAAAAAGATTGTATTGTTTTAATTTGATCGTAAAATGGCCGAATTAAGTAAAAGAGAAAGAATAGAAATATTAATGATGATTGGGTATGGGGAGAGGAAAAGGACGCATCAAGAAGTTTGTGACCTTTTTAACATTGTTCATCCGAATACACAAATATCCGGTTCAGTAGTGACGAAAACTTTGCTAAGGTACGACACAAGTGGAACAGTTAGCAATTTACCAAAAAGTGGACGGTTAAAAAGTGCAAGTAATGAAGGTGTAGCTCAAAATGTTGCTATATCTTTGGAAGAAAATTTTCACTTATCCACTACCGACCTCGCCAATATGCATGGAATTAGCCGTCGTTCAGTAGGAAGGATATTAAGGCGAGAAAAATATCATCCATACAAAATTCGCCTCGTTCAAAAACTCTCCGAAGACGATTTCGACAGACGTTTGCAATTTTGTGAAACGATGATGGATATTTGTAACCGTGATAATAATTTTATAAGAAATGTGATATTTTCAGACGAGGCTACATTTTGTTTAAATGGTACGGTTAATCGACATAACTGCCGCTACTGGTCGCAAAGTAATCCTAATTGTGTACAAGAGGCTCATATACAACATCCCCAAAAATTGAACGTTTGGGCGGCATTTATAATAACAGAATCCTGTGAGCCTTCTTCCTACAAGAAACTTTAAACGGAGATAGGTATTTACAGCTCTTGGAGACACAAGTTATTCCGGCATTGGAGGTAAATGGACAATTACCAAATAATATCTAGTTTCAGCAGGATGGAGCACCACCCCATTACGCTCCCATTGTTCGAGATCATTTAGATAGGACATTTCATCACAGATGGATTGGAAGAAGGGGTACCTTAATCCACTAGACTATTTTCTGTGGGGTTACTTAAAGTCTAAGGTTAATGTTGATAGACCAAATAATTTGCAAGAATTAGCTACAAGAATAACTCAAGACATCCAGAGAATTACACCAGAAGTAATAGCTAATGTTACTAGAGAATTTAAAAACCGACTTGCTTATTGTCAAGAAGTAAACGGTGCTCAGTTTGAACATTTAATACATTAAGTTTAGTTAAGTTTCAATGTTTTGAAAATCGCTTAGATTTAGTTAATAATTATGATTATGTATTTCTTTAATGGATATTAGATTTTTCCTTTCCTTAGTTACTTTTCTGTTAATATCTCGGTAGGTATTGAAGTAAACAATATCAAACCCGATATTTTTGTATTCGCAATAAAATGTTTCAACAGAAACTAAAATACTATACAGGGCGTTTCATTGCAAATTTGAAAATCGACATTACGTCCGATAAAACAGGAAGTTCAAAATTGTAAAAAAATTTCAAAACAAATAGGCAATATACTGTAGTATCTACCTTCCAAATTTCATTTTGATATCTCCAGAGATATTTGCTTGATTCCACGCATTTGCCCATCACTGTATATGACAAGCGATTATTCAAAAACATCTTGGGCAATTTTGATGATTTAAACTGCATTATATTAAGGAACGAAAACAGAAAGGTCCCATATACTTGTTTATAACATGAGATTCACAGTTTTTCAGAAAATTAGAAAAAAAGTAACTAAGAGACTAGATTTCAGTGAATTGCAATGAATCTTCACTGTTTTCTCTAAAACCGTTCAAGAAATTTATAAACTGTATTCTACAAAGATATGTTCCAGCTTGATTTCCGTATATTTTTCTATAACGTAAAACTTACCATTTTTTTGAAAATCGGAAAAATATATGCAAAATCATCAAACAACATAAATGTCAAATTTTCATCATAAATATCTAGTTTAATTGTCAAGATATGCTATGAAAGTATATCATACAGGGTGTTTGTAATGGTTTTCATTTTAATTCGTTTGAAGGAAGTTTTTTTAGAGACGAAGTTAGGGGGCTTATAGTCGCGTGTAATGACAGAAAATATTAGTTTATCGAAACAAACATTTGTAAGGTCGGCGAACTCTTCTATAGGCTATACGGTTGTAGGGGAGTGCTTGAATACAGGATGGTTGAAATATAAGGTGGAGTATAATTACATTTATACAGGGTGGTTTAAAAAATTATATAGCTTAGAATATAAGTAGTTGCTTAGACAAGGTGTTTGAAGTAAGGGTGGTAAAATTATTGTTATTCAGGGTGTATCAAAAATTTGTTACAGAAGCATAAGCAGTTAGGATATTGGAATTATAGGACGTAGGAGTGGGTATAATTATAGACATGGGTTCAAAAAATTTTAGAAGTAGTTGCATATACCGGCTGTTTGAAATAAATGGTAAAACAAAACAAACAAAGGTTATACCCTAGGTAAGTCTTAACGAGCCACTCAACGCTGACCTTCGATTTAAGACTTACCTAGGGTATGTCCATTGTTTTGTTTTACTACTGAACACGCGAGATTTTTAAGAAGTCAATATTTTTACCTCTATGTGACCTCTAGGAGTTACTTCAACCTCATATCTCAAAACATGCCCAGACGTAAATTTCCCGCTCTTTCCCATTCCACAATAAAAAAATAGAAGTTCTCGTTTCAAAAAATGAGGTTGACCTCAAAATAACCTCAAAAATGAGCTTCACGGTCAAATCCAAGGTAATCATCGGATTCCTTGGTCAAAGTTAATAAAGGAATGACCTTGACATTTTCCAGACATAACTGACACCCGGTATGTACAACTTGTTAATTTTATAATACCACTTCATTATAAAAATTACGTTTTAAAATTTTTAAATGTGGCTATTTCGAAAACAAAGTGGCTCAGTCAGTAGGATTGTTAAAGTTTTCAGTGCATAGGATAAACTTTCTTTTTTTAAACACTCATGCCAGACTCGGTAATTCTAATTATTTTAGTATCACTAGTGGAGATTTAGATGAACGAAGTTCGACGTTAACAATTTTTTAAGGCAGCTAAATGGTGTCATCTTCAAAAATGAAGAGAATATGTGGGGTAGAAAAAAAAACAGTTTTTACGAAACATATAATATTGTAAAAAAGTTACTTCAATTACGAGCATACTTTCACAAAATACATATTAATATTTCCTTTCAGGAATGACACTACATATTGAAAAGTCCAAAAAGGAATGGATCTTATATTATAAACTTAGTATCTGAAATAAATTAATTATCTTTTAAGAGATTCTCTAGGAGCTACATGTATTTCAGCACTCATATATTGCAACAACCGGCCAAACCCTAAACCTAATAAACACAAATTAAAAAAAGATATCACGAAAATTCAGTAGTAATAAACTTAAAATTAGTGACTAGTTTTTTGTATCATTAGCCGATACAAAGGACAAAATTAGTGACAAAATAAACAAAATTGGATAACACCAAATATATTTTTTGTTCAATACAATTAAAGCGACAAGGTTGCCCATTTTTTAAATACACTAAATACAAAAGAAACTTCAATCATAAACGATTTTTAGTAGTAAAAAATTCAAATACCAACATTTATATTTTTACAGTAGCCTCCACATTTTCCAGATTCCTGGTCCATTGAAGAAGAGTGACTACCACCGAAATTTCAAACTAGTAATAAATCAGTTATAATTGTCAAGTTCAGTTCACGGGTTCTTTTTTGGGTTTTATGTAAATTTAAGGCTTGCCATTTAGTTTGTAACATTCTGGTTTGGTATTTTACTAAAAAAAGGAGCTTCAATTTGACTTCTGAATAATATAGGTTCCCAGAAATATTTTAAAAATATCTCAAGTCTATTCAAATGATGGAAAAAAAACGGAGAAGAATCGAGGTAGTTTTGAAATGGTCTCTGTCAAGAATCAAGAAAACGAATTAGCTGCCTAAGTCAAACAGATGGAAAGTCTTTTTTTTAATTGATTTCCAAAGATTTATTAACATTAGTTCACTGACAATAATAATATAGGAAGAATTTGTAGACTAGCTAGAAGCGCCTCCCTATGTGGCTAGAAAATAAGGTTTAAATTTTAGCCTTCATTAACCAGGAACAATAGCTGCAGCTTGACTACCACATCTTAACTAAATTTTGCAGATACAAAAGAAATTTGTAATCCACCAGACTGAGTTTTCATTGTAGATGAGACGGTTATAACAACTGTGCTTAAGTTCGTATCAAAAGAAGCTAGAATTAGATTTAAAAAACTGGTTGGATTGTCAATATCAGTAGCATTTTCAGCTGGGCTGAATGTCATTGTAAGTAGTCTTCACCTGGCTTCAACAGTTCATAGTTTTTTAATGGAAGCCAAAGACAATGCACTGCTGTTATTTTATGGTCATACTTCCCTTTCCAAAAATTTCTATGAAATTGGTGTCATGAAAAAATGGAGAGAACATGCTGTAACTCATTTGAACTAAATGGACCGTTTCCAACTACTGGGAAATATGATGAAGAAGAATGTCAAAGGGAAGTTAGGTAAAAACTGATATAAAAACCATTAAGATTTAGAAAAGTAACAGTTGATCCAAACGAAGATGTTAAATCTGTTTACTGCTCGGATGATTTCGAAGAAAAAGTGTGAACAATGTTTCAGTGTGAAACCTGCACTGACTGTTTATTATCAAAGTTTGGCCTTGATATGACAGGAGATGATTCTAATGATTTTATTTTTAAAACAAAATAAATTTTATTCTGTTACATATCAAAATGTTTTGGGTATGCCCATTATGATTCCTTTCCTTAGGTGTGGTTATCATGAATTAAGTCGGTTTATGTGAAAGTGTATATTCTAGAACTCTAGTTAATGAAAAATAAAAATAATTTGGTGTTATCAAGAGTATAAATTTTATTAATCCGTTGGAAACTTTCAAATTATACTCCCCTATGTTAGTAAAAATAACTTAAAACGTAGTGACTTAACGCGAATTCCAAAATTAAAAAAATTTCTGTGGACATTCGCTCAAAAGACTAGTAACACTCTCGTCTATTGTTTATAGAGCTATAAAACAACGGTTTAACCTAAAGAAATAAATAAATAAAACAAAAATGTCAAAAAATAACAACAAAAAATTATCGGCTAATATTACTTTTTTCAAAAAGCAAAACTTATTTACAAATATCTATTAAGTATTCTTACTCAAATTTTTGGTACTCTAGCTTTATGTATTGATCCTGAAACTTATCTAGTTTCTGGATAACTTTTTCCACCATGGCAATGCGTGGTAGTTATAAAATCTGCAACTTTAAATACCTTAATGGCTAACACTTTGATCCATATACAACAGAGATAACTAGAAAGCATTAAACAATACATTATATGTACAAAAATCTTAAGTTTTAACTTCCTAAGTACAGCTGCCGCAAGGACGCGTCTGTGCCAAAGGACTAGCACCTTTGGATACAGCATATTCTCTATACAATAATTAAAAATACAAAAATTATACATATTGGCACATCTGAATTCACAGATCAGTTACCTATATCTACGACATAAGGCACATAAGGTGAAAAAAATTATTAATTAATAATATGGTCCATGAACAGGGTTAAATTCAACACTAACATAACATATAATGGAGATATAGAGATAGAGACATAGAGAAAGAGGTATAGACAGAGAAATAGAGATAGATATATAGAGATGGAAAGATAGAGATAGATGTTTTATCTCAGTTAGTTGTGTAGTAGTTTTAAACAGCAGCAACTCAGTTATTACTAAGATTTTAACACTAAATGAGACTGAGAACGTTTTCGCGGCCAGAGTCACAGCTGATTCTGCTTTTTCCGGATTTGGAAAACCTGAAATGTCGGATGGCCAATTATTATTTCTTAAAAACATCGTTGGCTATATCTAAATCTGTGCTTCAGTGTGAGAAGTGTAATAAAGGGAAGTTTCAAAGTGTGTTGTGAGAAGAAGACTAAACGAATGTAGTCGCCGCAAGTTAAGCACCATTTGCATTTCTCATCCTTCAAAACGCCTCATACAAGTGTTGGCGAAACGTCGGAAAACTTTGTTTATATGTTGGTTCGGATATATAAATAAATCAAGTCGAAAAAATGACGCGGTCCAAATCTGGAAAAAGCAGAATCAACTGAATGAGTTTATTTTTAAGCTGATAAATTAATGTGAGTTATATCCACACATTGTGGAAGTGTGAACAAAAAGGCGTATAACAACTTGATTCTTTGCCTATATAGATTCAATCCAGGAGCGGTCGCTAATCTGGGGGGGACAGGGCGCATTTTTTCCAAAAATTATATTGAATACTCACAATTCAAGTAAAACCTGGAACCTGGCATTGAAAATCATTAAGATCAATTAAATAGAGTTACCAGTTAAACAGAAAATACCTTTGACAAACCACAAGTATTTGATAAAGACTTTCATAAAGGACTACTTCAAGAATTTACCTCAATTCAATCTAATCAAGATGAGACACTCTCTGCTCAACAAAATTAAAACTTAAATTCTTCATGGTAGTGTTTTAGGGTCAGTGCTCTATCTTCTGTAAACATGTGACCTACCAGAATTAGATAACATCTATAAACACTTTCACTGATGACACTGTTATCCTAGCAGTCGGTCAACTTAAGTTAGAAAGAACTTTAAAATTACAATATGTAGTTAATAAATTCCAAAATTGAAAAGTTCATTTTGATTTCACTATTGCATATTGAACAAATTCCAATCCATATGAATAGCCAGTTAGTTCCTCATGCTAAAGTTTTGAAAGCTAACTTCTTTGGAAGATTCATTTGAAGAAATAAACGAAAATATTGGTATAAAGCTATGTAATGATAATAAAGTTGTGAAATGGCAAAACCAAGGTACCTTAGCATGAACGAAAAAGAGATTTTATTAGAGAACTGAGTACGCCAACCAAGAAATATGAACCTGTACAAGAAGCCATAAGCAAAGGCTTCATCCACATAAAATCATGGTTTAGCTGGTGTATGATACGTCATCCTAAATAGCAATAAAGCTAACAAAGAATGTGTTGAGGTAAAAACGGAAAAGACAAATGAAGTGGCCTGCTTACGCTTCAGGTATGAACCTATTATATTTTTACTTTTTTTCATTTAAAAGTAGGCAAAAGCTTCTAGCATTTGCTGATTTAGAACCGCAGCTTAGAATTACAAACTTTGTGGCTGATATTTTACAAAACGCGTATAAAAAGCAAAATTAAAAATGTACTCAAATGAATTTTAAAAATTTCTAGGATCAAAAAAAATACTGAACAATGTTAATGTTTTTGAGTTTTTAACTCTGCTTCAAATTGAAGAATTGTTTAAAATATTTTATATGCTATCCTTGAAAATGTCTGATAATTTTAAGTTGACATAATGGTCTGCCGTGTTTCATCCCTAAACTATGTTTACCACAAAAATCATCATATACTATATCGGAAACATGCTTTAATCAACTTATCAAACAAAACACACAATTCTAACTTCCTACGGTTAATTCTACCAACTTTTCTACTGTTAAAACTCTTGAGTTAAATTTCTGGTATGTAATTTTTGGAAAATTATTTTGGAATTTTTGTGGTCCCTTCATACAATTTTTACTTAACCAACAACTTTCTAAACATCTATACGGCGATAGCCAAACCTAAACTGTAATTTTTTTCATTATTTTGCCCAAAACCGTGCCTCTCCCTGTTAGACGGAGAAGAAAAATCAACAGGCTGGTCTTGTAGAGAAAGATTGTTAGCAAACCTGGCAGCTGCGTTAAAGATAACTGAAGGATGTTTGATAGTGGAGTACAATATTCTTTCCGGGTTTGGTGAGATCACTGTGGAGCGGTACAACAGTGGAGATCGTATCAAATTCTCTGGACCTTTTATGACGGATTCTCCAAGCCTGGATCCTATCGAAACGATCACAGGGGTGGGGGAAGCTACGTTTTTGTCCGGTGTAGCTTCCCTCGAAGTATGTCGGCCGTTCATTCTCATACATGAAGATTCTTCGTGCTTGTACAGGTAGGACTTCAACGCGAAGGCTTTACCACATCGCCCGCAGACGTGGGGCTTGGTGTTGGAGTGGGTTTGGATGTGGGCTCTCAGGTTGGATTTGTCTGCGAATGCTTTGTTGCAGATCGTGCATTTGAACGGTTTCTCACCTGTAATAGAAAAATGGATTTTAATTCCCAGATTATGAAGTTGCAACATATATTTTGCTTCAAATATTCGACTGATCGGGCTATTCTGGATAGAAATTCATTGTGAGAACTAAGGAACATTGATTTTAGAAGTTATTTGAGCAAGTTCTAGAAATTATATTTTAGGAAACGACATCAAAAACTAATATTAATAACAGTTGTTCGAAATCCTTCGACTGAAATATAAAGTGCTTTAAAGGCACTTCATGGTACCTCCTTTCACAACTAGATTATTTTTGTTTTCTTGGGAATCACACCACAATTGAAACGAAAAGCTGCATATTGAAAGAAAATACCAAACGTTTTCGAATCTGACTTTGTTGTCAATGGCCTCTAAAATATGTATCGAAAATGCAAATTACAAATTGAAAGTTTGATTTATGACATTTAAGTAGACATAAGAAAAATTTTGTTGTTTTTCAATATACAGGTAGCACAAAAAATTCTAAAGATCATGTATTAAGTTAAACACCTTTCAAGTTGGAAGAATTAGAAAGAGTTGTCTTTAGAATTTATAAGTGGCGTTCCTAGGTGCGATCAAAGAATTCTGCTGTTTCAGTGAACCCATTAACGTCATAAGGGAAAAGCTAGGAAAATCCTTATGAACTATCCCGGGTACTGGGTGGTTCAAAATGAGATCACCATTAATAATTTCTTCCTTAATTTTCGGTAACCAGATACGATTGAATTGTACAGAAGTAGAAGCGATACAATCGTCTTCATTCAAAAGAATTAAGGCAGACTCTTTAATTTTTCGTTTTGTGTTATGTGTGAAGTATAGTTGAATTGTCAAGTTGTATTTTATGGCCTAGGTGCCATGCATGTTCACAAATTTTCCATTTTTCAAATTGTCTTTTCTTTATGTAATTCTTGTGTTCATTTATTCGTACGTTTAATGGTCTCGATGTTTATCTAATATAAAATTTATTGGATTCGCAAGGAATCTTGTATATGCAGTTTTTAGAGTTTAGTTTTGTTGGTTGGTTTTGTTTTCGATATTATTGATTTCAGTGTATTTCTTGTTTGGAATGTTGTTTTAACATTAAATCTGTTGCCCACTCTTTTCAATTGTTCTGACAGACTCAGTATATATGGTATAGTTGTAACTGTAATGTGTTTGTCCTGAGTAGCAGCGTTAATAAGAGAAGTTCTGAGTTGATTCGGAAGGTTTGTTATCTGTTCAAGTCTTTGTTGATTAACTTTGTGGGGTAATTGTTTCCAGTGAGAACATTTTTATAATTGTTGTTTCTTTGTTGAATTTATTATGGTCTTTGCTCTATCATATAATGACTTAATAACACCTTTCTTTACTGTATTCGGATGATTTAAATTGAAATTTAGGTAGGTATCTGTTGGTATGAGTTGTTTTTTTATAAACTTCTGTTTTTGTAATTAATATGTCTAGGAAGGACAGTTTGTTTTGTTGTTTATTTCTAGGGTAAATTGATAGTTGGTTCTTTGTTACTTATGTCATTTAAACGCCCCCAAACTAAAAGTTTATTTTCTTTTGATAAAACTTCTTGTTCAAATCAATGCCAAATTCTTCTTGGTAAAAGTCATCGTTTAATTGAAAGTATGTAGTTTTGGTATAATATGTTAGTAGTTCCATTATTGTTTGAACTGATAACTGAGTTCGTTGATTTATGAAGAGTATCGTTCTAGTAGTTGTTTTACTATAGGAAGTGTTTTGGAAACAGGAACATTGTTATAAAGATTTAGTATATCAAAACTTGCTATTGCTAAAACTTGGAAAAACCGTCTCATATAGAATATAAAAATACCTTTACAATAGCAAATGGCCCTTTGGTAGGTTTACGCGGTGTCTGTTATTTTGCATTTGTTATTTTCTAAGAAAACAACATTTAATCATTTTAGATTTTTCATAAAAGTTGTTAGTTTGACTGATCCGAAATTCTCAAGGCTCTATTCTATTAACTGTTTTCCCTCATAGCTTCTGTTTCTTTATTACGCTATATATAATAAAGATATTGAAATAATCTTCTTGGAATAATTACTCCCATTACGCTGTATATATATTCGAGGCACTTTCCTGCTTATTCAGTGACGATTTTTCAGTATACATACATAACATAGATACGCCAAGAATTGGTTCAAAATTATTTACTTATAAGGGTAAAGAGAAAATATATTTATCTATGTATGAAAATTTAAATAAATAATAAAAAAAAATTCACGTTCGAATTTGTAAATATTGTAAATGTTACTTTGTAATTAAACGGATTTATTACTTTTTAAAATTAATTATTTGAAAAAGTTTTGGTCTTTAGGTTACTGTTATGCATTTAGACTTGATCTTAGTCTAGTTCATATAATTTTCGTCTTGGTGTTGTTATTTTTTATTATTAAAATAGATTTTAATAACTTTTGAAGTTAGTGTTCCCAGTTTTTTATATGTTTCTTACCAGTATGAGTCCGTATGTGCCCCTGCAGCAACCAAGGACGGGAAAAACACTTTCCACAATACTGACATTTGCAGCCTTGATTGTGGGTTCGAACATGCATGGAGAAGGCCGGCATACTGACGTAGATTTTGTCACAGTGAGGACACCGTCTGGCTTTCTTATCAGCTGGGCTTCTGTGAGTCTGACGATGTCTGGCTAGGTTGCTCGAGGTGCTATACCTTTTCCCGCACTCTGAGCATTCGTGCTCGTGGTGCTCAGGATTGGTGGTAGATGTGATGGAAAATTGCGCAGAAGCCTCTGCCAGCGGTAGATTAGATGATGAAGTTGAGTGTTGGCTGAATAGTGCAGTTTGTTTTTCCTCAGTCTGTAGGTAAAAAAAACACATATAGCCTAACTGGGATATTTTCTCAGGTGCTGTTTGTTACCTTTAATAAATGTGGTCGTGGTGCTCTCGATGATTTGTCAAACAATTTGTGGGTGTAAGTGAATGACGGCGGTTCGTTGACAGTGCTGGTTGGTGAGTTCAGTCGGCGTTGTTCCAGAATTTGTCCAGTAGCAACGGCGACTTCTGCTAGTTTCGTGAGATTGTAAAGCTCATCCGGACATTCCGAAGAACTGTTCTCCGATGACATGGGAGTGTCTGGGGGCTCCGCTATACTGACTGAATGCTCAGGGCTCAGACCTTGAACACAAAAGAAAAATTCAATGAGATACTCTTCAAATACTTTTTTTAGTTATTAAAATATGTTTATTCTATATGATGTATCCAGATAAGAGTGTGCTAATATAAGTGTTTTATTTACACCAGCTGACAAATAAGAAAGAAATTGCTCATCATGTTTATTTAATTTACAAAACTTGTATTAGTCCACCTGTGTGAAATCTCAGTGGTCCATTTGCTATAGAATTAACCGATTTGCAAAAAGGAGGTGACCAACTCCATGGGCATGGAGGGAGGGGCGGAGGGGGGGGAAGCTGCCCCCCTTTGGACCTTAAAAACATGTCGTGAGTCATTAAACCTTCTCATAAATTTGCTGTGTTGCCCCCCACCTCCCGCTGAATCAAAAATTTTCTGAATTGTCCCTCTTTCTAGGACAATTTTTGTTTAGATTTGCCCCCCTATAGGACAATTTTTTTCCAAATTCGCCCCTTCCTAGACCAAAAGCTGGGTACGGCTTTGATCAACTCATCTAAGTTTTGTATGTGACTAATTTCGTTATTATACACCGACGCTGCTATGATTGTTCTCGGCGCATTCACCATTTCACACTGTTGTGTGTGTAATATTCTTGGTAATTGTAAAATTATGATAAGCAACAGTTAATAAGAATAATGATTTCTTATTTCTGTATTTTTTTTTCGATAAAAGTTTTTATAGTTATACCTGGTGTACATTTTTGTAATGATGTTTACACAAAATCTTTCAAGGGCTCAAAACGTCTAGTGATTTTAAAATTTAAAATTCGACCAATTGTATCAATATCTCTGACAGGTTAAGTAACTTGAAAATTTTATCGGGGCATTCTCTCCTAGGACTTTAGGGAGAACAGCAATTACACGGAACGGATCCAGATTCGGAACCTCTGTGTGATAGTTTTCTCGAAAATCCTAGATGTCGGTCTTACATCTCGCTTCTACAAATAAGTAACGAAATTCAAGTTTTTTTCAGATATAATTCATACGAGTTTATTTGTGTTCAAATTCATAATTCTAAATTTAATATGACAACAATTCAACCGCTAATGGGCTACCCAACATATTTATTCTTTCTAACATCCCTGTATAGCTATAATTGTACTCAATTCTCTAACAATTATTAAAATCCTGATTATAGTAATTCCATTTCATTATATATTTCCACCACCCTGTATATGCAAGTGCTCATGGACCACGCACAATATTTTTTAACATTTTTGAACCACCCGGTAAACCATTCTGTATATGCCACTCCCTATGAGCCACCGTATTTACTAAGTTTATTTATGATATTTTTAACTATCTTCTGTAACTATAATTCTACTCCGACCTATATTTCAATCATCATATATATGGAACTCTTCGTGGGCTACTCTATAAATCATTTCCTTTTCTAACATTTTTTATCATCATCCTGTATATCTATAATTTCCATTTCCGCCACCCTGTATATGCATCTCTGTATAATATTTTTTGCACCACCCTGTATAACTGTAATCTACTGCGCCTTCTATTCCAAGAACCCTGTAAATTCAACCGCTAATGGGCTTCCCTATGTAATTATTTTATTAGTTATAATTGCACTCTACTCTATATTTTAAACATCCTATATATGCAACTGCTTATGTGCCACCCACGAAAAAAAATGATTTCTAACATATCTAGAATCGCCCTGTATAATTATAATATACAACGATTACTTTACCACTAAACAATAACAACGCTTGCATGCCATTTCCAGAAGTACATGCTCTAAGTATATAACAGCATTGGTCCCTCTATATATAATTACTCAATGTTTTAAGTCTAGCGGCGGCGGTACATTCAGATGTTTGGCGTTGACATTATGGACGTAAATAATGAATTTTTGTTATATTTTATTTAATGAATGAACCAATATTATAAATTAATATTAGCATTCTGCACTGAAGGTCGTCAGTAGCTACTAAACAAAACAAAAATGAAGAAAATTGGTTGAGAGACAGAGGAGAAAATGGTACCTAATCGTTTTGTCTTTGCCTATTTATATATAGATATATTTTCATGTAACTTCAAAAATGGAGAAAGTTCTGAAGTCAGCTTTAATTGTATAAAGCTTTTATCTCAGAACTCCGTTAATTGTAAACTCATTTCAATATTTCTCTTTTTAGTTGAAAGAATATGCTTCCAGATTAGTCCAGATTATTTTTTTAAGACCTAAAGGATAACGCATATTACATTTTATCACAAAATCGGATTGATTACTTGATTTTAAAATTTGGGCGAAAGAGCGGGTATTAATTGAATATAATTATCGTTATTTAAAATATAGGTTGAAATAATTTGAAAATGGGTGAAAAAATGTAAAGTAAATACATTAAAAACCTACTTCAAATAAAAAGCTATTTTAACGAAATTTTAAACTAATTTTATACTAAGTAGTGGATATTGTTCATGAAATAGATGTTTGTAATTTTGATATTAACATATCGAAGTAACATTTATACATTTATTCTCTAGGTATTTGACTTTAAGCGAAAGCAAAAATCTGGGACACTGAAAACTGCAAGCATTTTGGACATAAAGTTTCATAAAAAAACATGAAATTTATACAATTATATTAATTTTTTAAATTTATTGGCT
Organism: Octodonta nipae; assembly: GCA_034190945.1. Classification (NCBI taxonomy): domain Eukaryota; kingdom Metazoa; phylum Arthropoda; class Insecta; order Coleoptera; family Chrysomelidae; genus Octodonta; species Octodonta nipae. The sequence continues at coordinate 35,844,290 of CM067216.1, read as the reverse complement.
TTCTAAAACATCCAGGAACTTTTGCCACATCCCGTAAATTTATGTCAGTTTCTCCGTCTGTATATAAAAGTTTGACTCGTTTTATTTTTGAATATCTGACCAAATGAAATATTTCTCAAAACATAACGCTATGCGAGAGGTCAGACTCGAGGAAAAACACCGCTTGTAAATATAAAAGTTTGCTATTTTGATTCAACGGCTACTTGTTGCGATTTGGCAGATTGCCGATCACACCTTACAGAGCCTCTAGACCTGGCCCAAAAACCGGTGGCTTTCGCAAAAATACGTCACTTTTGGGATTGACGTATACCGGAAGTGATTTTCAACTTAGGTTAAGTGTATAAATAACAGGTTTTTTTTTCAGCTCTACTAAAACAAACTGAAAATATTACATGAAAAATAAGAACTCGGCTAGTCAGGGCAGTTTTAAACTTAATATCACATTTAAACATGTTAAAACATACAGGGGGGAACATAAAGACATATCTGGACGTGTCATGTTCTTAACCTTCACAAAATCATACCAAGATTGGTAAAAACATTTAACAAAATAAGACAATTAAAAATCAGAAATTATTCGCAAATATTTGGAAATAAGTTTTTTTATGGAAATATTTTGTCTTAGTCACTTATGGATTTGTTTTATGTTTTTAGTCCCAAAAACTGCTAAGTGAGATTTATTTTGTTTGAAGTTCATAGTGGCGATAGTTTTATTGCGTGTGAGTGGATTGATTTATTTTTGTGGATAAATATGTAAATATTTATCTCAATCCGAAATATGTTTTTCGAACACCAGTCTTTACAATAAGGAAAAGTGGAAAAGAAATTATACGTTCACTAGAATCACTTATGTATAGAAAGCAGATTAGACCTGAACCTCACACTTGAATGTTTTCTTTTTCTGAAAATACATTAACAAGCACATCTTGGACTTAAATTCTAGAAGACGTGATTATATTTGTGAGTGGTGAGAGATATTTTGATAATATAAAGAAATAATTTAAAAAATTGGCGAAGTAATTAGATAGACAATTAGTTTTTTGTTTTTTTTTTACCCTATTTATGACAACACATTTAATATCAGTTCTTCTTCTTTTATTGAGGATAGGTTCATTCTCCTTGGCTACCTTTTCAGTAGTTTGGTTTGTTGTTTAAATTTTATCTCTAGCCAAGCCCCGTGTATATCAAGAACTTGTTTGATGGTGACGTGTTCCATATTTTGACTGTATTGATCTTTTTTATTGTAGTTTTGTCTACCTGCTCATTATTCAGCTTCATATTATACTACCAAAAAAACACTACATCTAAGCATTCATATTTTCTGTGATCTTTTTCGACGACTGAATTTTGTGCTTGAACAATGCTGCTCGGGTTTTTTCCAATCGACATTTGACTTCCATAACAAGTTGATGGTAGTTCCTAAGTAGGTAATTTTTGGTACTCCTTTGATTAGTTAGTTTGTATCTGTCAAGGTTTTTTTTACAGATTTGGGCGTATTTTTTCTTAAATTTGTGGCTACTCGCTACAATGGCGGAATCATCAGCATACCTGATGTAGTGGATGTCTTCTTCGTCAACTTTTTTTGCAATCTTGCAGTTGAGAGGCTTTTCCCTCATCATGCTGGGATTCACTTTCACAACATTCGTTTGTTTCCGTTACAGGTAGCTGATAATTCATACAATTAATGTTAGCTAAATTAACAACTACATTATCAAATATCATCTTTTAACAGGAATTCTCACAAGGATACGATGATGAAAAACAAAATAGAATTCTGGAAGGCAACTTTGAAATTTAAGACACTTTTCCTGTGTAGATAGGCCAGATCTTATATTCCTTTGTTTATTTAAATAATATTTACATGCATTCAATAATCTTTAAATTGTAATTGCGAACATTCTTAACATAGTAACTATGCCAAACGTGAGTTATTGAATTAAATCGCTATCTATAAAAATAACCAAAATTCTTGGCAACAACTTTAGTCAACGGAAAAATCGACTTCGGTGATCAAGACCTTTGTCGGGACTTTAAACAGGTAGGTAAACATTAAAACCACATTAAAGTCTTATTACTTGCTGAAACCATTAACGAAGTGTATGTGAGCAATATGTTGCGTTGAATATTGACGATTTGCCATATTCATATCACAAGATAACCACTAATACAGAACGTAAACAGCACGGACGGTAAGTAAAAGTAGGGATCACAAGGCAGGGCAAGGTACAACTAACGTAACTAGTCTTTATCCTGTAAGTTCTTTGCAGGTAGAGTCAATATGTTCCATTTCGCTTACTCCTGCTAGTCGCGAATAGCATTGCTAGCCTTTTCTCGGACAGCACGCAGCTAATGTCAGATGTCACTTAATAAAGGTCTTTTGTGCTTGCGCATACGCTATGTTCAAACAACAATAACTCCTAAAGTAATAAACATACAGTTGTGAATTTAATGTTGTATTGTAGCTTAACTCAAAAACTTTCGATTTAGTGAAAAAAAAGTAAAGGTTATCGGGACTACTTTTGCATTGATTTGCAATAGTTTGTTGATTTGCATAATTTTTTTACCCTTTTTTTGCATTTTATCTTTTTTTCAAAAGTTGAGAAAACGTTAACACTTTGTTTTGAAATGTTGTTGATAGACAGTTTTATTGTACGTCGAATACGCCTATTTTTATCTCAGTAAGACGAAAACTTTAAGAGATATGAACGTTTTTGTTCACACGTTCATCAAAAAAAAACAAAATGGCTGCCATATGGCGGGGTGGGGTAGTATATAGTGTAATTGTGTATTAAAATAGTTGCTTTACATGTATTTAGATTATCGCTAGTTCATAACCGTACACACTGTATATTTCCAGACGTTTCGGGGTCTCGGTCAGAACCACAACTACCATTCAGGAATAAGGGGGGATGGGTCCCCTTATCTCCGAAACCATAAGCTATACAATTTTCAAAAGATCTTTTTAAATTTAAGTATAGCCCATTACTCACCTGAACTTTACTGGGGAAAAATAATCTACAAGGAGATAACCCCTAGCCCTCTTATTTTATTATCATTTTGGCGGGCAAATTATAGAATTAAATATAAAAAATTTTACCCATCTATCTCCGAAACCATAAGAAAATAAAAAATTATAATTGTTTCTAACGGGTCATGTAATATATCAAATCACAGAGCGCATTATGACGAATACAAATGTATTTTTTTAATTTTTTTAAAATGAATATTTTAAAATATATTAAAAAAATTTTTAAAAAAATTACCCATTCCCCAAACTATAAGACCTACATTTTTTTGTTTATTGAAAATATGAAAGAATCCCTAATTCTATTATTTGGCCCCCAAATAATAGAATTAAACGGAAAATAAATTATTACAAAACTCCCATAGTAATTTGAGAAACAAATTATACAATTAAATGGAAAATAAAGATTCAATTTTCAAGCGCATCATGTAATATGTCCGATAAAAGGCTCATTATGTGAATTACAAATATATCATATTTTTAAATCATTTGTTTAAAAGATATTAACGAAAATATTAAACATCGACTTAAGTCCCACTTTAGAAACTACACTATTTAAATTTTGAAAAATATATTTTATTTGTATTTTTTAATGATTTGAATAACAGATTTATAATTTAAAACTTGACCTATTTTGCAGTTTATCTACAGAGCCTCAAAACTCAGAGAGTAGATTATAAAAGACTTCTCTGAAAGTTTATTAGCAAAATAAAACTCTAATGTTAATTTTTGGGTGCCAAATTAGAAAATTAAATACATATGTATTCTGATAAAAAACAAGGGAATCCTGAAGCTGATAAAATAAAAAGTCTATGTGTGGAAAATCAAAGTGTATATTTTTTATAAATTTAAAACGCTTCCTTTAAAAGATATAAGGGTAAATATAAGAAAATGCACTCATTCCCTGCTTGTCTGAAACTGGAGTATTCTGGTAAGATTGAAATGAATGTTGAAAAGTCACAGATTTCATACAAAAATAAAATTTTGAATGAATTTTGTAACCATTTGTATATTAAAAGAAAAGGCAACAGTTATTTTATTTAACACTAAAATTTTCTATGAAGTATATAATACTTTTGTCAACAAATTGTCTAATCAACAACAATTTTTGATTTTATACTATAAATTTAATTTGTGGTTCAAATATATACCGAATTTATCTATTGTCATTTTAGCGTGCAATAAAACTCGTTTTAATCACGGAAACATCATTTGTATATGACGTCAATAAGGATGTTATTTTTATAGCATACTGATATATAGAAAGTGAGCAATTACAGTTTCAGAACATGCGCAACTTGGCCAAAAACAAATAAGTCACCAATATTTAGCACATTCTGATCGAACACATCATAGTTACTGAAAAATATTCAAATAGAAATGTCCTTACCTTTCTCGTCAACATCTTCCTCCATGTTGTACCTTCGATGAGTCAAAAGAAAAGCCCGCGGCATCCTCAATCGAAAACTCTTTTTTTTGTTAGAAAGTCCAACACTCGCGAAAATTTTTACTTTACTTCACTTCAAAAATTCGTTTCAACTCAACAGGTTGCATCTAAACTCGTCAATGTGACAGCAACCGATTTTTGAGAAAAACGCTGATAGCTGTCATCGCTCAGCCATCATAATCTCCACGCGCACACTTGATCGAAGCGGAATATTTTTGAGTAATATCAGTAGTGGTTAAGGACTCACTGGCTGGAATATCCCAAGTAGCTGTTCTATATTTACATATTCGGACGCGTGCCAAGTTTTTCAGGTAGTAGTAGGGATAGGAAGATGCTAAAGCTTTATGAAAGTGGAGTGCGTACAGGGGAATGGATGCCGGGCGTCCCTTAAGCCGTCTTAATATGCCGACGACGCGAAGACACGTCCCATTGGCCCTCCCGCACTGAGTAAGAAGCATGTGCTGTTGGGTTGTGGGGTGCACGAGTTTCAGCTTTCAGCACAACTTTAAATAATGAGAATCGATTAATTTGCCCAAGCGAGTATTATGATTTCTTTTCGATGATCAAAGAGCCTTATTTCTTTATATTACTGGGTTGCACTGATATATTTAAACGTAGAGCAGAATTTTTATTTATTTATTAACCAATAGATATACACAATAATATCAGGACATTATTTCATAATCTCCACAGAGGTAATCGGAGTTACCTGTTCGTGGCCTTGGCATAAAACCTAAAACTAATAATATATAAACCTCTCCTATGGAAAATATATACTTAACATAAAGGAACATATCTAAGAATACATTAAATAAAAAAGAACATAATAGAAAAAAATAAATAAATAAGAGTTAATTGTTCAGGAAGTTTCAATAACAATGGTGACTTTTGTCAGTTGCCTATCTGATTCTGTTATTCTCTTTATTAATTATCCAGTTTTTTAACATATTTTTTATTGCACTTACATTACTTAACGCTTTTAGTTCATTTGGAAGACTGTTGTATACATTTATTGCTCTTATAAAACTGCGTTTCTTACTGACTGTTTTAGATCTATGTGGGAGAAGAATGCTCTTGTTCCTCGTAATACTGTTTGAGTTCAGGATTTTTTCTTTCAGAGTAATGTAGTGATATTTTAAAGATTCAAGTGAGAAAAGCTCCTCCAAATTGTTATGTGAGTTTGTTTTATTCTTGTTTTCGATTTTTAATAGTTTTTTCTGGTGGCTTTGCAGACGTTTTGTAGCGTTGGAGTAAGCTCCCCCCCAGGCAATGATTCCATAGTTGATCATGCTGTGGAAAAATGCGTAATACAACTTCATCAATGTGTCCGTTTTCATAATCTTATAGGGATTATAGAATACAAATCCTAAATACTTTGTTTTTCTAAGAATGTATTCTACATGTTTATCCCACTTCATTCTGTAATCAAAGATGATTCCTAAATATTTACATGATTCCACCCTATTCAGGTTTTTCCGGTTGACTGAAATGAAATGTTTAGTGTCTAAGTGCTTCTTGGGAAATAACACCACAGTTTAAAGAAAATTGCTGTATATTCCAAACGTTTCGGGGTCTAGATCAGACCCCGTTGTCAATGGTTAAGAAACTACGGATTAAAAAGGCACAATTCTAAAATGTAAATTAAAATGTTTAGGTTTTAACGGAACACTTATGTTGCAATTTTCGAATGTCATGTAAACAGTTTTGTCCAAATTTAAAGATAGTTTATTTTTAAAACTAGCCAGTTACTTATAGCTTCAAGATAGTTATTTATTTTTATCTCTACTTCAGCCCAACTTTCTCCTATAGATATAACCGCTGTGTCATCCGCAAATGATATTATTACGTCATCAGGCATAGTTAGTAAGTCATTAACGTACAGAATGAATAACAATGGCCCCAGTACTGTTCCTTGTGGAACACCTGTTCGAACTTCACAGTATTCACTTACAACCTCATTTACTTTAACACGCTGTTTTCTGTCTTGCAAATAAGAAGTCATGAGCTTATAAGCTTTGCCTCTTATTCCATAACAGTATAGTTTTTATAATAATATCTTGTGATTGACAGTATCAAATCAAGAAATGTAGTTGCAATTGGGGTACTTTTATCAAGCTTTTCATACATTACATTTGTTAGAAAATTTAATCCTTTGTACCTATTTTCTTCATGAAGCCATACTGTTTTTTTAATAATATTTTATGCTTGTTCACAAATTCTAATGTAAATAATTTTTTCCAAGATTTTAGCTCCATTATATATCAATGAGATGGGTCTATAATTTGACATGATAAGATTTTCTTTTCTTTCTTTTCTTTGGTTTTGTGAATTGGCTTTATATCAGCTCGCTTAAGTGCATCAGGCCAAATGGATCTTTCTGTACACAAATTAATTATGGAATCGTCATATAATCAAATGAAGAAAAAATATATTCAAAAACAGATAAGATACAATAGAGAAAAAATATTTTCCCGGTAGTTACGAACCACGTTTGACTTCATCCGACAGCAGTATAACCCACATCAGTAAACTCGACGCATTTTCTTAATCAGCGCTTTAAACGTTCTTCGTTTCAATTCATATAATTTAGTTAGTCTGATGTTAGCTTTTATTGCAATTACATTAAACTTGTATGTTTTGCTTGAATAAAATTTATGTTTTAAATTTTAAAACGGCTTTTTCGAAATTGAAACTTTAAGTGGCGCAGCTCAGTAGTATCGTGGAAGTTTTCTGTGTATAAGAAAAACTTCATTATTGAACGTTTATCCGCGATTGAACGAATTTTTGTTTGCCGTTAGTTCCTGTAGCAGCATCGACGCTTACCTGCAGAACGCCAACAAAGCGAAACAGATGCATCGATCAATCAGCATTTTACTGTAAGTAATTCATGTCAGACTCCTCTGTTTCTAATCCTTTAACTGACCCTAGTGCAGAATTAGATTTAGTAGAACAAATTTCGAGTTTAAGAATTTCAAAAAACAATTTCGAAAACGTAGATCGTAGTAATAGCTTAAGTAATAATAGCGTAATGGCTCCACCAGTATTTGATGTTAAAAATTTGGTAATTTTACCAAACTTTGATGGAAACTCCAGCGATTTATACGATTTTATAAATATAGCGGCTACTCTTATTGCATTTTATTATGATAACACCAGTGTAGGCAACTTACAAAACCTACTTTTGTTCCGTGGCATTTTAAGTAAATTAACCGGAAGAGCCAAGGAAGTTGTATCAATTTATGGATGCGAAACGTGGGAAGATGTAAAGACGGTGCTCATTCAAAATTTTGGAGACCAGAGGGACGAAAATTCTTTAACAAGGGATCATGTTAAATTAAGACAACAACTCCAAGAGACTCCTTTACAGTTTTACGAAAAATGTATGGCAACGCTAAATACATTATGCAACTATATCGATTTACACAATAATAATCCAGTAATCAAAAACAGTAAAAAGGATTTTTTCCGAAAACAAACCCTGACCACATTTTTGGCAGGATTGCGAGAACCTTTAGGATCCACCATAAGAGCTATGAGACGCGACAATCTCGCAGTAGCAATGCAATATATTCACGAAGAGAATAATATCAGATACTTACAGAGAAATCAAGCTCCTGTAAATCAACAGTTACTGTTTAAAAAACCACAAGCACCAACACAGATTTTTAGACCCACATGACAGCAACCAGTTTATCGTCATGAGACAACACCCCAGTTTACACCATCATGGCAACCACAGCCTTTCCAAACACAGCAACGCCCCTTTCCAACAGGTCCAGTTCAGATAACACCTAGACCAATTCCACAGCGACGACTTCCGACAAATTCACAAGTATTCGGTAAACCTCAAAATGTTTGGGCCAACAAACCAGGCACTTCGCGACAAATGTCACCTCCTACACCAATGAGCTGTACAATAAGAAATACTATCAAACCAACAGCACAAAGTCAAAATAATAATTTCTTTAGACCACATCCAAATTCACGCCCGAGTTTCACCTTTGAAGAACTATTTAACATCGAACAAGACCATTCCTAAGCAGAAGGACCAATAAGCCATTACCCCGAATATGATCATTACCCAGCATATGAAGCTTATCCAGAATATGAGCCATGCCAAGAAAATGTAGTAGACGAACCTTCACAAATTGAAGAAGAAAATTGCCAAAATTTTCTTTTGGATCCCAAAAAAAAACGGGAGAAATTTAGTAGAATTACACAATATTACAGATAAAAAGGAACTTCCCTATATAACGATTTCGAATCCTCCCTTGAATTTGCTAATAGATACAGGGTCAACGAAATCATTTCTCAATCCCGATTATTGCTAATCAATTTTATAAAGATTCTGTTAAATTTGAACCATTTATCGTCTCATCTATTTTTCAAAATTATTCACAACATTATTGCGCAGAAATACCTTTTTTCAGGAATTTAATTCAAATCATAAATTAAAATTTTATTTGTTTAAGTTTCATAAGACTTTTGACGGATTGATAGGTTTAGACAACTTGAAACTTTTACAGGCACGACTCGACTTTCCAAATTCGATACTTTTAACTCAAAATTCGACTTACCGATAAATTATTACGAAACTAACAAAACTCAATTCTATTCAATAATACTTGATCCCCATACAATAACACCTGTTAGACTACCTGTTAAAGAATTTGAAGGCAATATAATCCTCCCAAAACAAAATATTCAAGGAACACTTCTTCAGGATACATTGACCATAGCCAACAACTAGCTTGCGCGGGCAGAATTGATAAACGATACAAATGAGGAAATACCAATCGCCCTTATTGAACCAGTGGATACCATGATAATTAATTTGGAAGAATATCATCTTTTCACAAACGAAATTTATCAACAAAATTCACCACAAAAATGTAATATAGAAGAACTTATAAGGACAGAACATCTGAATAATGAAGAAAAACACCATATTTTGAAACTTTGCGGAAAATTCTTGGACATTTTTCATCGTCCTGATGAACCGTTAACTTTCACCAATCAGGTGAAACATCGGATCAAGACAAAGGATGAAATACCGGTTTACACAAAGACATACCGTTACCCATATGTTCACAAACAGGAGGTCCAGAATCAAATTTCGTCAATGCTAGAACAAGGTATTATACGCCCCAGTGAATCACCGTGGTCATCACCGATATGGGTTGTCCTAAAAAAACAGGACGCTTCAGGGAAAACTAAATGGCGAATTGTAGTGGATCACAGAAAAGTGAATGAGAAAACTATTGATGACAAGTATCCAATCCCAAACATCACCGACATGTTGGACAAACTTGGAAGAAGCCAATATTTTACAACATTAGATTTGGCCAGTGGCTTCCATCAAATTGAAATGACAGAAGAAGACATTCCAAAAACTGCCTTTAATGTCGAACACGGCCATTATAAATACGTGCGGATGCCATTTGGGCTCAAGAACGCCCCCGCCACGTTCCAAAGAGTCATGGATAATGTACTAAAGGGACTACAAGGAACAATTTGTTTAACGTATATGGATGACGTCGTCTGCTTTTCTGCTTCTTTACAAGAACACATCGTCAACCTTTCAAAGATTTTCCAATGGTTTAAGGAAACTAATCTCAAAGTTCAATTGGATAAGTCCGAATTCCTTAAAAAGGAAGTGGCCTTCCTTGGGCACGTCATCACTCCGGAAGGAATAAAGCCCAACCCTGATAAAATTCAAGCTGTTCTGAAATATCCAATCCCACGAACAACTAAAGAAATTAAGGGATTCCTTGGACTACTGGGATATTATAGAAAGTTTATTAAGAACTTCGCCAAAATTACAAAGCCGCTAACAGCATGCTTGAAGAAAGACGCGAAGATTGAACACACACAGAAATTCATTGAATGCTTTGAGACGTGCAAACAATTATTAGTTAACGAACCGCTCTTGCAATATCCAGATTTTACTCAACCATTTAACTTGACAACCGACGCTAGCAACGTTTCATTAGGAGCAGTTCTTTCCCAAGGACCAGTCGGCAAGGATAAGCCAATAGCGTACGCTTCTCGAACACTGAACGATACCGAGTTGAATTATTCAACTATCGAGAAAGAAATGTTAAAAAAGCCCAACTCTAAGCTAGTAAGATGGCGCCTGAAACTCGAAGAATTTGATTACGAGATAGTTTACAAAAAAGGCAAGACTAACACCAACGCAGACGCCCTTTCTCGAATAGAAATCAACACCAAGGAAGTAGAAGAACTTAAAGAAGAAAAAGAGAAAAATAATGAGGAATTAAATGAATTTATCTCGAGAAGATACTGACAATTCATCAATGTATAATAACCCACCAGACGAACGTGAAGAAGATTTTACATACGAAGACATTCAGCCCTTACACGACATAACTGACACAGATACATCATCAACTGAAACAGCCGATGAAAACCCAGACCTACGTCAACACAACGATAAACGACATAATACCTCTAGCACCGACACAGCTGATGAAGATCCTGACCATAAACAACATAAGGTCAACAGAGTACGTCAAACGTCAACTGTCAAGTACAGACACAGCTGACGAAGTTTCCGATCCATCTCAAGACGAATACTATGATAGAAATACAATTCACACTGAACAGGAAAATCCGATTTTTACAATTCCTATTTCCGAAAAGCATCTAAACTATTCCAATAACCAAATAAGGCTAACTTTTGTTAGATATTGTCCAGTAAAACCTATAACTGAACATATATTTCCAAACAAAGTAAGAATTTATGTTCAAATTGGCAGAAATGAAGCAGGAAGAAACATTATCGAATTTTTCAAAAACTACGTACGATCAAAAATAAAATATGCTATTCATTTTACTCCAGAAAACACGTACCAAGCCACCTGTGAACTTCTTAGACAAATTTTCAAAAATTCATCATATGATTTAGTCAAATGCATGAAAATTTTAGAAGACGTTAACAACGAACAAAGACAAAAGGAAATTATTAAAGGTTATCACGAAGGACCGAACAATCACAGAGGTATAAATGAAACTGAAGCTGAAATTAGAAACAGATTCTATTGGCCAACATTGAAAAGGGATATAGAGGATTATAGAAACTTTTGTGACAATTGTCAAATGAACAAGTACGATAGAAACCCCTCGAAACTAAAATTCATGGTAACACCCACTCCAACAAGACCATTAGAAATTGTCCACATCGATACCTTTCAAGCAGCGGGACAAAAATTTCTTACTGCCATTGACTCAATTTCAAAATACGGACAAGCATACCCCATAGAGAGTGCCAATGCTATTAACATCCTAAAATCTCTGATGATTTTCATCACCCATCATGGCATACCAACAATAATTGTTGCGGACAATGGTACGGAATTTAAAAATGGACTAATGCAAGAATTTGTGGATACCCATAAAATAATTATACACTATACAACACCAGAAAATCCGCAATCTAATGGGATGATAGAACGGTTTCATTCGACTATCATAGAACATCTTCGTATCTTACAGAAGAATCATAAAAACCTGAACATTAAAGATCAAATGCCTTACGCAATTCTCGGATACAACAACTCGATACACTCAACTACCAAACAGAAACCAATTGAAATTCTAAACGGACATTTCAACAGTCACGATCCTTTTGACGTCGACATTAACAAAACTCTTATCAATAACTATGCTCAACAACATCGCCAAAAAACTAAAATTATTTATAAAGAATTAAATCAACGAGCTACTGAATTCAAAGAAAGGGTTATTGAGAATCGAAATCGCCACAGACAACAACCTGTTAATTATGAACCAAATGCAAGGGTGTAAACGAAAACCACTCAGAAAATAAATAAACTTCTCCCGAGATTTTCACCAAAAATCGTAAAATCTGACAACAAAGTTATTGTAAAATTTCATAATACAAAACTCCACAAGAAAAATATTAAACACATGCCAAGAAGAAAATTTAATTTGACAAAATCATCCTTACAGATGCAGCCTGATCGCAGCCGAGAAAATAAGCATACTAGACCTGAAGGACAATCCAGGGATCCTTCCCCTCAAGCTGGGACCAGCAAAAATTCAAATCAGTTCCCATGACTTCATCCATTATTACAATTTGACGCCGATATCTCAAGAACTCAATGCTATTGAAAATCAGTATGAAGAAGTAGCAGCAGCAATAACTAAGAAATTAAGCACGGCCTATTTTAACATAATTTTGATCGAGCTTTAAAGTACCAACTAGAAAGTGCTAAGCTAAAATTGCAAGCTATATACCCTCATCCTAGAAACAAGAGAGGACTTTTTAACTTTCTAGGCACTGCGGTGAAAGCAATCTGCGGAAACCTAAACCAAGAAGATGCCAAAAGGTATGATGATGCAATATCAGAAAAATCAAAAGAATGTAATTAAAAATCTAAATCAGCATATGTCGCTTACAATTGGAATAATGGACAATTTTAATAAAACAGTGTCACTAATTACTCACAATCAAAGAGTAATTTCCCAAGAAATAAAAAATATCAATGATGATTTTACAAAATGTATTTTTGATTTTAATCACTACATGCAAGCTCGTAATATTCTAGATCAACTCAATATATCTTTACAAATAATTATTCAATTAATAACTGATTTGGAAAATGCCATTACTTTTGCTAAAATAAATGCACTACACAATAGTATAATTAAACAAAATTAAATTGAATGGATAGCCGACATATTACTCGAAAACCATGATAAGACGCAATTATTATTTACAGAACAAAGAGACTTAACAAAATACTACGAAATAATTTCTGTGGATGCATATTACTCGAATACCGATATAATTTTTGTTCTGCACTTTCCATTGTTGCACACCAAAAGTTTTACCCACTATCACCTCTACTCAATTCCAACAATTAACTCAACCACCATCATTCCTCCCCTTCCTTATTTGACATTGAATCCAGAAATTCATCAATATACGAGCCAACCATGTAGACGAATCGACACCCAGTATCTATGTACGAGTACAGCCATCCAGTATAGAACACCCGACTGCATCTCACAAATCCTTCAGCTCGTCGATGAAGAAGCCCTTTGTGACTATGTAAAGATTTTCATCAACACCACACTCATCGAGCAGATTACAGACGCCCACTACATTGGTATATTTCCAAGCCCAACAAAAGTTTCAACAGCTTGCGAAACTACCAGTATATTAGAAGCTCATGGAACATTTCTGATTCAACTTCCACCTGGATGCGAATTCAGTACCTCTCAGCACAAATTTGTAAACAAGAAAGAAGCCGTCAGGGAACAGCCCATGACACTCCCTAAAATTAGAACAGTTGTTCGCAGTCCACTAAAGAAGACCTATACAACTTGAAAGAGTTCCTCTAGACGAATTGCATAAACTTCAAGAAGAATTCCATAGTCTACATCCAACAGAACTCTTGAAACCAAACTCAGATAACACCCATTTTTGGACAACCCCATTATACATATTGGTTTTAGGGGGTATATTATGGATAACCTATAAGTTCTACGACAGACTAACATGCCTTAGAGGAAGACACACAACACCTACATCTTCAGGGGTGAACCCAGTCCTGTTCATCCCTCACAGGACTTCCCCAAGGGATGGAGAAGTTACGAACCACGTTTGACTTCATCCGACAGCAGTATAACCCACATCAATAAACTCGACGCATTTTCTTAATCAGCGCTTTTAACGTTCTTCGTTTCAATTCATATAATTTAGTTAGTCTGATGTTAGCTTTTATTGCAATTACATTAAACTTGTATGTTTCGCTTGAATAAAATTTATGTTTTAAATTTTAAAACGGCTTTTTCGAAATTGAAACTTTAAGTCGGTTATTAAGTAAGTATGATAAACTGTGAATAGTTTCTTATTGCAGATAACAGTTTATCGTCCTTTTTCATCGACTGACCTCAAAAAGGAAATTGATTTTCCGAAAATACGGCGTATTTATTTTGCATAATTCCGACAGGAGATTATGGAATTTACTGAGTTTTTCTCTCTTATTTTTTGAAAACGTCTTAACCGATTTAAACAATGTACACTATTTTCTACCACCAGGGGCCTGTTTCATAATCAACTTGTAACTTGTACTTTTGTAACTTGTAGAATTCAACGTCAAAATTTTTGTACAAGTGTCAACTTGTAAAATCAAAAATATTAGTAATCGAAATGTGCACGAGAATAGCACAGAACACAGATCATGCCAAAAAACAGAGAGTAGCGCAACTATTGGCGAATATGTTAAATAATTAAATAATGATGTTTATACAAAGCCAATAAATAATGTTTTTAGATTAAGTTAAAAATGCTACATAGAAAAACGGAAATAAACACAGGTTTTGAAAATATAAAACGGTATGTTTCCAATCTTAAATTGTGATCAGAAATAAATAAGTTTTAACACATGTGATAAATGTTGAAGAGCTATGAAATAATGACAATAGATATTTAATAGGATCCCTCCTCAAATACAGGTGACATTAACACCATATAAAACACATTTAAAGGTAATTAATCTCATAACTTTAAATCTTATGAAACACACGTATTGGTAAATTTTACATCTTAATTTATTTATTACAGGTTAATAATTCTTCTATTGTCAGAGGAGTAAAATGCAGCGGTGTTTATAACCAGAGGCAAATGCATGTTGCTGCTTTAATATATCTTTAAAAAATAAGCAATTAACAACAATGAGTAACATTCATTGGTCAAATATTCAAAACGAAGTTCATTCAAGATGTTTTCATCGGTGTCCAAGACTAAATCTTGTCCAAGATGATCAATAACTCATAATGAATTATTCCAAGACTCTTAAAACAAGTATTAGAGACAGACACAATATTTAAGTTTAATTGCAGAAGTAATTCCTGAAATGTTTAAAAGATGAAATACATTTGCATTTGAAGACGCATCTTTGATTTTTTTATACCTAATCCAAAGTGAATTTTAATTATAACAAAGTGATTACACACTGGTTCTTTGGGAATAACACAACATGAACTTGAAAGTCTGTATATATCAAAAGACCAAACATTTCAAGGTCTAAATCAGACCCCATTGTCAATGGTAGTACACAAAATGAACAAGAAATTATATTGTTCATGGAAATGGGATAATACTGTGATTGCCACACATTTTTTCACACTTCTTGCATTTTTAAATAATTTTTGGTATATGATAAAAGTATTTTGCTCATATATGTTCTTGTAAACCTCTGTCCCATTAATCAAATGAAAAGTACTTTTATTTCTGTATATATTTCAGAACCTGATGGTTTCATGATAATCAAACCATTTGTTAAATACTCCAGATATTTATCAAAGAATACTTGAACATTCTGTTTTAGTTTTATCACATTTTGTGGCAGAATTTGGCTTGTAAGGATTGCTACATGTTTTTGGGTTTGTAACTAAAGAAACAGTAGTTATTACCTTAAAGTTGATTAATATTTTCATCAGTTATGAAACACAAATTGTTCATGATACTCATAATGTTTTACTGCTTCCATCAGTTTCATTTTGTCTTCAAAATGTTATGAAGATATTCAAGATACTTGCTTAAATTAATTAAATAGTTATACAAAGGCTTCCAGTAACATACATTTAAGCTCATGCCATTCACATTCTGCAGCAAATTTATATTTATTTTTTACATTGGTTTGAATGAAAATATAAAAAAATCAGATTTCCTAAGTACAAAAATATATTACAAATGTGGTTAAATATTTTAATACACATTTATTTTAAATATGCACAACCAAACTCAAAGCAGATTCACAATGCTATGCCTAACTTCAATCTGAACTGCTTTACATTGATAACAGATAATATTGCTATTCAAATAAAATATTCTATCAAAAAGAAACATATTCAACTTTTTTTAAAATTTAAATATAAAGCCACAAAGTAAAAAATATATATATATATATATTAATCGTTAAAAACTCCTAGCAAAGTCCTAAAAAGTGAAATTTATAATATATATGCTAGGTAATTTTAAGGAAATAAGTAATATTACTTTCTTTTTATTATAAACATGTATCATTATTGTATCATGTAGAATGAAGAAACTTTATAATGAAAAATAGGTGATGAGCATGATAGTGTAATAACTTAGCATTATTTTAAAACCATTTTTGCAAAAAAATTCCACAGGTGTTTGAGTGGTTTTTCTTGAAGAAGGTAAGCCGCGTATCACAAATAAAGTTTTGTTAACAGATTTTTACTTCTCAATTAATTATACTAGGTGTTTAAAATAGCAAAAACTCTAATTTTGGCAGTTTTTGTGACTTCTCAGCAACAGAGTAAAAATTTAAAGAATCAAATGTAAATGTGTTGTATGCGCATTTTTAGAACCTACTAAATGAGATTTTGACCGATATTATTGGTAATTAACCAATAAATAAATGAGTTATTCGCGAAAAATGTGAAAAAGGCACAATTTTCAATCACTTGTAACTCTTATCTAAAAAAATTAGAACGATAAAACTTGGCAAAAAGTTTCATGGCTTTTCTCACAAGTGTAATTTTTTATCGAGAGCTCTTTATTTTTGGTGCTATTTACAACGCTCCTATTCTGCATAAAATTACTTTTTGATCAATCTGAATGGAACATGTTAATTATAAAATCTTTCTTTTTTTTGGGTTTGTTCTACTGTCTGTAAATTTAATTTGAAATTCTGCATTTTGGTATTCGCCAACGCCAACGTTGGAAACGGAATTTGCTACTGAACTTGTGTCTCAAAAATTGTGGATTTTTGTCTATGTGATAAATTAAGTGTCAGTGTTTAACTAGATAAAATAAACATTCTATATAAGTGATCATTTGTTAAGTTAATTGCAAATAAAACTGGTAATTTTAATTTAACTGAAGAGACAAAAAAATAAATGTCCAAATAAAAACAGCTAAACAATCTGTAAAGTGAGTAAACAACCAACAGAGCGGAAGTGTAAACAAATTGATTAAAACTGAGGCGCCTCCTGATGAGCGGACAATTTTAGAAAGTGGGTGAAAAACCGTAAGTGCGTTAAAGTTTTAAAATACGTAATTACCGCGTGGCAACATGGCGAGCGGTGAAAATGCTGCTTTATATAATGAATTATATAAATTAAAAAAAAGTGATCTAATAGACATAATTTTATACCAAAAGGTACCTGAACATCTACTTCAGAATTCTGCACTTAAATTGCTTCTGCATCAAAGTGATAAACGGGAAATTAAACCAGTTGACCGTAGTGAGATAAATGTAACATCGTGCATTCAAAGTGAAAGTGAAAACGATAACTACTATAAAACTAAATTAATTTATCATTTAGAGGACCGGATTAAAGAGCAAAACGACATAATTCAAGTCCTTAAAACTCAACTAAGTGATAATAATAAATGCTGTATTAAATTACATGAAAATTCAATGAAATTTGCAAACGCAGCAAAAAGGGTAGAAGTTCCAGAGCACAACGGCACAGACGTACCTGGTGCAAATAAGCCAGCTGTCAAACCAACTGAAAAATGTAACGAAATCAAAACATCTGCAAGCGTCACAAAAGAAAAGAAAACTAGAATCCCAGGTAAAGCACACGATAGTGGGCAAAATTCTAAAAAAACACAAATGAAACAGAGTGACTTGAATACCAGTGCTGGTTTGAACGACCGAAGAAAAACCAGGCAAAAAATTGAAGGTACTTTAACAAACATAAGCTTGAAATCAGCAGAAAGGCTCTCGTTTGTGCATATCTATAACCTGCATCCCGAAACAAAGGAGGAAGAGGTACTTGTACATGCACAAAATCTCTGTTTAGCAGCGACTTGTGAAAAGCTGACTGTCAAAGATCCAACCAGGTACAGTTCATTTAAAATTGGAGTACCTACTTCAAACCTCAACCTAATTAATAAGGAAGAGGCGTGGCCAAAAGGAGCATACATTAGGCCTTTTTTTCACCTCACCAAGAAAAAGAGGATGAATTCATAAATATATGCATTGTTCACCAAAATATTCAATGCATGCGACAAAAACTAGATGAAATTGACGTTATGATTAAGACAACTGACTTGGAAATCAGCTTCTTCTGTGTAAGTGAACATTGGGCCGTAAATACTGACGAAATGGAATCCTACATATTAGATGATTATGTGTTATCATCCTATTTCGTTCGCAAGGACCATATCAATGGAGGCTGTGCCATCTTCAGCCATTCAAAATTTTCTTGTGTAGAACGTAAAGATATTGTAGATGTCTCACTGGAACTCCACTGTGAAATGGCAGCCATAGAGATAAGTAATACTAATATAATTGTAATTACATTTTACATTCCCCCAAATGAGGATTTAAATATATTCTTTAATCTTTTGACAAATGTATTAAACAAAATCGATAATGAAAATAAAATTGGCATCCTAAATGGAGACTACAATATAAATTTCAATAACAATGATAAAAAACTATGTAATTTACTAGACATAACTCAAAGTTTTGGATATGTAAGTACAATCAATGAAAATACAAGAATTAACACTTGTATAGATAATATTCTTATATGTGAAAACATAACTAATTACAGTTCTTTTGTATTTGACTATGGTCTGTCAGATCATAGTGCAGTTGGCATTCAATTTCAAATCCCAATAAATTCTGTAGTATATGAATGCAGCCTTTACAAATCTGTAACCCAAACAGGGTTAAATCTATTTTTTTTATCGTTAAATGCAGCAGATTTTAGTTTTATTGATGATCACATGATAGATATTAATTATAAAATGTGCAAGTTTATTAATGTATTATCAGAGGCGGCTAATGTATGTTTTCCTTTAAAAAGACAAAAACATAGAACGCATAGTATTACTCCTGTACCGTGGTTTAACGATAATCTAAAAAGGTCCCGCGAGCTTGTTCACTTTTTGCTTGAGGTTAGTAAAAAGTCACCAACAGCTGCAAATAAAAAATTGTATCACGAATTTAGGATAAAATACAGACGTGAAATAATATTAGCAAAACAAAAAGCGAATTCTAAATATATCGAGAATGCCATAGATAATCCAAAGAAACTCTGGAATGTTATTAACAAATGTAAGAAAATTAACCCAATGGAAAGTACAAATTATAGTTTGATACCTGATGATTTCAAAACATATTTTAAGAATGTTCCTGACCAAATTATTGAAAATATAGCCACGGGTACTAGTTATTGCGATTTCCTAAGCAAGAATAAAAATGTTACCAACTTTGAATTCAATGAACTAACTATCGTTGAAGTGAGAGATGCAATTAAAAAAATGAAAAATAAAAATGCATGTGACATACATGGTTTAAATGCTATTATGATAAAAAAAATAGTCAATATAATAAATATTCCATTGTTCAAACTATTTAATATGAGTCTTAATGAGGAAATTTTCCCAGATATTTTAAAAGTTACACGGGTTATACCTATACCTAAAAGGGGGAATAACAAAGCTGTTGATAATCACAGACCCATTGCCATAGTTTCAATAATCGGAAAAATTTTTGAATCTTGTTTGAATAAAAAAATGATGAGACATCTTGAAAACAATTGTTTGCTTCATCAGAAACAATACGGTTTTAGGGCAAATAAATCTACTTCAATCGCAATCGTAGACTTAACAAATAATATTTGTAAAAGTCTAGAAAACGGTGTCTTCAATGGAGCCCTATTATGTGACCTACAAAAGGCCTTTGACTGCGTCTCTTGGCCAATACTCTTACATAAGCTAGAGTATTACGGTTTCGGACCAAGGAGTGTAAATATAATTAAAAACTATTTAGATAAACGTCCTAACATAATAAATTACAACAATAAAATGTCGGAGCCCTATGAAATGTCCTACGGGGTACCCCAAGGTTCTGTCCTTGGCCCTACCCTATTCTTGGTATACATAAACGATATAAAGATAGAGGTACCAGACGTTGAACTATATCTGTTCGCTGATGACACAGCCGTTACCACAGAAATGGATAACTTTGAAGATCTTTCTTTAAAGTTAGATGAAATTCAAACTAAACTTAAAACGTGGTTTGATGCAAATAAATTAAGCCTCAACGAAGCCAAAACCGAAAAATTCTATTTCACATTAAAAAAATTAGATGATACATGTCAACATAATGTAAAATTTCTTGGTGTAAATCTGGACCAAAAACTTCTGTGGCATTCCCATGTGGAACAAGTTTCGGCTAGTGTTTCCAGAAATATATATATTTTAAGAAACATTGCCCAATTAACGGATACAAGGGTTACCATGATGGCATTTCATGCTTTAATAATGACGCGCCTAACCTATGCAATACTGGCATGGGGACATTCCCCTGCAGCCAACAGGCTCTTCAGCATGCAAAGAAGAGCTCTAAGAATCGTGGCAGGTCTCGGATATAGGGAAGATTGATGTCAGGCTTTTACGTCGTACAACGTACTCACCCTACCTAGTATTTATATTCTGGAAACAATTAACAGTAAAAAACTTAAACTTTTATACCACGCAAGATTCTCAACATAATTACAAGACAAGAAATCGTGAAAATATCACCCAACCATATAATAGAATCAATCGCTCGCAAAATGCCATAAACTACTACGGTCCAAAATTTTTGAATAAATTACCACGGGAAATTAAAACCTTACCAATAAAGCAACTCAAACAAGCCGTAAAATTTTTCTTAATAAAAGCTAGTTGCTACTCTGTTGCCAATTATTTTGAATTGGATTTTGACAAAAAATTTTTCAAATTGTAAAAATTGTTAGTCATATTTTGTTATTATTATTAATTTGTTTTTCGTATATTATAATGTATTTGTTTTTTACAATTTTTTGTTATATATGTGTATGTATGTATGTATATATATGTATATATGTATGTGTATATATTTTATTAATTGACGAATGTAAAACTTTTGTATCTCACATGAATAAACATATCTATCTATCTATCTATCTATCTATCATACATATTAGTAGAGGGGGTCCTAATTTCCCCTCACGGTAGAACAAAAATAGCATGTCAGCAAATTGACATGACGTTTAAAATGCTTTTTCCAAGCAAATTACTTTATATACGAGGATAAATCAAATATAATTTGCTATTATGCTTAGAATGCAGTTTCGAGCTAGATTATGTTGTTTGAGGTAGATGTTTGGTTTATGGACACTGGGGAACCAGCCGGGTACGCGCGTATGCGTGGCTTTGTCCTTAATACCTATTGTATGATGTGTGGTCAGTACAGAATACAGCCATGACTAAGCAAGAGTTACATTCGTCTGTTAGGCAACAACAGATTATCATAAAGTTTTAAACCAGTCAAAGCGTTAAAGCGTTAGAAATTCTAACTCATTTGAAGGCAAAGTTTGGGTATAGTACACTGTCTCAAAATCGTGTGTATATGTGGGTGAGAAAATTTAAGGGTGTACGAGAATGATATGAAAAAAATATATTTGTTTTCGTCATAATGAGCCCTTTCATTGGATATATAACATGATGGGTTAGAAACAATTTTAATTTTATATTTTCCATTTAATTCTGTAATTTGCATCCAAAATTAAAAGTAGAGGTTTCTCCTTATTTTTCCAGTAAAATTCAGGAGAACGCAGTACCAAAATGCAGGCTTTCAAACTGAATTTACATACAATAAAATGAAACTAAAAGGTAATTAATTTATGAGGGATGGTACTCAAAGAACTAATAATTAATATGTTCCTTTCAGATGGTTAAAATATTAATTTAGCTCAAAATGGGAGCATTGTAAACTGCACGTAAAATCAAAAGCCCTGGAAACAAATTCAGATTTACAAGGAAACCATCTGACCTGTATATTTGAGATTCTTACCAGTTATTTACCTCGTAGAAATGAAAGATTTTGCCGAGTTTCAAAATCTCAACGCATCTTATACAATAACTATGGACGATTGAAAATTGCGTATGTTTTACAGTTTTTTCCAAATAACTCAATAATTAATTATCCAATCGGCTATATGAACCTATTATTTGGTCGCTATTGAAATTACGTATAAAACAAACTTGGTTTCGACCCTAGAACTTTCCATTCAGTTGCTGAAAAGTTAAAAAAACTGCTAAAATTGCGACTTTTGCAACTTTGAACACTCCATATAATTAATTAAGGAATAAAAATTTGTTAACAACAGTTTTCATGTGTTATGCTATATACATTCTTCAAGAAAAGCCAATCAAATATCTGTGGAATTTTTTTGCAATTGAAAATACTAACTTCCCTAGAGTATAATGAGAAAATGAGAATTGATTTATTGCAAACAAATAAAATAAATTTTTAGCTGAAAGAATATTCTAAAAAATATATTTAAAATTAACAATCAATTTAAATGTGTAATGTAATTTTTTCTTTCGATAATAGTGAATATTATATTATTTATGTGGCGTGTGCAATTGAAAAATCACATACTCTTTGGTCCACGGGAAACTTCATGTTGTAAGAGAAAATATTTATCAAGTGAGTTTACTAAACGTTTCTAAAAATAAAATTAACGGACACGGTGTATGTATGTTAACAGAGAACACACATTCGATGACGCTTCGAGTGTTTATAACTGTTCAAAGATCTCACAAAATAACGTCAACGAAAACCTGTTGAAATCGTTTTTTGGCAAAAACTCAAAATAAATTTGGAACGACCCACGGCACCGTTTCATGATTCACAACCACCAAAGTGCTTTGTGATTTTGCGCATTTTTTTAAGCCAAATTTTGAATGGCATGATTTAATTTTCTTAGGAAATTCGGATAACAAGAAGGTGGTTTTTTTTCCATATTTTAAGATGACGACGAACTTGCATCTACTGAAGCACTGTAGTCAGACATATTAAAAATTTGAGAAGATTATGATTGGTACTCTCAGAAGGAAAAGAAAACACATCAGATTAATTGGCAACACGTTTAAGTTCAAGATCCCCAAAGTTAGCTTAACATTACTTTCATCTAATCTCTACTACAATAACAACAGAAGCCCTTCACCATTCATTTATATACTAAGGATTTGCATTGAAATGCTGTCCAGGAACATAGTACCTATTTAAGTTCAAATTTGGTGAGCTGGGGCTCAAATCATTGCGCTGCATAAAGAGCCCCGCACATTCCTTATGGAAAGTGGCCCCCGATGGATTTGGCTAAAATTTTACTATTTTGTAGATTTGGACGAAATGAACAAATGTCTTCATGGCCGCAAAGTCCGATGAGCGATAGTTTAATTTTATATTTAATGTTAGGGTATACCACGATGAGCTGAATCGGTATATATATCAGAAACTACTAGGACTATTTATCTTAAAATTAATATACAGGGGGTTCTCGAGGAGCTGGCTGCAGTTAAAATAAATTACGTGATCTACGACTTCCGGTTCTACCAGAAGTGGACCCAAACTTTGTTTTTATAAATGGAGCACCCTGTTTTTAGAGCTTTTTTAGAATCTACGATGAATTTCAATATAACTTTATTAAAAATATCATGTCTGAAGGGCTCCAGTTGAAAGTTATTTAAACTTTTTGAAAATTTTGACAGATGCAGCTTTCTAAATTTTTTTTTTTTTTGAAACAAAGAGGACCAGGTCAGAAATTACCAGATTTTGCCTAAATAAAACGTGAAGATTCCTAAATCTTTGGAAACTTTTCAAAAGAATATAATGAGTGTTCTGAAATTGGCCCCGAATTTGGCTATCTCATTTTTTTTCAAATGGATTTTATATTTGAATCCCCATACCTAAATTAAAGGATTTTTGTGGTTATGAGAGATATCTGAATTATCACTAGGCATTTTTGAACGAATCGACAAGAAACAAATGCTGAAGGGTCATCAAACAATGTTTGCTAATAATTTGGTGTTTAAACACAATTATATGGAGAGCATTTATCATGTCTCGTTTAGGATTTAGTAACTAAGTTTCGTTCGCGATACTCGGATAGACCAACACGCACTCATGACACGCTGACGAGGTTCATTCAGAATTGCAAAACAGATCGACAGTTTGTGAAAAAGCAAGAAAAAGAGAAACCTGTCGTAGATAATTAAGAGAATTAAGTTGCAGGCTTCGCATGCTTAAGAGCATATCCAGAAAATTCCTCAGAGATGTAGGAATATCTATAATTAGTTTTCAAAGGATCCTAAAAAACATCTGCATTCTCGTTAGTTAGAAATTTAAGAACAGGTGACGCTCAAAGACAGAATGATCTTTCGAATTCATATTAATCAAAATTCAGGAAGACAAACATTTTCTACACAAAATGATTTGGACGGATGAGGCAAAATTTATGGAATAGTCAACCACATTACTGCAGTGATACTAATCCACACATTATTTTTAGGTGAGAGATATCTCGAAATTTTAGAAAATGGTTTACATCCATTAGAGTTGACTTAGAATCAGCTGTGGTCTTAATACGACCTCATAATATTGCACCTGTGAATAACTTTTTAGACAGTCATTTTGAAGATCGTTGGATAGAGAATAATGGACCTCATCGACGGCCCCCTCGTTCTCCCTATATCACTCCTTAGCTTTTTTTATTTGGGGTCGAATAATAAATATTTTTTGGTCTATACGGAGATCGTAATGGAAAGGTTTCACATACTTTTTTATAACCATACCAAATTCTACATAAATGGTTAAGAAAGTAAAGTATTGTATATACATTTCTTGAAAGTTCCTTCAAAAACGCCTACTAATAATTCATATATCTCTAATAGCTACACGGAAATTTTAATTTTTCCAAATGTTTCATTTAGTCTTGTAAACTCCCTACTTTTTGGCCTAGATTCCAATGGTTTTGAGGAAAAATGGAGTTGCCATTTGAAAAAAAATGAATTATACGATTTTTGGATTCAGTACCAATTTCTGAGCTCTCCCTTTTTTTGTAACAGTTTTCAAAGATTTAGGAAGCTTTAAGTTTTATTCAGGCAAATTCTGGTAATTTTTGATCTGGCCGTATTTGCTCCACAAAAATAATATTTTGTGAAGAGCTGGATCTGTCAAAATGTTCAAAAAGTTGAACTAACTCTTAACCAGACCCCTTCAGACATATAATGTTTCCAATAAAGTTATCTTAAAATTCATCATAGATTTTAAAAATGCTACAAAAAGCAGGATGTTTCATTTAAAAAAACAAAGTTTGGGTCCACTTCCGGCAGAACCGGACAATTAAAAACTAAAACTAGCTCCTCGAAAACCCCCTGTATACTTATTTTCACATTAATACTCCAAGTGGTTCCTCATATACATATTGACTCAGCTCTTCGTGGTATACTCTGCGTATAAATATCAAATTAACCATAACTTGAAAACCATCAATCATCGGACTTTGCGGCCATGAAGACATTTGTTCATTTTGTTGAGATCTACAAAATATCAAAATTTCAGCCAAATCCACCGGGGACTAGTTTCCATAAGGAATGTGGGGGGGCTTACTAATCCAAAACAGTGATCCTCGTCTAGCCTTGCAGGTGCGTTAGTGAATTTTGGTGTGAAATAGAAAGGAACACATTTGATTCAGGAAGTGATTTTGGTTAAGGGCAAGGCTTTTTTCGGGATTGAAAACTAGCAACTGGCTTCTCTGACGTAGGCTTGTTCTCTTCTAAGATCGAAGAGTAGTTAGTACATCCGCTACTCTACATCAGCAGATCTTTCCTATTAAACTGATTTTAATATTATTTACATACATTTCATCAGATTTAGAAAGTATATATGAGAGATTGTTATAGTAGATATCACAGCTTGAGCTAATCCTATTACAGTTTCGGCACATATTATGAATAGGTGAATTCAACATAAGATTTGTCTTGGACTGATTTACATAGAAAACATGACCTCTCCGAGAGTTATGATTTGGTACCGCAAAATTAATTGTTTCCAACAAGTTTGGTGTATCAACTGGGTTTTGTAGTGATCTATATATAAATAGGCAAAGACAAAACGATTAGGTACCATTTCCTCCGCTGTCTCTCAACCTATTTTCTTCATTTTTGTTTTGTTTAGTAGCTACTGACGACCTTCAGTGCAGAATGCTAATATTAATTTATATTATTGGTTCAGTCATTAAATAAAATATAATAAAAATTCATTATTTACGTCCATACTGTCAACACCAAACAACTGACAGTGCCGCCGCCGCCAGACGGTCAAAACTCAAAACATTGAGTAATTATATATGGAGCGATCGTTAGATGCTGTTATATTTTTAGAGCATGTACTTCTGGAAGTGGCATGCAAGCGTTGTTATTGTTTAGTGGTAAAATAGTCAATGTAGTAGATCAGTATTGATTTTTCGGACGCGTTGCAGTAACTTTCATATTAAATATATTGTTTTTAATGTAAATTTAATTATTTTATTAATATATCATTTTCACAACCTTCTCGAAGGTGTTGTGTAAGAAATTGTCAGACAGCGGACAATAGAGAATGTATTAAATATTTAAGTTCTCCTAGGGTTGTTGGTCCTCTCTTTTCTTTAATATTCGTGAACTTGATTGAAACCGCAAATGATGAAAACTTTTAGGTTTGCAAAAGAACAATCTTCCAATTATTATATCGAATATTTTGCCAGGAGTGGTTCCAGCCAAAAATTTGGGGGTCATTCATTTGTCAAATATTTTTCGAATACCGATATTTGATTACATTTTTATTTTCTTTTTATTTCAATATATTTGTCAATATGAGTGAACAATTTTGGTTATTACAACTACTTCTCCGATTTCTCCACAACTCTGTATCTTATAAAAATATACTTTTTGCAATTTCATGAAATGGGGCCGAATTTCGACCACTGGGCGACCACTAGTTTGTATAAAAAACTTATGCTGGTATTAATTCTTCGATATTCATGGAACTGAGACCCTAAGCTCATTAGTGGATATTTCAATACCTTGTTGTAGATAGGTACCACTAGACCTGAATGATAGAAATTTCAAAAACTTTCTCTGTACGCTTTCCAATGTGTTCTTGTAATTTTTATAAAAGGGGCTCCAGACTAAAGACGCATATTCCAGTTTGGGAAGAATGAAACTAAAGAAAAGTGTTTTTATTGCTTGTAAGTTTGTGAAAACTCCACAGTTTCTGATCATGCAACCCAAGACTTTCATGGATGAGGAATTTACGACAGAAAACTGATTAGAAAAATCCAATTTGCTGCTATATAGGACACCAAGGTCTTTGACTTCATCGCATCTAAGTAGTGGAGTATCTTTGAGTTGGTAAACAAAGTGAATGGGTTCAATCTTACGAGTATATGAGCATACTTTGCATTTTGGTATGTTTGAATTACACCACGCATTTAATTTATTTTATTGTGTTTGTATTAACTGACAATCTTCAGTAGACTTTATTGCTAGGTATTACTTTAGGTCATCCGTGCAAACTAACCTCTTACAGTCCAGTTCAAATAAAATATAGTTAGTGAAAATAAGAAACAACAACGCTCCTAGGTTGGACCCTTGCGTAACGTCTGAAGTAGCAATAAAATTAATTGATTTATGAACGTTGTATGACACATACTGTTCTCTGCGCGATAAATATGACGTTAATAGTGTGCATAGTTCGTTGCTAAAACAAAATTTTCTTAATTTTGCTGCCAAAATCGAATGATCAATTTTATCGAATACCTTCGAAAAGTCTATGTACACTACATCCATCTGGCCTCGAACGTCCATTTCTTCAGGAACGAATTGAGTAAATTCAAAAAGGTTAGTCGTTTTAGAGCGATTTTGCATAAAGCCGTGCTGAAATGGACAAATAAGGTTCTGTATTTGGCGGTAGATAACATTGTAGACAGAAAGCTCAAAGACCTTGGCAAACTTGCTCAGAATAGTTATAGGTCTATAGTAAGTTATGTCCGCTGGATTTCCGTTTTTAAGGATAGGACATACACGAGTAACTTTCCAACAGCTAGGAAAAGTATATGATTCAAGTATTTTATTGAACATAACTAAAAGTGGATAAGCGAGGACATGAGCACAATATTTAATTAAAAAACTTGGTATTCTGTCATTTCGAGATGTCAGTTTGTTTGGAAGTTTTTGGATTGCCGTTAGAATATCTTGTTCCGTTAAGTTAGTTAATTGAATAAGTGTGGAATTAATTTCAGAAGCTTCTGGGGTTGATTATAAGGGGAGTGTCGACAAATACGCTTTTGAAGTATTCCGCGAAACCATTAACTATTTGATCGGGGCTATCAAGCAGGGTTTGCTATATAGTTGGGGAGATAGAACGAGATTTTGCTCGTCATCCTGAAAATGGACAGAATGTATTGTATTAAGTTCGATTCCTGAACTACATCACGTTTCTAGGCAGGCGCCAGTGGAAGTGATAACCGGGGAAAGTTACAGGGTGTGAAAATGGCAATTTTTTTGGTTATGCTCATCATCGAGTAAACGTTCCAAAATTGACTGCACACAAGATTGTGATATATTTAAGCAAATTCCCGAGAGGCGTCTGCCTAGGGCGTTACCATAAAGCTGGCGGACAGGTGTAAACTGGCCAAAAATTGGGCTGAACTTCGTCATTAAGTAAAAAGAACGCCATTTGCACCATTATTTTGCTTACACAAAAGAAATTATAATCCAAAAGGACGTACAGCTAAATGACATAAATATATTTTTCATTACGTCATTAATGTGGTCAGTATGACGTTTTTTAAATGCGAAGCCACGTATTAAGGATTCGGAAAGTGCGGAGAATTTCATGTCGGAACATGACTTTGACCATGACCTTGAACTTGATCGTCCGGGTGATTCCAAGATCAAAGTTTGTTTGAAAAATCAACAATTATAGCTAAATTAGGTGTACGGGGGTTTTCGACATAGCTGATTTCCAACCTGAAATCAGTTTTTCAAAATTCGCAATCCAAGATGGCGGACCAATTTTGGCTGCATACAATATTGTGATATATTTAAGCAAATTCCCGAGGGGCGTCTGCCTAGAGCGTTACCATCAAGGTGGCAGACAGTGGTAAACTTGTCAAAAATAGGAGTGAACTTCGTCATTAAGTAATAAGAACATCATTTGCACCATTTTTTTTGCTTACACAATTCAACTTTTGCTTACATAATTCAGAAGGACGTACAGCTAATTGAAATAAGTAGATTTTTCATGACGTCATTAATGTGATCTGTATAACGTCATGCACCATTTTTTTAAATGCGAAGCCACAGTTTTTATTAAGGATTCGGATAGAGCGGAAAATTTCATGTCTGAATATGACTTTGACCATAACCTTGAACTTGATCTTCTGGGTGATCCCAAGATCAAAGTTTTTTTGAAAAAGTAACAAATTATAGCTAAACTAGGTGTATGGGGGTTTTCGAGATCGCTCATTTCAAATCTGAAATCAGTTTTTTAAAATTCACAATCCAAGATGGCGGACAATTTTTTTGTTTTTTTGAAAAAGTAACAAATTATAGCCAAACTAGGTGTATGGGGGTTTTCGAGGTCGCTGATTTTAAATCTGAAATCAGTTTTTCAAAATTCACAATCCAAGATGGCGGACAATTTTTTTGAAAAAAGTCAACCAATTGATGCACAACCAATTAACGGTAATTGATGTTTTTAATCCTGATCGGAAAGATGACTGATTCAAAGTAGGTATTCCAAATTAAAAATAAATTTGAGGTTGAACTTGGCTACTACTTGTTTTGAAAATCTTCAAAAATTAATTTCATATTCGAAATTATCGACGTCGAAAACCCCGTATACCAAATTGGGAGTAGGTTGGTTGATTTTTGTCAAATTGCCCATTTTCAAAGTCTGATTACGAATCAGATTTTCGCAATCCAAGAGGGCGAACCAGTTTTTCAAACAAAAACTGTTTTGCGTTCCCGCAATTTCTTTAGTGTATTGTTTAAATTCGATTGAATTACTTCATTGATTTTTAAACTTCTGCACCTTTTCCAAAACCTTCCGTCGCGCTAATGCTAATTTTAAGTGTTTTTTGCGTGTAAAATAAAGACAGTATTCGTGATTCGTGTATTGACTTCCGAGCTATCCTTACGCTTTTGATTCCGTCGGCCGATTTTTGTTGTTATTGTGTTACGATTTCGCGAGTTATAGTTCCGGTCGTAACAACCGATAAACCGCTTTTATTTTGTTTCTTTTGTGTTTACAAAAGCGCATAATTTGTTTGCTCAATCAATGAACATTACGTCGCTATTTTTGTGAAACGTGTTGTCCAGACGAAGCTCTAAAAACAGTTCCTGCCGCTGCGGGGCTAGCCTCTGAAGAAAGAATAACCAACAAAACACCACCTGCAGAGCTTCGACGTAAAAGGTCAGTGATTAACTTTTATTTGATAATTTAATTTACGCGACGATACAATGTTTTATTGATTGTTCCGCTAAAGGTCCTTCGTCAATTACATACTTGCATTGAACCAGCATTGAACTAAAACCACAACATGTAACTCATACATTTTTTTGGATATTAATATGTAATGTGTCATCGAAGACATTTCAAACTGATTTAAGTTTCGAAATCAGCGACTTCGAAAACCGCCGTACACCTAATTTGGCTATAATAGGTTGATTTTTCAACCAAACTTTGATCTTGGAAAGTCATATTCGGACCTAAAATTTTCCACTCTTTCCAAATCAGTAATGAAAAATGTGGCTGCGCATTTAAAAAATTGCGTATGACGTCATACAGAACACATTTATGACGTCATGAAAAATATATTTATGTCATTTAGCTGTACGTCCTTTTGGATTATGATTTCTTTTGTGTAAGCAAAAAACTGGTGCAAATGGCGTTCTTTTTACCTAATGAGAAAGTTCACCCCTATTTTTGACCAGTTTACACCTGTCCGCCAGCCTGATGTTAACGCTCTAGGCAGAAGCCTCTCGGGAATTTTCTTAAAGACATCACAATCTTGTATGAAGCAAATTTTGGAACGTTTATTTGATGATGAGCATGACCAAAAAAAATTACCACTTTCACTCCCTGTATCTTCGGTTGTCACTTCCTAGAAACGTGATGTAGTCCAGGAATTGAACTTAATACGATACATTCTGTACATTGTCTCGATGACGAGCAAAAACCGGCTCTATCTCTTAGACTAATAAGGAGAGTGATGATCCCATTTCGCTTGTTTGTATATCTGGTTCTCGTAAATAAAATAGGTGTTCTTCAGATAGTGGGTTGTTAAATCAATAAAGTACAAGGTGTTGACGTGGTTTGTATTTTCTTAGGATGATATCCACGGCTTCTTCGACAGGGATGTTGGTGAAAACAAACACTGCATTCAAGCTTACGAAAGACAATCTGGTTGCAAAACACTTTTGCTAACTATTTCAATGAAAGTTGTTGAATTTTTCACGTATGAGTTAGCCCCCTCTGTGTACGGTTGAAGCTGTTGTGTTGGGGATGCCTATTAATAACGTGTTTCAGGAAAAAAATCTTTAGCGATTTTATTACTACACATTACAAAATTTTTAAATATCTATATATTGTAGAATAAGTTAACTTTCGAAATTATCGCATCCTTCTCTCCGTTTGGAAACATGTCGGAAAACGAGTTTCATGGCTTTCACAGTGAATGGATGCCGGCGTCGTTATTCGGGCAGGCGTTCTAATTTTATCCCAAGGAATGCGTCGCGGCACAAGATGACGACGATAGCAACGTTGAACGTCTGCGGTGTCGGTTGTTCGACGATTTTTTTGTTGGCTGTCAGCCACCAACCACCTCTTGCTCTGTGCTCAACTCTTAACACAAGTCTCTTTCCATGTAGAAGCAGCAGCCACTGACTCATCGGATTCACCACGCAGAAGCTGCTGCTTTTATTCTGGATTGCAGTTGCGAGAGAAGCGAGTTCAAGGAATCCAGGCAACATCCTGTAGGAATAAATCAAATTTAAATATAGATGTTGAGTTTAATGGGTCTTTTGAATTGTTGATGTTATTGATGTGGTTACGGGTATTTTGTTCTGCTTGATTCAAGTGGAAAATTTTATGTGAAATGTTCTCTCATGAACACAATGTTACGAATTTCTCTTTATAGATTATAACAAATATACAATAAGTATAAATTTTTTAACCGACTTTCAAAAATGACGAGGTTATCAATTCGTCTACAACTTTTTTTTTGTGTATGACGAGCGATTATTCAAAAACGGCTTCAGCAATTTTGATGATTTAAACTACATTATATTAAGGCCCCATGTAATTGTCTGTAACATGGGATTTACGGTTTTCTAGAAAATCAGAAAAAAAGTAAATACGGGACTAGATTTCAGCGATTTTCAATAAATCTTCACTCTTTTCTCTAAAAGTGCTCACGCAATTTGCATATTATAGATTGTATTATCCAAAGATATGTTCCAGCTTGATTCCCTACATTTTTCTATAACGTAAAATATACCATTTTTCTGAAAATTGGAAAAATATATGCCAAAAAACCTATGCACAAAAATTTGCAATTAAATATATATTCGGATTGGTGAAACTTCAAATTTTGGAAAAGAATTCTATTGGTGAAGTGATTAAATTTGAGAATGAACACATGCCTGCATGGAAATCGACCAATATCCCTAATATTTTAGTCGATTTTTCGATAACTCCTTATGGATGTGTATAGTTTTTTAATGTTTAAACTATTAAGATTCTTAGGTGATCTCATATACTTTTCTGCGACGTGCAACTTGCAGTTTTGCAGAAAATTGCCGAAAATTCCAAAATTCTTATCAAAAATTTCATCGGAATGACATAACGGACATTTCCTCATAAATATTTTAATTCCAACGTAATAGTGCGGTAATTTTAGGCACTGGAAGTTTTAATTGCGAATTTGAAAATTTTCTATGTACATCTCAAGCATATAGGTATTAAAGCATAGTATTTTCGGCTCCTTAATCAATGAGTACCAAGCTCGTTTTGTTTGTATACCAGGCAAATACCTATTTAAATGCAAATTTTTCCATTTTGCGAAGACGGTGCTTTTGGTTGTCACATTCTCTCGGCCTAATAGAAAATTCAGTGAGAACACATGTCAAACTTTAAACTGCTATTTGGTGCGTTTATAGACAGGGTGTTTAGTTATAGCAAACAAAATCACAAAGTAAAGTAATAGAAGGAGTTGCAGTTATGTGAAGATTGAAATATATGACGGACTAGAATGATAGTGGTCCGTAGGCAGCTGTATATACAGGATGGTTGGAATATAGGGTGGACTGGACGTTTGGTGGTATAAAAATGTTGGAAAAAATGTGAAATTAAAATTATATAGGGTAATTAAAAAACTGTTATATGATGTGGACATAAGCAAATCATATACAGGATGGTTGAAATATATGCTGGAGTTGAATTATATTTATACAGTGTGATTAAAAAAATATTTCTTTTATAGCCCATAAGAAGTTGCATAAAGTGTGGAGAGGAATTAATGTTACACAGGGCGATAATATAAAATGTTAAAAATGAAATAATTTATGGGGTAGCCCACAAGGAGTTATACACTATGGTTGAAATATAGGACGGATTTGACTCCGTAAATATGGGATGGATTCTACTCCGTCCTATAGTTTACAGAAGGCAGCTAACAAATTTATGCTTGTCCGTGGGCAGTCGTATGTACAGGATGGTTGGTACATAGGTTGGAGTGGAATTATCTATAGTTATACAGGGTTGTCAAAAAAAGTTGAAAAAGGTAACATGGCGTAGACCATAAGGCATAAATATATTTTGGGCTTATTAAGTCAACGCGTACTAGTACATTTTGTTCGTAAAGATTTACCTGTCAATTTAAATGACAAAGTATCATTGTGTAATGTTGAGGTTTTCAATGTTAACTGGTTTTGTCTATTAAGGTTATACATACAAAATAAAAAATAAAGAATGAAAACTACCTGAGTTCAAAAAAACTAAAAAGTTGAAAATAAAACATTTAAAAAATAAAACATTTTTAAAAATAATGTAACCGACTTCCACCTATAACTAAAAAACTAAAAATAATTATAACAAAATACAACTCTAGCAAATAAATAACACATTCAATGTTGTTAGGTACCTACCAAGGAAGTAAAAAATGTAAACATTAAAAGGTGCTCATTCTGTACAAATTAATTACCTACCAGTCTAGTATATTTTGAAGGCAGTGCCAAATCTAAAATCCTTCATTGCGTAGTTATCTACTACTTGATTTTTGCTTGGCACCGACTTCAAAAATATACTAGATTGGTAGGTAATTAATTTGTACAGAATGAGCACCTTTTAATGTTTACATTTTTTACTTCCTGGGTAGGTTCCTAACAACATTGAATGTGTTATTTATTTGCTAGAGTTGTATTTTGTTATAATTATTTTTAGCTCTTTAGTTATAGGTGGAAGTCGGTTATATTTTTTTTTAATTTTTTATTATCAACTTTTTAGTTTTTTTGAACTCGGGTAGTTTTCATTCTTTATTTTTTATTTTGTATGTATAACCTTACTAGACACGACCAGGTAACATCGAAAGCCTCAACATTACATAATGATACATTTTCATTTAAATTGACAGGTAAATGTTTACTAATAAAATGTACTAGTTCGCGTTGACGTAATATGCCCAAAATATATTTATGCCTTATGGACCACGCCATGTAACCTGTTTTCAACTTTTTTTGACAACTCTATATAACTATATATGATCCCACTCCACCCTATGTACCAACAATCCTGTACATACAACTGCCCATTGACAAGCATGAATTTGTTAGATGCTTTCTGTAAACTAAGGACGGAGTAGAATCCATCCCATATTTACGGAGTCAAATCCGTCCTATATTTCAACCATAGTATATAAGTCCTTGTGGTCTACCCCATAAATTATTTCATTTTTCACATTTTATATTATCGCCCTGTGTAACATTAATTCCTCTCCACATTTTATGCAACTTCTTATGTGCTATAAAATAAATAATTTTTTAATCACACTGTATAAATATAATTTAACTTCAGTATATATTTCAACCATCCTGCATATGATTTGTTTACGTCCATATCATATAACAGTTTTTAATCACCCTATATAACGTTAATTTCACATTTTTTCCAACATTTTTATACCAACAATCGTCCACTCCACCCTATAAGTCATACATCCTGTATACACAGCTAAACGGCCTAACTTATATTTCAATCATCATATAAATGCAACTCCTTCTATCACTTTACTTTGTGATTTTGTTTGCTATAACTAAACATCCTGTGTATAAACCCACCAAATAGCAGTTTAGATTGACATGTGTTGTCACTGAATTTTCTATTAGGGCGAGAGAATGTGACACCCAAAAGCACCGTCTTGGCAAAATGGAAAAATTTTCATTTAAATAGGTATTTGCTGGGTATACAAACAAAACGAGCTTGGTACTCATTGATTTAAGGAGTCGAAAATACTATGCTTTACTACCTATATGCTTGAGATATACATAGAAAATTTTCAAATTCGCAATTAAAACTTCCAGTGCCTAAAATTCCCGCACTATTACGTTGGAATTAAAATATTTATTAGGAAATGTCCGTTATGTCATTCGATGAAATTTTTGATAAGAATTTTGGAATTTTCGGAGATTTTCTGCAAAACTGCAAGTTGCACGTCGCAGAAAAGTATATGAGATCACCTAGGGATCTTCCTTAATAGATTAAACGTTAAAAAACTATACACATCCATAAGGAGTTATCGAAAAATCGACTAAAATCTTAGGGATATTGGTCGATTTCCATGCACGCATGTGTTCATTCACTAATTTCTTCACTTTACCAATAGAATTCTTTTCCCAAATTTGAAGTTTCACCAATCCGGATATATACTCTATAAAACAAGACCATATTCATACAAAACGGTTCACCACAGGCGAAGAATTCAGGTAGCATACATACAAAAAAAAGTCGGTTAAAAAAATATAACCGACTTCTACCTATAACTAAAAGGCTAAAAATAATTATAACAAAATACAAGTCTAGCAAATAAATTACACATTCAAAGTTGTTAGGTACCTACCCAGGAAGTAAAAAATGTAAACATTAAAAGGTGCTCATTCTGTACAAATTAATTACCTACCAATCTAGTATATTTTTGAAGTCGGTGCCAAGCAACAATCAAGTTTGATGAATTAGTAGATAAGTACGCGATGAAGGATTTTAGATTTGCTTGGCACCGGCTTCAAAATATACTAGATTGGTAGGTAATTAATTTGTACAGATTGAGCACCTTTTAATGTTTACATTTTTTACTTCCTGGGTAGGTACCCAACAACTTTGAATGTGTTATTTAGTTGCTAGAGTTGAATTTTGTTATAATTATTTTTAGCTTTTTAGTTATAGGTAGAAGTCGGTTATATATTTTTTTAATGTTTTTTTAATTTCTTGTTCATTTTGTATTAATACCATTGAAAACGGGGTCTGAAGTAGACCTTGAAACGTTTGGACTTTTTGAAATATACAGACTTTCGAGTTTATAAGGTGTTCTTTGGGAATACCAAAGAACTCAGAAAAAAATAAAAATAAAGTATAGATTTTTTTTATGATTTTAAAAGTCATAGTTTCAAGAAAAATGCAAGAAAGCTGTCGCTTCCAATTATTTAAAATTAAATTTTAGAAATATATTTTGAAATTAGTCATTTTGAAAATTTAATAAATTAAATCACCAATTTACGTGAACATAACTCACGTGCTACACAGGTTGTGGAACATCTGTAATCTCACTAATATGTATATTCGGTTTTATACGGGACCACCCTTTTTGGACGTTATGCGGTCTAAATTCAAAAGTGTGCTTAAGGGCGCGACCCTCGACTTCCGTGCCAGACCCGGATGAACTCTCACCCCCAATTTAGCAAATTTTTTCTTGTTATCTCGGAATCCCGTCCACATATTTCACTAATGGCTGTCTAGGCTCTGTCTGGAAGATTTCTTATTTGTTTTTGGCCTTGCACCTGGTCACGAATGGGGGCTTCTTCTACATTTAGTATTAATAGTCGCATATCAATTCCATTTATCAGTTTGTGTATTAGGTGATATTTACCTAATTTCTTTGTTGTACTTACTTCTTTTTGGGATATTCTTTTTCTTTTATCTCAAAGTATATGAATCAAAGAGTAGTAGGGCAATTTCGAAATATTGTACAGATTACTGAACGTCAGTATATCGGTACTCCGGGTTTATCATCACCCCAGTCACTAGGAAATTCCAGCTGCCTTTTTCCTCACCTTACAATATATTTTTAACTGTAAATGTTATTTAATATGTAGATTTTGTTTTTTCAATTTTCTACACTTTTTAAATTCTTATAATTTTTAAACCACCCTGTATAAGTATAATACTGCATAATAATAATATTCTAGACAAGATGCATGTCGTATTGTCAAAATATTTAAGAAAAATACAACAACAATACAATAATAACAAAATTTAAGTTACTCGAATACGAGAATACTAGAAGCGAAAGCAGAAGGCTACGAGAATTATGCGAACCGACCTGAAGAGGGCAGATGTGACTCTGCCGAAACGTCGTCATTTTACCATCGATCCCGGCAGGGATCAGTTATCAACTACGCGGATGAATTCCCGGAAACCACCTAAAACATTTAGTGCCCGCGAAAACGTAAAAACAAATATATATATATTGTTTCTGGTCAAGGAACCTTCATCAGTTGCGCTTCCCAAAAGCAATTAGTTTTTAGGTTAAACAAGCTTTTGCTTTATTTTGAAATGTAATTACTATAATAGTGTTAATTGGAAAGCTGCGACTTTCTGTGCGACGGCCTATTGTTTGATAAATAAATAAATAAATTAAGGACTAAATTAAACTTTTGTATATTTCGTAAGAAGCTTTCGTTTTTGTCGTCCAGTCTCAAAGGAGTGCCGCTCTTTTTTTTTACTTATCTTAACGGTAACATATACGAATGATCCGTATAGACCTTCGCAACAAATCTTATTTCCTAATAGAGTATAAACATTTTTAACAATTATTAATTATAGTTTAAAAATAGATAATCAAAACTTAAAAAATCACGTCTCATTGCGGGTATTTCGAACGACGTCTAACAGATTGCCTTACAAAAGGCCGGAACACAAAAAAAAACGAATCGAAATAAAATCGCGTCTATTTTTGTCACCACCTTCACATCCGCTGCGGTTTTTAAAGCAAATAAAAATCGAGATGATTATTTTCGTACTCTTACATTAAACATGAAACAACGCAATTTTATGATCCCATTCGTTTTAGTGGAATTCTTGTCATTGTTCCTTATGTGTAACCGAGAAAATCCTTCATGCTTTTTTGTTCCTGTTGACATCTGAAGGTTCGAAATTGGATATCGATGTTGCTGAGCGCTTTGAATAAACATTTTTAGTGAATTCGTATGAAATATTTGTACCCCAGTAAATAGAGAGTTTTAAGTCCCATGAAATTCAACAGCAAAGCGCTTATGCCATCACATTGGTAATAGTTACTAGACAATATAGGCTATTGACTATGTCATATAATAAGGAACTAACGCGTTCAAGGGTTTTTATGGTTTCATAAGGACAATTGACCTTTAGTAAGATAAAATTCAAAAGTGCTACTAAATCTAGCCATGCGTTTTTGAGAACGGAGTAAATTTGGCCACTTTTCGGTTTTTTGGCTATAGCGCAAAAACTATGCATTTTTGACGAAATATGCCGTAAGATTTTTTGTAGGGAATTGAATTTCCTATCGAAATGATATTTTTAAAGTAAAAAAATGTTGTTTTATAAAATAAACTTAAAAACAAATTTTAAAAAATCGTACTTTTCAAAAATTTTACTTTTTTTCTATTTTTGATTATAACTTTTTTCTGAATAGATTTAGGTATAGGCATTGCTTCATAAAAAATATATCTTTTGAAATTACCTTTAAAATGGCAGATCTTTAAACGATTGAAATTGATGGTGATATAAACGTTTGAATTTAGCCATTTTTTCTTTATTTTTTACTTATTCTTTAAAAAGGTTAAAAAGTCTATTATTTCATATTTGAAAGTTAAAAAAATATTTTTATGCAATAATAATTTTTTTAAGCATACATTTATCAATAATATTAGATATTATTCTATTAGAAATATTTAATTTAAATGGTTGGAGATTTAGAATTGAAATAATAAATTACAAATGTTTTTATTTTTTTTGTTATATGAAGTAAATATAGTCTATAAAATTTAAAATTCTTGTGTAATTGAAATATGTTCGAATGCAATGTCTATTTCTGTATCCACATCAATAGCTATATCTTCCTCCGAAATATCTGTAGTATCAACGTTTTCGCAATTAATGCCCATGCATTCCTTGCAAAACATTGAACAGTTTATCCCTAATTTTCGGCATCCACAGTTTGACTGACATCCTTTCTTGCATCCACAGACAAATTGCTCAAGTAAAGTTGTGGGAGCAGAAGCAGCAGAGGAACGGATTGGAAATAGGCCATTTTTCGATTTCTGCCAACCCCAATCCAGTGGATTTAAAGCATTTTGTTTCCACTGCTGAATTTGAAAATATGTCCTTAATCCATGCTCTTTCGTAGCACTAGCTGTAGAGGGTAGTTGAGCTAGTGAAAATTTAGCATTTTTAGAGAGCCTTTGAAAAGCTGATAACTCTTTTTTTTTCATAAAGGCATTATAAAATAGATATATTTAAACATTTGGGTTTAGAACAAAGTAAACGGCATTGCATGTAAAAATTAGTTTTAAAATTATTACTTTAAAGATGAATTTACGTATATGTATGTAAACTGACTTTGAATTAACAAAATAAAATATTTTTTTATTAAATTATTCTTACATAAGATATTTATCGCATAAAAATCTTTTTTAACGTTCAAATATGAAATAACAGATTTTTTAAAGAAAAGTAAAAAAAAAGAAAAATTGGCCAAATTCAAACTTTTACATTTCCATCAATTTCATTCATTTAAAGATCTATAAGCCGCCATTTTAAAGGTAATTTCAAAAGTTTTCATTTTTATGAAGCAATGCCCATACCTAAATCTATCCAGAAAACAGTTATAATCAAAAATAGAAAAAAAGGAAATTTTTTAAATTTGTTTTTTGAGTTTATTTTATAAAAAAATGACTTTAAGCATTTCGATAGGAAATTCAATTCTCTACAAAAAATCTTAGTTTTTGCACTATAGCCAAAAAACCGAAAAGTGGCCAAATTTAGTCCGTTCTCAAAAACGCATGGCTAGGTTTAGTAGCACTTTTGAATTTTATCTTACTAAAGGTCAATTGACCATATGAAACCATAAAAACCCTTGAGCGCGTCAGTTCCTTTTACCCCCTTTTTTTTGACATAGTCAATAGCCTAATAACTGGCCTGATTATAAGAGCAAATTCCAAGAAGTAAATTATTTAAACAATAGAAACCCATAAAAATGTTATTTTCTTTTATTTTTTGCTTGTGTTATGAAAATTTATGGTGGAATCGTTTTGCTCTCAATGGAAAAGTTGTAAGGAATGGCTGAGAAAATCCAGAAAACCCGATTAAATATTACTCTTTTTTAAATTATAACTTTCTTGTATTAAAACTGCATTTTCCTCTCAATGATAGATATACTACAATGTTAGCATCAATTATGCTCAATATGGATTTTGTCGGATAAGTAGTTTTTGCAGAATTCAAATTTAAATAATTAAGAGTGATATTTTGTTAACGCTAC
Source organism: Octodonta nipae (assembly GCA_034190945.1). NCBI lineage: Eukaryota > Metazoa > Arthropoda > Insecta > Coleoptera > Chrysomelidae > Octodonta > Octodonta nipae. The sequence continues at coordinate 35,803,128 of CM067216.1, read as the reverse complement.
CGTATTAACTGCCATCGGTCTGTCTGATAGGGATATACCAAATACATTTTACAAGCTCGTATCACGTTCTTCAATTTGAATATCTTGGATTTTTGTTGAATGTTTGTCAATATTGCATTTTACGTGACAGTTCGTGCCAGAGGGAGACAGAAGAAAATGTGGTGTGCTACTTCAGGGGACACGGACTCTTTGCGCTGACTATTGGGCGCTAGTGAATTTACGGGAATGCCGCAGTTTTCGATGCAGTAATGAAAAATTTTTATTTTATATTTTATTATCATATATATCATACACATTTAAATATATTATCGCTAAGATATTAACCTCGAGTGTCATGAATGGCATGTCCAAATAAGTAGAGTCAGTTAAATGGATGTTAAGGTCATTATAATTTATTGAGCATTTTACGTACTGAAGTAATTACTGAATGTAATTATTTTTAAAATATTCTAATCGGCTTGTTTTAATGAACAAAAAGGTTGCTCAGTACAAAAATATTATAATTCTTGATTTACTTAAAATTGTTAGGTACATTCTACATACATTATATAACATCTGATCTCGTTTATTTACAATAGTGTACATAAATTTAATAAAATTGTTTTCATCTAAAAATTCTTAGAATCATACATATCTCCGTTATTTGTTATAAAATCTAATTCCCAGTTTTTTTGGCATGCACGACTATAACCGACAGGTTCAGAAAAACAATAGTTGTCATAATATAAACAGTAATATTATTAAATGAGTAAATTATATTAAGTCTATTATTAATTTTGAATAAACACACACATTTTAAAATGTAAAATGAGATTTATTCATTAACTATGGTTCACATTTTTCTACAGATTGAAGCACAGTTAAAAAAAGTGAAATAATCTAAGCAATCAAATCGATTATTCGCATATATAAATGCCTATAAAACTTTAGCTATTCCCGATTATCGCGAAAACATCATTAAACAAAGTGTTTTAATTGCCAATAAAATAGGTACAGTAAAATTATTTCTGACTATTTGTTACGACATGTCATTGAACAACAGTTTGAGTTTTTGGATATTTTTCACATGTTTTCAGTTTCAGTTTTAAGACTAATTCAAATTGTAAGTTTTTTAAGTTGATAAACTCTTTCGTTTAGAGACAAATATAAATTTTACCACGTTAGTAATAAGTTGGTGATTGAAACCTACATTTAAAGCTATTTGTTTAAAGATGTCTACCAATTCATTCTCATGTTATAAAATCCAGACATTTTTCATTGATAGGGGTGACACAAATTATTGTGAATGGTTATGTCGGAATATGTAGGTTTGTGGTAGAATGTATTTTTGTTGTTGTCCTAATAATCAAGCCAAAAAAGAAAGAAATGAAAATGATATTAAGTAAATTACAGTAACCCATAACAACATGTAAGTTTGTAAGTACCGAAATTCCAAATAATAGATGTTCCCAAGTTCTTAGGACCAGAAAGATGACAAAGTAGAGTTCCTGAAACACGTTGAGAGTTTAAATAAATGTTTGGTGATAGGGTACAATAATGTGTTTTTATACATTTGTGACACATCAAAGTGTCCACAGCATTTTTATTTTTTTTAGATTATTTAACTAAAATTAATATCTCAAATTGTGTTCATTGATATTTTATTATAATACTAGCCGTTACCCGCGGTTTCACCCGCGTGTACGGAATGTTCAAGCCTTCGCAAAAAGAAATAACTTATGAAACATATGGGTTATCCTATATAAAAAAATTTCTAACTTTTTTGAACCACCCTACTTAACCATAAATCCACCAATCCCGAATATATTTCATCCAAACTGCAAGTACTTATGGGCCACCCTATATAACTATTTTATTCGACATTTTTTGAATCACCTTGAATTACTGTAACTCTACTTCACCTTATATTAGTATATGCAGCTGTTTATTTGTCACCCAATATAATTTTTTGAACAACTGACTATAACTTTTCTGTACCCTAAATTTCAGCTATGCAACTGCTTTTGGTGTACCATGTATAACAATTATTTCTGATATTTTTTTAACCACTTTTTAAAGTAAAATTTCTGTTTACTCTATATATTAATCAACCTTTATATGAGCTTTTTCTAACATTGTGTTACACACTCTAAAACTATAATCTTGCTTCTCCCCATATTTCAGATATTCCATATAGTAGAATGCAACTGTTTATGGTCTACCCTATATAACAATTTCTTTTTAACTTTTTTTATCCATCCTAATGAAAATGATGTGGAACCCTTCGTGAGTCACAAATATAAAAACACAGTTTTGCACCCTAACACCAAACTTTTATTTAAACAATCACCTAAACTGCAACTGCTTATTGGGCACCCTATATAACAATTTTTAACCGCTTTGTATAACTAACTCTACCCCCCCCCCCCCCCAACTGATTGAATCTCTAAAAGATTGTATCATAATTTCTTTGACAGTTTTTACTTAATTGTCTTCTAAACGTTGTTTGTGGCATATTCTTGATTTGTTCAATATAGAAGACGAAGGACGGTCGACTTCGTTGCCAATACATTTACTTAGAATTATTTGACTCAGTATGACTCTATGATTTCGAATCTCTGTAAGCTAGTTTTTTCTGAAACTCCTAGATCTCGAATTTTATTTTGCCATAAAACCCTGAATCATGTCATGAATCTAACATAACTTGCTTAATTAGATTTAGCAATTAAATAGATCCTTAATTACATCTACGGATTCCAGAAGAAATGTAATATGTAGTTGACACACAACTAGTGTATTTTGTATTAAAGTTATAAAGAAATGTATGTCATCATAAAATTGTTATTTCATAGTGCAAATAGAAGTAAATGCCTACCTGTACTTAAATTTTGAATTGACTAGTGCAAGGTTCAAAACTAATATCGCCTTTCATTGTGAAACACATTCGCAAAAAATTCGCATATATTACCGCGAATACGAATGCGAATCCGAATATTAAATAATTTGGTCAAGTGCGAGTTGGACTCGCATACTTAGGGTTCCGTACCACCTTCAAGATTCTAATATTCCAGTTTCAGACAAGCAAGGGAATGAGTGCATTTTCTTATATTTACCCTTATATCTTTTAAAGGAAACGTTTTAAATTTTTAAAAAATATACACTTTGATTTTCCACACATAGACTTTTTATTTTATCTGCTTCAGGATTCGCTTGATTTTTATCAGAATACATATGTATTTAATTTTCTAATTTGGCCCCCAAAAATTATAATAAACTTTCAGAGAAGTCTTTTATAATATACTATCTGAGTTTTGAGGCTCTGTAGATTGGAAGATTATAAATTATAAATTATTAAATCTGTTATTCGGAATTATTAAAAAATACAAATAAAATATATTTTTCAAAATTTAAATAGTGTAGTTTCAAAAGTGGGAATTAAGTCGATGTTTAATATTTTTGTTAATATCTTCTAAACAAATGATTTAAAAATATGATATATTTGTAATTCACATAATGAGCCTTTTATCTGATATATTACATGATGCGTTTGAAAATTAAGTCTTTATTTTCCATTTAAATGTACAATTTGTCCCTAAAATTACTATGGGGGTTTTCTAATATTTTCCGTTTAATTCTATTATTTGGGGGCCAAATAATAGAATTAGGGATTTTTCATATTTTTCCAATAAACAAAAAAATTTAGGTTTATAGTTTGGGGAATAACGGGGGGAATGGGTAATTTTTTAAAATATTTTAAAATAATCATTTTAAAAAAATTAAAAAAATATATTTGTATTCGTCATAATGAGCCCTTTGATTTGATATATTACATGACCCGTTAGAAATAATTATAATTTTTTAAATTTAATTTAATTCTATAATTTGCCCCCCAAAATGTATATTAGCGGTCTCTCCTTATTTTTCCAGTAAAGTTCATGTGAGGGGTTTACTTCCATTTTTTTCAAAAATTTTTAGCTCATAGTTTCGGAGATAAGGAGGAGAATGGGTAACACTTTTTATATTTTTGTTAATATGTTTTAATTAATTTATTTTAAAAATATGGTAAAAATATATTTGTTTTCTTCATCATGAGCCCTTTCATTTGATATATAACATGATGGGTTAGAAACAATTTTAATTTTAAGTTTTCTATTTAATTCTATAATTTGTCCCCCAAAATGAAAATTATTTTTCCTTATTTTTCCATTGAAGTTCTGGTGAGGGGCTATACCTCCATTTAAAATTTTCCATCTTATGGTTTCGGAGATAATGGGTAGTTAATATCCGTCATAATGAGCCCTTTCATTTGATATGTAACATGATGGGTTAGAAACAATTTTAATTTTATATTTTCCATTTAATTCTGTAATTTGGCCCCCAAAATTAAATGTAGAGGTTTCTCCTTATTTTTCCAATAAACTTCAGGTCAGAACCTATACCTCTATTTTTTTTCTAAACTTTACGTTTTATAGTTTCGGAGATAAGGGGGGGGGGAATGGGTAAATTTTTGGTATATTTTCGTTAATATCATTTTAAATATTTTTTTAAATATGAAAAAAATATATTCGTGTTCCTCAGAATGAGACCTTTCATTTAATATATTACATGATGCATTTGAATTTTTTTTTTATTTTTAAATTTTTATTTAATTCTATAATTTGCCCCCCAAAATTAATATTAATGGTTTCTCCTTATTTTTCCTGTAAAGTTCGGGCAACGTTCTATATATCATATTTTTTTCAAAATTTTAGGCTTAGTAGTTTCGGAGATCAGGGGAGGTAACGGTGTTTTTTTAGTTTTTCCCCCCAGAAGTACCCCTACAATCAAAATTTTTTCTTTTATGATATATACTCCTGATCGGGTCACCAAACTATACATTGATACCAAATTTCTACCTCTTCCGTCCAATAGTTTAGTAGAAAATTGCTGTGATGTGAAAGAGGCAGAAATCCGGAGTGATATTATAAAAAGACGCGAATATTCCCACATGTGAATGCGAATGCGAATATTCGTTACATCCCTAATGCATGTTTAAAAAAATTATTCTCTTTGTCAATCATCGAGTTCACTACTAGGAACTTGATGATTTTCCTTTAAACAAACTCTCAGAAACTTCAAAATATCTTGTTTCATGAGTAGCTAGATTGGTTATATTTCAATTATTCTTTCCAAGACGTTTTCGTTTGAATTCAGCAACACTGTGTAATATGTGAACTTGACAGCAATCATTCAGGTAACTTCATATTTGTTAACAGCGGTCTGAAACGTCTCAACAAATCGTACGAACATTTCTATATCTACCCAAACTTATGTTCGAAAAACACGTGTAAGACAAAAAAAAGTGTTTAATATTACTTGTAAACGAATGTATACATCCTGCCGATCGTGTTCCTGCCGTACTTGTAATCGTACAGGAAAGCAGGGAAGATCCAGCAACACGTGCTCCTGCTTTACTTTTATTCGCTTCCGCTACTACAAAAGTTTTTAACATGCCAGCCACACTTTTCCACAAAAAAAAATTATCGTCAATTTCGTAAGTCGAGTTAGGCACGTCGAAATCTGCAACACGATTCATGAATGAAATTTCGTGCAGCTTTAAGACGGCACATGTTACTCAACCGATTTTTTTCTTTATGGACAGAACAAATAAACCGACGTAATGCTAATATGATAGATGGATTTCCACAGCTTTGTGAATATGGTATCGATATTTTTGGGCGACTTGCTTCATTCATCGCGTAATTTTGTAACAATATTTCCATTCATAATAAAGTGAGCGTACTTACGCAACGCGAAAAAAAAAATGGGATATCTATTATGCCTGAGTGTCTGTGTTAATGATTTTTTAAGAATAAAAGTGACACAACTGTCTCAAAAGCAGTTGATCCACCATTCCCAGATTGCATTCACCAAATCTCTATTGAATTTAATATATCTTTAGATGACTTTGCCAAAAAGGTAAGTTACGAAGAATATATCTTTGACTTTAAAAATGACAACTACTTGCAAGCCAACTACTTCCTGGCAAACATAGATTGGTATTCATTATTTCTGGGGAGAGAAGTAAATGAATCTGTTGAAATTTTTATGGACATCTTATACAGAGTTTTGAACTTGTTCATACCTATTAAAAAATTAAGACATCGATCTTTCCGGTGTGGTTCAGTGCAGAGCTTCGATCTCTATTAGAAAAAAATATTGCACATAAACAATATAAAAGCACAGGTAATCCTATGCTTTATAATATCTTTGCTGAATTACGGGATAGATGTGCGATATTGGAGTCAAAATGTCATACAGAACATATTAAGAGAATTGAGGGTAATTTGAGAAATAATCCGAGCTCATTCTGGTCATATGTTAATAATGTTAAAAGAATCACGTGGTCTCCCACTATGTATGACATGCAATGGATCAGAGAGTCAGAACACTGATCAACTCTGTGAACACTTTCCCTCATACTTTTCCACAGTTTACTCGGACAATCGTTCTGAAAATGCAAACTATGGCGATTTTCCAGTATCAATTGATGTCCAATATTACAGTTTTTCAGTTAGAGACGTTTACGAAGGTATTAAAAACCTGCCTTCAAAATTTACTACCAATCCAGGCGGTATACCGTCATTTTTCCTGAAGAACTGTATTTGTCCAGTATCAATACCTATTACATAATTTTTAACTTATCCCTAAACACAGGTCAATTTCCCGATTTCTGGAAGCTAAGTCATCTTAAACCAATTTATAAAACTGGCCCTAAAACAGAGGTCGAAAACTACCTGGCAGTCTGCAATCAATCCGAGATCCCTAAACGTTTGGACAAGCTTGTATGCCAACGGTTCTCATGGGATGTCAATCAAATAATCAACCTAGAACAGTTTGGATTCGTCAAGGGTAGGTCGACTGAAACCAATCTAGTGTTATATCAAAATTTTATACTGACTCAGGTGGAAAAGGGAAGACAGGTTGAGTATGTCTATACTGACCTTTCTAAGGCATTTGACAGGGTTGACCACGATCTCCTCATCCTAAAACTGAAAGCCTTAGGTATTAAGAATATCCCAAGCTACCTGTATTTCACGTCTTAAAAGTCCGTTGGGGCTGGGGCAAATTTCCCGGCTTTCTACCCATCATATCCCAAACACGGGGGACTGAGCAGTCATAGCACAGATTTACATGGATCTCTTCAAAAAAATTTAAACTAACTCTAACTCGCTCAACATGAGGTCGAGCATTACCTTGTTGAAATATGGGATCCATGAGCCGATTAAGGGAAGGGAGTACAAACAGATCCACTACTTTATCATGATAACATTGCGCTGTCTTGTTGCGTCGATCAAAGACTAAAGGTGACGTCTTTCTCCTCGATGTCGTCTAACCCTTCTTCTGCCATCATGTCCACCCAAGCAGAATCAAGATTCATCAGAGAAGACGAGCTGATGTCATTCACAATGCTCAGCGGTCAGAGGTAGCACAAGATAGGGTCCATAATGCTGCAGTCCAAAAGACCTTATACTGAGGTAAACTCTTACAAGATGGTCTTGCTTTCCTAACCACGCATCAGTTTCGAGTTGTTAAAAATCGGTCCTTAAAGGCCATAAGTTTTAGACGTCATCTTGAACTTCATTGCCCCTTGAACGTCCGGTATTATCAAACCACGCTTGGCAACATTCCAAATTTAAACATATCCTTCTTTATCAGTGAATTATATTATACATAGTTTTGATGATTGCAGCTACTGGGGTTAGCAGTAATCGATTTCTTTCTTTTAACTACTGTGAATATATAAGACAAGACTCTTTCAACAAGCAGTTAGTTCTGGTATACTAAATACATGTTAGTCTGAAGTTGGTAGACAATGTAGCTCGTTCCTAGAAGTTTCCTTGGACTTTCATCATCTTGAAGTGGTTGTTCTCACAACTTTTCAATAGCTGTCATCAGATGAATGATATGAAATTAAGATTATACGTCGTATTTAAATTATACCCTTAACCGGTCATACGTCGCCGATCATGGTCATTGGGTCTTATCTGGTCCAATCAGCGTCGTCGTTCCTGGAGGATGGTTGCCGGTGATGCGTAGCGGCAGAGGCCGAAGAAGAGCTCTCCAAATGTTTTTAATTTGGGCGCTGGGCTCGCTAATTATATTTTCGTTTGAGATTATATTTGCTGCCTCTATGAATTTTCTTTTGTACCAGTGTTCTTCCTTGTGAATTGCTCTGGCTTGGTCCCAGTTGATATTATGGTGTTCGCGGTCCATGCGTGTCCTCCGCCCTTTGAGTAGCTGTGCGATGTTCCTTAACCCTGGTGTCCAGCGGTCGCTTTGTCTCTCCAATGTAAAGATTGCCACATTCACACATACATATATACAGCATACCGTGTGGATGTGGCAATCTTTATATTGGAGAGACAAAGCGACCGCTGGACACCAGGGTTAAGGTACACCGCACAGCTACTCAAAGGGCGGAGGTAACGAAGTCTGGGCTAGCTAATCACGCATGGACCGAACACTATAATATCAACTAGGACCAGGCCAGAGCAATTCACAAGGAAGAACACTGGTACAAAAGAAAGTTCATAGAGACAGCATATATATTCTCGAACGAAAATATAATTAGCGAGTCCAGCTCTTCTTCTGCCTCTGCCGCTACGCATCACCGGCAACCAACCTCCAAGAGCGAAGACGCTGATTGGACCAGATAAGACCCAATGACAAAGACCGGCGACGCATGACCGGTTAAGGATATAATATAAATACAACGGATAATCTGAATTTCCTATCATTCATCTGATGACGATAGCAGATATACAGCTATTGAAACGTTGTGAGATCAACCTTTTCAAGACGATGGAAGTCCAAGGAAACTTCGAGGATACTAAACACATATTCAGCCATTTTCCTTAGTTCTGCATACTGTTGTTAAGAAATGCATTACTTGAAATAAATTAGCCACAAGGACTAGAAGTGAAATTTTTGATAACATTTTTCAAATTAATCCACTCGATTAATAATTTTCAATGTTGCTATAATCTAGCAGACCCTCTGTTAGATCATCACTTACTTATTCACCAGTTATTTAACAACTGAATAACAGTCGGGCTAACTTGGTATGACTAATGCAAGACAAGAAAGAGCACTAAGCGACAATATTAGAGACTGTAATGTCTCTTGCTGTATTAAAACAAAAAAGAAGTGACACTTTGTGATGTCTTTTTGTTTCTTCTGTAGAAACTACAACGGGAGCAGTCGGTAACGTAGAAACCGTCCACAAGCCAATAGCGAGAGCATGACCTTATCAGGTCGCTTTAAAAACTCCTGCTTAAGGATACCACAAAACCAGAAAATGTCATGGCGACTCTAACTAAAGCTTGTTATAGCAATCAATTTATTGCAAGAGCAGCTAAAATGGCTACTACAACCTAATAGACATCATTTCTAATAATACGAATTTAAAACATTTCAGATAGTTGACAATTACAAAAAAATAGTCAACCAAACGTTAAGTGAATTTAAGATGCAACTATTTAGATCGACTGTCAACAACTACCAATTAAATCGAAAACAATGTCTTCATCCAGAACTGCATCACCTGTCTTTTGTGGTGCATTCACCTCGCTGGCAGGCGACACCCTCTTCAAGAAATTCAATCCGTAGAAGGCAATAAAACAGAGAACACCTTTCATCTTCCCGAGGAAATTTCCGAAAAGAAAAGACGGTAAGGGTTGCAGGAATCTATTTGCGTCACCTAACTGGCGATCTTCAAACGGCAAACGCACCATACAATCGTTGCGGTGCAAGGAGCAAGCAAGAGCAAGCTGTGTTGTGTCTGCAAATGTAGCACACGTGTTTCTGGTCTTGCGAGCGATATTTGGCGCGTGGCGATAGTTGGGATCGTACGAGAAAAATATTCTCAATATGCGTGTACCTCAAAAAATATCCAGTGGCGTGGAGCAATATTTGAGAAGCAATTAGAATGTACTTAATAGTCGTTAAAAATTATATTTTTTTGATGAGAAAACATTATGAAATTTTTGTTTAAATATCTCTTACAGTTTTGATTTTTAAAAAAAATCATGGAACCAGATTTGTAGGAAATTAAATTCTCTACAAAATAGGTTTCATTCAATTTGTTATTTAAGTTCATATTTATCAAAATATTCTCAACAATATAATCATACAATCAACAGTTTGACACCTAAAATACAAAATTTCCTTGTGTTTTCTCATCAAAAGGAAAATATTTACTTTTTAACGGTCAGCCTAGTACTTAAACGGTGTAAAAATTTATTTTTTTTAATTACCCAACCTAAAATTGATGGTGGAAGCCGATGCTTTGTGATGTTAAATCATAATTATATAATAATTATATATAAATATATATATATATATATATATATATATATATATATATATATAGGGTGTAAACGGTTTGAGTGCAAAGATTTTAAAGAACAATACTTCAGGCAAAAACAAATCAAAAAGCTTTATAACATTTTCTAAAATAAACTATAGTTTTGCCAAAAAGAGCACATAAAGTTAGATTTTATGTAGCTCTTGCTACAGTGAATAATACAATAATTTCGATTTCAAAATGTCGGTAAATCTAAATATGTAAATACTCAATAGCTTATACATCTTTAACAACCACATTAAAAATGAAAATTGATTATTTAAACTCGAAATATGCTTTTATAATTTAGTGTAAGTTTCTCCGAATAGATATGGCAACGTGGCATACAGACCAACTTATTTACTACATTTTTTACTTTAACGACGACTGAGAGTTACGATTGTTTTTTGCGATTTCGATTCTTGTAAATAAGAATAGATAAACAGTAAAGTGATTTGAATGATATCTATTTGATGTAGACTTCGTGGTTTGCTTTCCATTTAATATATTTTTTAAATAAATAAAATCGGTTGTGATTAGTGTGTAAGTTCAAAAATTAAGAATAGTGTGACAGTATTTATTTGTGATAAATAATGGCCGATTATACAATTAGGGAAAGACATGACATGCTCTTAATTTATGGGGAAAGCAGACGTAATTGCAGAATAGCAAGAATGTTATACAGGGAAAGGTTTCCAAACAGACGCCTGCCCAATGCTAGGACATTCGTAGCTGTTTCGCAGAGGCTTCTGGAAACAGGTAGTGTAATACCACAAATAAACAATCGCGGACCACAGCGACATAATCGTATCTTAGCTGCTGAGGATCAAATACTAGACCTTATCGACATCAACCCATATCGTAGCACACGGAGTATTGGAAGTGAGCTGCAAATTTCTCACACTGTTGTTCATAGAACATTACGGGAACAATTGCTCTATCCATATCACATGCAGCGGGTTCAAGGGCTTTCAATTGATGATTTTCAACCAACACTCAATTTCTGTCGTTGGTTCCTCAGAAAACATCGACAATTTCCTAATTTTGTGAACAATATTTTAACAACAGATGAAGCAAGTTTTAATAGGAATGGTATAATAAATTTTCATAATACGCATTCGTGGTCTGAGGTAAATCCGCACGAAATACGCCAGTCAGTATTTCAACACCAATTCTCAGTTAACGTGTGGGCTGGAATAGTTGGTGAATACTTGGTTGGGCCATTTATACTACCTGCACGTTTGACAGGTGAGAATTACCTTTATTTTTTGAACAACACGCTACCAGATTTGTTAGATGAAGTGAACCTATAAACACGTTCCAATATGTGGTACTTACATGACGGTGCACTTGCCCATGCAAGTCATCTAGTTGTCGACTTCTTAACTAGAACATTTCCCCGTCGTTGGATTGGTCGAAACGGACATATACGTTGGCCAGCAAGATCTCCTGATCTCAATCCTTTAGATTTCTACTTATGGGGACACATGAAAAGTAAGGTTTACACGACTCCAATTATTGACGAGAATGACCTTAGACAACGCATTTTTGACGCTGCTGACGAAATCCGAAATATTCCAGGAATTTTTTCTCGCATACGTGAAAATTGGATTAAACGGTGTCGTGCTTGTGTCGATAGTAATGGTGGGCATTTTGAACATTTGCTGTGAATAATCCGTTGTTTCAACTCAGTTCTATCATTATAATAAATTCGGTAAGTAGGATTACATATTTACTTGTCTAATATAAATAATATTAATTAAATCAGTAATAATGACTCTTCGAATGATTTAACTGGTAAAAAACTACATATACAGATCTCTTGAGTTGAATATTATATTTACCCAACTTTGTATAATTGCATAAAAGAAACCGCCAAATACAAATTCTAATTGCAATACCTTGTATTAAAAACGTAAATATTTTCAACAAAATATTTCATACATTTTTATTTAATTCTAAGGTCAATATCATCAGTCAATACAAAAACACAGGTGTTTATTTTTTTGTCGGCGTAGTCATTCCTTTATTATTCGCGCTAAGAGTGAATCTGCTTCGAACGCGAGCGACGTGCCGGATTGACAATAATTTACTTAATATGTTTTAGGGATTTTCTTGGTTATTAAGGCCTACTGACCATAGTGGTATAAGAGTTTTTTCTTTAATTTGGTGTATACCTCCACCTAAAATATATGCACTCAAACTATTTACACCCCATATATATATGTCTAGTCGTAGGCTTTCACGGATGGAACAATATGAAGAAATATTTATCCGGGAATACATCCGTTCGTTATATTGATTCATGTTTGAATCCTGCAGACGTTTCGCCAAGGTCTCACTTAGCATTCTCAATGCGTTGTTGCGGTGAACTGAGAGGTGTTCTACCTGAGCTGGTTATTCTATATGCCTCCGTCGGTGGTTATATCGCACCTGATTGGTCGGTGTTGACTCCGCCCCCTTTGCTGCCGTATCGGGTGTCTCACTTGTTGACGGGTTTGTATTTTGCGTGGCTAATTTTGTTTTATTTTGATGTTGGATAATTGTCTTCCATGTGTTAGAAAGGTGCAGGGCGTCATTTCTTTTATTTGGATGTCCACTTTTCTCGATTTCAATGGCTTCTCGTATTAGTCTGATGTTGTAATGAGTTGTTTGTGCGATCTGTTTGCAACTATCGAAATTGATTTTATGGCCCAATCGTTGTTGGTGTTGGAACAGAGCCGATGTTGTCTGTTTATTTTTGACAGCTAATCTGTGCTCATCTAAACGGGCTGAAATTCTCCTGTTCGTTTGTCCAACGTATACCTTGTCGCACGTTCCACAAGTTATACTATATACCCCTTGGCTTTCAAGTTTAACTTTTGGTTTGGGATTTCCTAAACTTGTGCCTATGGTCTGGTGCGGTTTGTATGCTGTCGCTATGTCATGCCTTCGAAGAATTCGGCCAATTCCAGTCAGCTGCGATATAACCTCCAACGGAGGCATATAAAATAAACAGCTCAGGTAGATCACCTCTCAGTTCACCGCAACAACGCATTGAGAATGCCAAGTGAGAGCTTGGCGAAACGTCTGCAGGATTCAAACATGAATATTTCTTCATATATATATGAAATTTTACAATATATACCCAAACATACTACAGATATTAATTAAGTATAATGATGGATAATATTATAATAACATGAAATTTTGGGAAAAACCCCCAAAGGTACTATTTGAATACACTTTTCTGTAAATCTAGCTGGTCATTCAAACTAAAATTCAACGAAGAAGGGTCGCTAATACTACAAGAACTATTTCTCTAACTGTTAATGAAAGGAATGGGAAATATTGGCCTGTTTATAAACAGTGATTTACAAATGTTGAATTTTTATTGCATTCCGTAGATGAAAGCTTACGAACTCCAGATTTTAACTGTTCTGTCGTTGGAATTAAATAAAAGATTTCTAAGTTTGTATTGTGGCTTGAAACTGATTTTGATGTAGTGTTTGGACAATATTTTGGCAATTCTATCGCTCACATTTCTCAAATATTTGAGAGAAACGTATTTTGAAGATTCGTCAGCAAACGACGTGGGATAAGTAATTTATGTCAACATATTGTCCTAACACAACGTCAAAGTCACAATACAAACATAGTAATATGTTATTTAATGTCAAAGACAGAACAGTTAACAAATATCTAATTTGTGGAGTTTATAAGCTTTCATGTTCGAAGTTCAATAGTTTCTATATCGGTACGACATGCAAAAATTTCACCACCGGCTGCGATGAACAGTTTCGTTCGTTTAGATCTAACAAAACAAATTCAACTTTTACAAATTTCTATTTACAAGCAGGCCATTCTTTCGCAAAATTAAGATACAGAAATTATTCACGTACACAATTTAAAATCTATATCACCCTTTTAGAATCAGTGGGAATGTTCAACAGTATTAGCAACCGTTCTTCTTCGACTTTGATTTTTAATGAAATGTATCCTCTTCGATGTAGGCAAATAAGTGCCTTTGTGTTTTTTCCCCAAAATCTCATATTATTATAATATTCATCCATCATAATAATTAATTAGAACCTATAATATAATATGTTTGTGTATATAATGTAAAATTTCAGTAATTCATTCATCAATTTGTTCCTGTCTAATAATGGCATAGCCTTTTTACCAAAACTAGTCACATACATCAAAGTGACTTTATAAGTGATAGAAAATTAAGTTAATTTGTTTTCATTCATTATAATTAGTTCAACAAAGAAGGAACAGGGTAGTTTTCATCTCTTATTGCCCTTACAGTATGTACGAGTTAATGTAGGCGCCAAGATACAAATGAAAAAATATAAAGTAATCCAATGTGAATTGTTTTAATAGAGATATGTTGTTTTTGACTTTTTTAAGTTTTTGCTAGTCTGGATTGCAGCCACAGTCTGCTTAATTTTTATTGTGCAATTCAGTCTCGCTTTTGAATAGCACACATATTTCCCTCTGAATAGAGATCCGTCAAGTATAAAGGCCAGTTAAGACATAATATCATTTAACTATCATGATATTCGCTAGTCTGCTTTTCTTAGCTCTACTTCTAATCTCTATTCTAACAAGTTTTTGTCTTTTTGCGATTTCGTCATCTTTTTTTACGAATTTTTCAACAGTTTGGTCAATATGAGCTGCCGATATCAATGGCCTTGTTATTGCCCAATCACATAGTTTTACTTTATCATGGCGACATACAAAAATTTTCCGTAAGTTCTGATTTTATTTTCTGTCTTTTTCATTCCAATAACTCCGGCTTGTGCTGAGTCTTGCTGCAGTTTTTGACTTATTTTCCTGGGTTTTAGTTTAGTTCTTTTAATAAAAAAGGTTTGTCCATTTTGTTGACTATCTTTTCATCCCTCATTTGTCCACTCTGTTCACCTCGATCATTCCAGTGACCCTTTTTAGTTGATCTTGTTTACAGCTCCTTAACTCGCACTTAATAGGTTTTGATCAGCTATCATCAATAGGTGAATAAACTGCAAAACCTACAGCGTTGATGTTGTTTAAGAAAAAGCGTGCATTGTACTATCATGTACTGCGCATTAGTATCGTATCATTTATACATTTCACTATTACTTGTTGAGAGATAGAGCCTGAGATCTACCACAGACAAAGACACTGCAGCAGATGAAATAACACAAATCCAACTGTCAGAGAGAGGTGTCGGAGAAAGATGCAGCTCATGCCTTACAGAGAATCACATTATTCTATTTGAGGGTACAGAGTTACTAGACACAAAAGTATTAGGGACACTGAGAAATAATAAGGCCAAAAAAGATCTTGAACGATGCCCATTGGTGGCAAGTTCTCAAAGCCACGCCCCCTCCCAATGTATATAAAATAATAGAGACACGCTATCTCAGTTACTGACCAGCTACTATTACCCCATCGGCTTTGAGAATGTCTGCTATAGCAGCAAATGAAACGTCATGTAGACTATGGCCAACAAGTACGGAAAAACTATTTTTTCTTGTTGTTTTATTGAACTAGTGTAACAAGTTTTTATAAAAAATCAGATAATATATCGAAAATGTGATTTTTAAGAGTTTATTAATTCGATCGCTATGTACATAATGTTGAAATTGCACAATATTTCATCAGTATATCTTTATCCCAGTATTTTTTACAAACTAGAAATCTAGGGAACAGTGCAAGTTCATCCAAATGGGACATTTGCATTGTTAAGTGGGTACCAATCTCTGA
The DNA here is from genome assembly GCA_034190945.1 of Octodonta nipae. NCBI lineage: Eukaryota > Metazoa > Arthropoda > Insecta > Coleoptera > Chrysomelidae > Octodonta > Octodonta nipae. The sequence continues at coordinate 35,787,032 of CM067216.1, read as the reverse complement.
AAAATACGAAAAACAAGGATTAGCAAGCAAAACTGGTTATTATCTAATACTATGGGTACAATTCTTGCATAAAGGTAAATAATAACGGTAATGAAAGTTTTTAAAAATCGGTTTAATAAAAAACGATTTAAAAGAAACACAAATGTCAACTCGAACTTATTTAGTTAATGTTTAACTTGGCGAATATCTTGGATCGTTTTGATGAAAGTTGGAGTTCACAGTGAATTAGAAATACTTATACTAATATTTACAAACAATGTGACAATTGTTTCGCAGACATTGTTGTTTCTTCAAACGAGAAGAGTGTAAATATATTCATATTATACCTATAAAGGCTAATGAAGGTATTATTGGGAACTCAAATATTGTTAATCCGGTAATTTCGAAATTTTTGGGATTTTCGAATTATATTATAATTTTAAGTTATTATGTTATAATATTGTGTTTCTCCGATTTTTGGAGACAATTCTCACGCATTTGTTTGAATAAAAGATATATAATTACTAGTATTACTAATTCATCATTCACAATTTGTATTTAATTTTTGCAGACAATATTATTTTTCCTTTTTAGTGAAGTAAAATTTGTGTTTTTTTTAACTTACTTTTGTTAATCGTAAAAATGAACCTTACGTTACACTAAGTTAAATGTTGACGATAAAATTCCGAAACAATACCCACAAACGTTTAACGTAACCCAATCAAAAGGAAATAGTAAAAAATGTTATTTATTTAGAGAAAAGGCAGATGTTGGTGTGGTGTGTTACGGCCGTATAGGAAATCTGATAATAAACAGAAAGAACAGCAACCAAAAGATAAGCTTTCGTTTAAGTTATCGCCTTCCTGTAAAACGATTTTTTCCCGTAAGGTCGTTAACTTCAATGAAATCTGTTGATTCGACAGCAGTCTTCCCGGAATGATTTCCTATTGTAATTGTCGTTAATTATTCGAAACAATACGAGTATACTGATCCAAAAATAAAATACTGTTGAGGTCACGCCCAGACTTACTGTTCGTTAGAACCACAGTGACAGCAGTTTCTCTAGTTTTTAAGTTTTACAATTAGGGTTCTGTATATACAATATACGGATACCCTTATAATATCACTCAGGATTTCTGCCTCTGTCACATCACAGCAATTTTCTCCTAAACTACTGGACGGAAGAGGTTGAAATTTGGTATCAATGTATAGTTTGGTAACCCGATCAGGAGTACTTATCGTAAATGAAGAAATTTTGATTCTAGGGGTACTTCTGGGGGGAAAAACTAAAAAAATCGACCGTTCCCCCTTGATCTCCGAAACAACTGAGCCTAAAATTTTGAGAAAAAAAATAGAAAATATGAAACGTTGCCCGAACTTTACAGGAAAAATAAGGAGAAACCGTTAATATTAATTTTGGGGGAAAAATTATAGAATTAAATAAAAATAAAAAAATTTCAAACGCATCATGTTATATATCAAATGAAATGTCTCATTCTGAGGAACACAAATATATTTTTTTCATATTTAAAAAAATATATTTAAAAAGATATTAACGAAAATATATCAAAATGTACCCATTCCCCCCCCCTTATCTCCGAAACTATAAAACGTAAAGTTTTGAAAAAAATTAGATGTATAGGTTCTGACCTGAAGTTTACTGGAAAAATAAGGAGAAACCTCTACTTTTAATTTTCGGGGGCAAATTACAGAATTAAATGGAAAATATAAAATTAAAATTGTGTCTAACCCATCATGTTATATATCAAATGAAAGGGCTCATTACGACGAAAACAAACATATTTTTTTCATATTTTTAAAATAAATTAATTAAAAGATATTAGCAAAAATATAAAATATTTTACTCATCCCCCCCTATCACCGAAACCATAAGCTGGAAAATTTTGAAAAAAAATGGAGGTATAGCCCCTCACCTGAACTTTACTGGAAAAGTAAGGAAAAACCCCTAATATTCATTTTAGGGGGCAAATTACAGAATTAAATGGAAAATATAAAATTAAAATTGTTTCTAACCCATCATGTTATATATCACATGAAAGGTCCCATGATGAAGAAAACAAATATATTTTTTTCATATTTTTAAAATAAATTAATTAAAAGATATTAACAAAATTATTTAAAAAAATTACCCATTGCCCCCCCCCTATCACTGAAACCATAAACTGAAAAATTTTGAAAAAAAATGAAAGTATAGCCCCTCACCTGAACTTTACTGGAAACATAAGGAGAAACCCCTAATATTCATTTTGGGGGGCAAATTATAGAATTAAATGGAAAATAAAAAATTATAATTGTTTCTAACGGGTCATGAAATATATCAAATCACAGGGCTCATTATGACGAAATACAAATATATTAAAATATATTAAAAAAAAATTACCCATTCCCCCCGTTATTCCCCAAACTATAAGACCTAAATTTTTTTGTTTATAGGAAAAATATAAAAAAATTCCTAATTGTATTATTTGGCCCCCAAATAATAGAATTAAACGGAAAATCAATTAGTAATTTTAGGGACAAATTATACAATTAAATGGAAAATAAAGATTCAGTTTTCAAACTCATCATGTAATATATCAGATAAAAGGCTCATTATGTGAATTATAAATATATCATATTTTTAAATCATTTGTTTAAAAGATATTAACAGAAATATTAAACATCGACTTAATTCCCACTTTAGAAACTACACTATTTAAACTTTGAAAAATAATGAAATAGATTTAATAATTTATAATTTAAAACTTGACCTATTTTGCCCTTTATCTTCCAATCTACAGAGCCTCAAAACTCAGACAGTAGTTTATAAAAGACTTCTCTGAAAGTTTATTAGTTAAATAAAACTCTAATGTTAATTTTTGGGAGCTAAATTAGAAAATTAAATACATATGTATTCTGATAAAAGTCAAGCGAATCCTGAAGCAGATAAAATAAAAAGTCTATGTGTGGAAAATCAAAGTTTATATTTTTTATAAATTTACAACGCTTTCTTTAAAAGAAATTAGGGTAAATATAAGAAAATGCACTCATTCCCTGCTTGTCTGAAACTGGAATATTAGAATCCTGAAGGTGGTACGGAACCCTTAGTATGCGAGTACAACTCGCAGTTGACTAAATTATTTAACAGGAAAACCACTACCGTGGGTGGAGGAAAACCCCATCCCTAAATGATAGACAAAAACAGGAGAAATACTTTAGGTCTAAAAAAACCTTAAGGTGAACACCCCCAAGCTACGGCTTAAAACTAATTTTTTTATCTGTGGGGTTGTGTTATCACTAATTTCTTTTATCTGCTCTTATCACCACATCTTTTAGCATAAAAACAAAAAAAACAATTAGTTAGATATTTAAATTTGATACGAGAAAAGTATTTTGGAGTTGTCTACATTATTTCGCTTCATTTTCAAAAAGTATTTTTGAAACGAATCTTCCCAACTTAATTTACTAATATTATTAATTAATTGTTTTTTCCGCTTTGTTAAGTACTATGTTTGAACCAGGACTCATGGTTTACAAACTCCCGTGACTGGTGTCGAACATGAAGAAGCAAGGACAGGTGCTGTTTATAAATCGAAGCTGCGTTTGAGCATTTCACGGTTATTACTTCCAAGGCGCCTATTATAAGAGAAGAGAAATTTTACGTCCATTTTATTATAGGCACACAAACCACCAGTCTTTTCAGCATAACGCCGGCCGTAAAATATCGCCATTTCTTAGCTTATAAAAATCGGAGACACGTGTTTATTTATAAATCAATTGCATAGATCTTTAAACGATAGTTAATAGAATTCTATGTTGAACCGAACCTTATACAAAATTATAAATACACTGTAATTAAATACCTACAGAGGCAATGATGTTGCCTGTGGGTAGCAGTGCAATATAACTATTAATTAATAATCTTAAAACTAATAACTAAAACTAATTAATGTTTACAATATAGAAAAATTTATATAAAAGAACAAACTGTCGTTAATTTTAAATTTTTTTATGTTTATACTCTTACTTGACTTATTCTTGATTTTAAAAATTGCCAAGATTTGTGACAGCATCATCAGCACAATAATTGTTTTTTAGGTGATCATTCACGTACAATATAAACAGCAGAGGTCCCAGTATTGTTCCCTAAGGAACACGAGGATAAAATCACACACTATACCACTAATTTAAACTCGTTGCAGCTTATTGTCACTAATACTTTGTGCCCAACACCTCTTAATTCAGTAGCTGCTAATATTTTTAAGTACTTCAGATAATTTACAAATAGGATAGTATCCGTACAAACAGAAAAGTACTTGTCCAAATTGACAGAATTGGGGAAGGTTTTTTCGTGTACTATATATTCGTGTGTAATATTGTCTAAAATTTCAAAACTTTGATCCATAAAATTATTAACAACTAGCCGTTACCCGCGATTTCACCCGCGTATGGAATGTAAAAACATGACTATAAATCTAGCAATCCCGAATACATTTCACTCGAACTGCAAGTGCTTATGGGCCACATTCTAAGTTTTATTCAACATTTTATGGAACCATCTTGTATAACCATAACTCTGCTTCACCCTGTAGTGCAACTATCCTGTATTTGCTGCTATTTATTTGTCACCCAATATAACATTTTTTTAATTACCTAATTATACTTCTACTCCACTCTATACGCTATATAACATTTATTTCTGATAATTTTTGAGCCACTTCGTAAACCATAATTTTAACCGGCCTTTATATGTCACTTTTTCTAACATTGTTAAATATATAAATATAATTCTGCATGCATATGTTCATGGTAAGCCTTATATAACAATTTTTTTAACATTTTTTAATCCACACTGTAAAACTATAATTTTACTAAGCTATGGGCTACCCAATATAACATTTTTTGTACCACTCTGTATAACTAAATTCACCAATGCCCAACATATTTCAACCAAACCGCAAATGTTGATGGCCACCCTATATAACAATTTTATTGAATATTTTTAACAACTGCCTTCAATAGCTATAACTCTACTTCCATCTCTATTTAAACTATTTTGATTACTTGACTTCGCCCTATATTTCGGGTACTCCATATATGCAACTGCTCGTGCTCTACCCTATATAACAAAAAAAATTTAATTTTCTTTACCCAGACTGTATAATTATTATTCTACCCCACCAACAATCTTATAAGTGCAACTACTTTTGGGCCACCGAAAATAACATTTTTTCATCACCCTGTATACTTAGAATTCCAGTCCACCCTATTTCATATATTCGGTATATGAAACAGCTTGTAGATCATAATATACTTTATAATATTTTTTTAACTCACCTGTGTAGCTGTAATTATACTCTGCTATATATTTCAACCATCCTATAATATATTACTTGTGAACAAGTTGTGGATATAAAAGAACTTTTTTTAACTACCCTATAAACTGCAATTCCACCCCATCTTATATTTGAACCACCCTGTATAAACAACTGCTTCTAACATTTATTTCAGCCCCATTTCATAACTATAATAATAGCTCAAGAAAATTCAAAATAACCTAACTACTTACATAACATATGTTTTTCTCCACCCTGTATGAATATAATTCTATTTTACCCTTATTTCACCCACACTGTATATGCAACTACTTATGACCCTAACAATATAATGTTTTGTTATCCACTCTGAATAAATACAATTCACCTTCACCCGTTTTCAACCACCTGGTATATACAACTGTTTATGATCCACTCAATATATCTTTTTCAAACCACCCCGTATAACTTCCCCCTTATTTCAACCACATTGTATATATGCAGCTAATTACGGGTCACCTAATATACATTTTTGTCCACATTTTTTAACTCCATGTAAGTGTACTCCGCTTCACCTATTCTATATATGGAACACCCTGTAAAATTACACTAGATATATCAATTGAATTTTTTTAAAATCGAGACTTGTTACATTGGCACAGGGAGATAAAATGTATACCAAAATTTAATTCCAACCTTTGCAACAAAAAAAGATTCAGCAAAAACAGTTGAGTAGTTATTATGTGATGAGGTAACAAACAAACAAACACACAGCTACAATTTTATAATAGTATTAATTAATAACTATATAAGTTCTAGATTAGAGTTACGTTCACTTTAAAAGTTTTTATTTATATGTTTACATTTATGTTACAATATTTTTTACAGACAAATATAAAAAAGATCTAATCTTCTAAAATATCCAAGTATCTTTGCAGCGTTTCAGGTACTGGCAACGTCCTAATTCCATTTGGTAGCTGATAATTCTCCCACAACTTATTCCGAATGGTACATCTACACAAGTGCTTTAACTCTGGAGGGACCACCCCACATCTATTCAACGGTACTATGCCATCTTCTATTAGATCCGAATACTTTTCTAGCAATGCTTTATGGAACAGAGCGTAATCCTCTATACCGTCCCGATCGTTAATGCAGAGTTCTGGCACAGCCCTTAACAGTAGTTGAAGGCAAGACACTAGATTGTATGGATAGACATGATTAAACTCCATCAGTCTGTTTAAAAGATGTTCGAAGACTGTCACTTGCTCATTTCTCATGAAGATTCTAGCACCAAATCGAAGGAACATCAAGAGCTTATCCGGTACACCTAGTTGAACTGAAACCTAGAAAGTTAAAAACATTCACTAGAGCAATAAATTTCGTTGAAATTGTTGCGACCTTCAATGGCGAAGCCTTTCCACAGCTTTCGATGGGTAAATCAATGAATCTGAAATGTTCCTCTGAGCCATTCTCGAAAGGAAGTTCTAACTCAGCGTCATTAGCTTTGTCTATAAAGTACACTAAAGCTCGAAGATTTTCTTCTTCGCTGTCAAAATCACTCTTCCATCCGGCTATGTAATGTGGTGCCATGTTGCCAAATATTGCACCTATTATGATTCTTTCAAATGTATGTTCGCAGGTGTACATGCTTTCTAGTAACGCTGAAACCTAAAAAAAAATATTTACATCCAATTAATACAATGACAAACTGCTACTAAATAACATTGTGAAGCAACTTTTTATTGCTCAAAAACTCTACCAATCCAAATTCAACTAAATCCATAGCAAAGTGACCAAAAAATCATCAACGTAGCCGCAAATTGGTAAGATTCTTTCAAAACCAACAATATAAAAACAGTATTAGTTTGAAGGTTGTTTGGCTTCTATCATTTGAAAACCTACTGAAACTGTCATTAAGGAAATAACCACTATTGATGAGAGGTTATTTCCCAACAGTTTAAACTACCCTCTTGCTCCCAAAAAAGTTGACACAGAAAAGGCCATCAATCTCTTTGAACAGGATTACAACAATGCAACTACGAAAATCAAACTTATACCTACAATACTGCCAGGAAGCTTACACGAAACGGGGAACAAACGAGAATCACATCACAGTAGACCACAAAATCTTTAGAGACTCTCTGACCTAACACTAGCTCAAGTGAATCCTAGGTGGCAGAATTCTCATAGTTCTGTGTAGCGAACTGAGAGAAGACCAATTCCTCACGTCTAGTAATAAAGAAATATTTTCCAAATCTTCAAATGGAACCGTTCATCTCAAGAGGATGGCCCATTCCTCATACTAGAGCTATTCAGTTAGTTCCTTTATTGTTAACGTCTGTATAGAATGGTAAGAAAAACTATGACTAATAATGCAAGTATTAGGTATTTTGACGAAATATTCATTATTTGGTAAGCAATAAGAGGAATAACTACAGAAATTCTTATGGCATGAAGATAGAAGACCTAACCTGCCTTCATGTACAATACAGGAGATTATCATACAAACACTACAAAAACACCTGATCAGCACAAAAGGGCAACGACATTGATGTTAAATACGTGTATCAAGGTAAGTGACCATTTGAGAGACTTTTAACTCCCTAAGTGGTAAAATTAACTACCAGAACTATTCTCACTGTCCTTCTATAGACCCAGAAAAATATGTCCTTAGTCTTAGTAAGTAAAAGGAAAGAGACAGGACTAGTTAGAGCCCTTTTACTCCCGCGCTTGGTTCAACCTCCTTGGGGTATTTCTAGGCCCACCAAAAATACCACGAATATTGGAATTAGTCTTTTGAAGACCTAGATGTTGAAATTTGGTTGGAAGATTTCTACTTCCTCATTGGAAATTCCCGACTTGGGGTATGCGTAGGCCAATTCAAGAGCTACTGAGTTACTTCCTTTAGTGTCATATACTATCTTTAATCTAAACAGACTGATAAGAACTATGACTAACAATGCAAGTAAGTTATGGCTTAGGTATTTTGTAGACATACTCATTACTTATCAAACAAAAACAGGGAAAACTGCTAAAACTCTCTTACTGTATCAAAATAAATCACAACGATTCATTCGTCACGTCTGGTTTCCTTGATGTGAAATATAGGAGGACATTATAAAAGCACGTCTTAACACAACCAACATCTGCAACATATGTGAAAGTCATACAGAACCTATTGAGGAACTAATATCCCAAAGTCATTATCGATAAGACATTTGATGAAGTCGACAACTCAAAAGGCAGAAAAAAAACACCATTTAGAGGGTTGCTAGAACAACTGGTCACCAATATGGATTTAAATTGATTTTCAAAATGAGTAATTTTTTAAAGTGACAAAATACTTCTCTAGAAATAGACTCAGCATTAAATTGTTAAATCCAGAAGTCAGTTAAATATATTTCTGAATGTTTGCCAATTATCTTAAAATTAATCCCGATATACAGAACTTGAAATTTTTAACACTATTATGGGATGGTTCCTAAAATAAAAAAATCTTACAGTAGTGCACTAATCCTCATTCACCCTGTATCAGACCTACCACATTATCAACCACAAAAAGTCAGAATTGTTATAACACATACTCACTGTTGCCATATCTTTTAACTGCCAATCATAACACAATTTCATAGCGACATAAAGTATGTTATGGTACTTCCCCATCATGCAAACTTTTCCATTCTGATCTTTCATGTCTTCATGATAACGAATTATCGTTTTTATAGCTTTCCGGCAGGTTTCATCTACATCTACTTCCACTAAAAAATAGATTTGTGAGATGTTTACATGCTTTAAGATACCTTATACTGCATTTTATGAAATCAGTGGTCATATTTATGAATGTTCAAAGTATAAACCATGAACGTTTATTTAACTTTATTTGAATTGTCAACCACGAATCTCCTCCTGAAGAACAGGAAGTGAATACTGCCGTCTACATGGAAATATTCAAAATTGTCCAAAGAGACCAAATGGTGTGAGGTATGTGAATAACTGGTGATTCATTAAAATGGGTTTGGAGATTCAGCAGTATTTGTCAGCTAGTTTGTAATCCGTATCTCGGACACAAGGCTTACTCACCAGATTTTGTCCTCTCTAACTTCTGTTTGTTTCGAAAATGTAAAATGGTATATGGGTAATAATGGAACAAAATGGAAACGATATAACGTGAAATCACAAGGATCTTGGTGAGCCTGCCTTCTGAAAACTTCTAGGGGTGTTTTGAACAATGGACACTGAGGTAAAACAAAGGTATTGCTACAACAGAAGCATGCATTGAAGATGATAAGAATGAGGTACACCAAACTGTATAAAGTTTGGACAGCTTAAAGCTTGTGATAATGGTTTTGTACGAACGAGATAATTTTGAAAGGGATACGATTGGCTGATATACATTAAATTATGAAAACGTTATTATTACAACAATTCGAGTATTTATTGGACAGTCTAACATAAGTGACTTTGAAAAGCTAAGTTAAATTTTATTATCAAATTTGTGTCCTGTAAAATACAAAGGCTAGGTATTCTTAATAACTGTTAACTTGTGTGACCTTGTTAATTCACATAAAAAATAGTTCTTTAAAAAGAATTATTAAGTCTTAAACCAAAATGGATGAATCTATTAAAACAACCGACTGTTTACGATAGAACTTGAGATATACATGCAATTGAGAACCTACTAAAACATTTAAAGACTACAGTAAATGACCAAGCAAATACGCATGTGGAATTAAATTGTTCCAATATTCATACCTGCTGAACATCCCTCAATAAGAGTGCTTATATAATCTACCATACATTTCCGCTTTCGTCTATCGTGCAAACTATTTCTTGGAAGATCATTGAACTGCTCAAAGTAGCAGAGGAGAAAAGCTTCCATTGGTATTGGGACAACTACTTTTTTAATGACAGTGACATTTACATTTTCAAATTTATCATTCTGCTTTATTTTTCATTACTGAATACAAAATATGAATTCGAATAGATATATCTGGATTTATTGAATTAAGTTATTGCTGGAAACACTTGATAGGTTTCCTTTTGTAATGGAATTAATATATGAGTGTTCTATTTAGCACGAATAAGCCGAGGCAAAATTGAAGTTATTGAATTAGCAACGTATACAGGGTAAAGTCTATTAGTTTGATTAATTAGATTTTGGCAAAAAACTCCAGTGTGTGAGGTAGCTGCTTTTTTTCATCAATTAAACTGATTTAACGCTGAAATACTTGTGTACAGTCTATGCTTAATTTATCTCAGTACGTTAAAACTCGGATTTCAAAACATTGAACAAATTCAAAGAGACTGTACCATAGTATTTAAATGATGTTCTGTTATCTAGTTTTTGATTTGACATGACTGAATATTCCGACATAATTTATATGTTGTAGAGCTGGTTTATGAACAATTCAGAATTTAAAACTGTAAAATAATATGAATTTAGCTTTTCTTGGTAAAACTTTACTTCTGTTACTTCTGGAAGTAGTCTGCCATGGATAAATATAGTGCCAAGACTAGAAAGAGAGGGCAAATAGAGAGGGTAATAGGCTATTTGGTGGAAGAAAGCTTGTTACCGTCGCTATTGTCATTTATTTCAATATATCACGATATTTGTGCATTGCAGTCTACCTCCAGATATATATGCTCTAAGGATTTGTAATGCCACACAAAACCTTATAGCATATACTTCTGCAGGTAGCCATTAACATTGATCTCTAAGAAATATGCCTAGCATTGACCTGTCCATCCTATGTTGTGTAATTTTCAATTTTCAAGCTATTCCAGATATTTAATGTTAGCGTTTCAGCACCGTGGGTCAAAGCAGTTTACATACAGTAGTTTTAAACTTTTCTTTTCCGGCATATTAGGAGATTGCTTTTGTAAATTTATCGACTAAGCATCAATCTTAGTTCGCCAAGATCATCTCATATAAGCAGTGGGTCGTCTGCAAACGTGGGGTCAGAAAGCAATTTACCATCTATAGATATACTTTTATAACCTTGTTTCTTGTTTCTTGAACTCGTAGTCAAGAACTGTGATAGATAGACAGCTTAGTTCTTAAATCTCATATAAATGTCATCTGGTTGGTGTTAACGGCAGATTCAAAATCATTATGATACAGATGTTCTATATTAATTTCAAGGAGCTATAATCAACGCGGTATTCCTGTAAGGCTGAAATAACAGCATTCGACAGTATCAAATACTTTGTGCAAATGGTAGTTTGTTATAGTCTATAATATATTCATCATTTAGCGTTTAATGGTTTGCCTATGAACATTTTTGCAATGAAGAGTGAAAATCTATCGGCTCTTTCGGCAAATAGTTATCAAGTTTTTTCACAACACATATACACACAATTGGCGCTCGATGACAGAATTGTGGTATTAAAATATCTCCACATGGGATAGACAAACAAAGTTTGGACACCTTATGACTACTCAAAGGGCTCTGGATTACCAATCATGCATGAACCGAACATCAGGACATCAATGGGACCAAAAACTCTACAAGAAAGAGAACGGAGGTTTTCGCGGCCAGAGTCATAGCTGATTCTGCTTTTTCCGAATTTGGACCGCGTATTTTTTTCAAATTAGTTTATTTATAAACCTAAACCGGGATATAAACAAAGTTTTCCTACGTTTCGCCTACACGTATAAGGGGCTTTTTCAAGGATGAGACAAAAAACAAAACAAATGTTACTTACCTTGCGACTACTCCATTCAATTCATCTTTTTCTCACGAACACACTTCAAAACTTCACTTTTTATTCAACTTGTCACAATGATGCACAAATTCTAAATGAGTAATAGGTACGAAGAAATAATAATAGGCCCCCCGAAATTTTCAGGTAAAAGAAGGGTAGGAGGCACTTAATGGGATTATTTTATGATTGTGATGAACTTTCGTATACGTTCCTGGAATTTTATTAGTGGATAATGTAAGTGATTTATTTTGTGGAAATGTTAGATAGACGAAAGTTCCAAACCTTTATCTTGGTTGAAATTCTTGGGATTTTTGGCGATTTCAACGGCCTCACGGAATTTTCTGGTGAAATAGTACGGAGATTTGGCCACGACAGAGGAGCTGTCGAAGAGAATTTGGTGGCCCGTGAAAGCAGGCCCGTTTTCAAACAAAGTTTGTGCTCACCCAGACGAGTGTTTATATATCGACCTGTTTCACCGATGTATACTGCTGGAATAAACACCTTTAGATAAAAGAGGATTTTGTTTATCCTTTGGGGAGGGTAACATTTGTGAGATTCTGGATAGTGGTTTGTAGACTGTTTTCACCTCGTGCTTATGGAGAAGCTTCCCAATCCTATCCGTGACCTTGCTGATATATGGCAAATAATGCTACTAATTTAGGAAGGGGATATTGGTGACGCGAAATGGAATTGGGAATCTCTCGTTTGGTGTAGCCGTTGTTTAGTAGACTACCCTTAACCCAAGCTAAGTCCCTTCTCAAACTTTTGGGTTCGGAAATGGATATAGCTCGATGCACCAGGGAGTTCACGACTGACCGTTTCTGAAATGGGTGATGATGGGTCCGTGCGTGCAGATATCTGTCGGTATGTGTTGGTTTTCTGTATACAGAGTGACCCAGGCGTCCATTTAGCAAACGTGAAACCAACATGTCTAGGAAGGGCAGGGATCCATTGGATTCAATTTCCATAGTGAATTTGATGTTTGAATGTTGGGTATTAATGTAGTTAAAGAACAATTGGAGAGCCTCTTGTCCATGTGGCCAGAGGAGAAAAGTGTCATCAATATATCTTAACCAATTTTTGTGTTTGTGGCTTGAAGACTCCAGAGCGACTGCTTCAAAAGCTTCCTTAAAGATATTTGCCACTACCGGTGATAGCGGCGAACCCATGGGGGTACCAGAAGTTTGCATGTAATAGTTATTTTGAAAAAGAAAATACGTCGACGTAAGACATTTTTTTGTCTCATCATTGAAAAAGCCCCTTATAAGTGTGGGCGAAACGTAGGAGCACTTTGTTTATATCCCGGTTTAGGTATATAAATAAACTAATTCGAAAAAATGACGCGGTCCAAATCCGGAAAAAGCAGAATCAGCTATCTACAAGAAAGAACTTGATACAAAATAACATAATCGACCTATGTTTATACGGGATTGAATGTACTAGCAATTATAACACATCACTGATTTATACAAAATTCCAATAAAAAATTATGAATAAAATCATGAATATTGTCTTTTCATTTGAAAAATTCTTCCGATAAACCTGAAAACCGTACGATTATCTTTCCAGAATAAAGCAAATGTCAAATTAGGCTTATGCTTACACATAATCTGCTTTAACTCTTAATGTGTTTCGGTTTAATCAATATATGTAACAACTCCAACATTTAAGGCAGAAATGGTAGGTTTCGGCTTTTACGGGGGGGGGTCCTAATTTATGGGATTTATGTCGCATACAATAAAAGGCAAACAATGGGTACGGGAATTCTAAGGAACTGCCCCCCCCTGCCCCTGCTTGGCGACGTTCTATTGTTAAGGTGATCAAAGAAGATGCCTTAAAACATTTGGTTTTTGAAAGGTTTCTTCTATGACATACATTACTTGAAGTACACTTTATTAAAACTATGAATTGGACATAAATAATTTATAAAGTAGCCTGCTGATTTTCCAGATCTTAGTGCTTTATACTTTTTTCTTTAAGTTTACCTAACTTCCTGATTTTACCTTAAATAAGTTAACAGTCTTGTAAATTACCAGGAAGTAAAAAGGGCAGTTTGAACATTTGAATTCGATTCTGTTTAAATTTGTCATTATGTCATAAATTTCTAAAAACAAATAATAAATAGCAATAAAATCTATTCAGTTGCTCGATTACAATTGGTTAATGATTTACCAATATCATCGTTTTCGTCTTTGATATATTTGTTTGGTTCCGTATTTTAATCCAGACTTGTACTCAACAAGACTGATAATGGAAACTCTGGGGTAAAATATAAACCCCTCTTCCTACACCGAACACGTGGCAGCGTAAGACGTTCTTATTATCATCCTGCACACTTAAACCACGTGCTGCTAATGCACTTAATTCTTCCCTTTCACTTCAAGAACTAATTTAGCACCTGAGAGTCGGCTGAAAATAGACAACTCAAACTCTACGGAAAACACGTACGCGATCAAAGTTTATACGGTCTTGCCAGAATAGCTCTAACAACAACAAGGATATTTATAGGATTTTCAGTTTTAATCTACTTTTGGCTTGAAATATATCAGGTAAAAACTAATATTAGTCGACAAGATTTACGCATTTATTATCTTTTGTACATATAGATGTTAATATTTTTGTTGTTTTGTTTTTTCTTTTCCGAAATTAATTTAGTGCCCCGATCAAAAAAAAAAAAATTTTAAAAAGAAATATAACATAATGAGCCCTTTCGTTTGATATATTGAATGATGTGTTAATTTTTTTATTATTTTCAGTTTAATTCCATAATTTGACCCCCATAATTAATATTAGGGATTTCTTCGTATTTTTCCTGTAAACGAAAAAATGTAGGTTCTATAGTGTGGGGAGTAAAGGGGGAAATGGGTAATTTTTTTTTATAGTTTTGTTAATATATTTGATATATCACCTGATGCATTAGACATAATTTTAATTTTATATTTTCCATTTAATGCTGTAATTTGCCCCCTAAAATTTATATTAGGGGTAATGTCTTATTTTTCCAGTAAATTTCAGGTGATGTCATATATCCCTAATGTTTACTTCTTATAGTTTCGGAGATAAAAGTGGGCGAATGGGTATTTTTTATATTTTTGTTAATAATAATTTTTTAAAATATAAAAAAATATGTTTGTATTTGTCAAAAGGAGCCCTTTGATTTGATAATATTACGTGATGCGTTAGAAACAATTTCAATTTTATATTTTTCATTTAATTCTGTAATTTGCCCTCAATTTTTTCAGGTGGGGCCCTATATCTCTGATTTTTTCAAAATTTTACGGCTAATATTTTCGGAGATAAAAAAAGGAGGGAACGGTCAATTTTTTTAGTTTTTCCCTCAGAAAAAATCAAAAATTTCCAGTAGTTTGAGAGAAAATTACTGTGATGTGAAAGCGCGAGAAATCCGGAGTGATATTATAAGGGAATCACAGTATACAGGGTGAGTTTTTTTGATGATCAGTATGGGGATCTCGGAAAATAGCGGAGATAGAGCAATGGTTAAATTGGGAAAGATTTGCAGTTTTACTGGCCCAATGTAATGACACTTTCGGATTTTTTTAAAAAGTCATGGCTGACTAGGTATTTTGAGAAAACGAAATTCTGTCGATTTAGACAAATCCCTCTAGCTCCTTTGTTTTTGATTTTATAAAAAAAGTGTAAATATCAAAATTGAAGGGAATTGCATCCCGAATATGATTGTCATGTCTTCTTTTGCGTGACAGCTTTCGTTTTCGAGATATGACACAAAATTATCTTTTTTGAATGGAAACCATAGTCGGCTATGACCTCAAAAAATCGGACATTTTTAGAGCTTTTCAACGATATAATACTCGACATAGTTTTCAAAATATCTAGTCAGCCATGACTTTTTACAAAAATCCGAAAGTGTCATTAAATTGGGTCAGTAAAACTGCAAATCTTTCGCAATTTAACCATTGCTCTATCTACGCTAGTTTCCGATATCCGCATACTGATCATCAAAGAAAACTCACCCTGTATAAAGAACCCTAAAAAACTAGTTAGCTCTGTAGAATTGAATGATGTTTCGTTTCCTTCAATGACAATCTTGGTCTTGCCATTGTTAATCAAAACTGTCGCTACGCTAGTCTAGAAGTTTTCATATGTTAGAAAAGAGGAAGTACAACTCGACTTTGTATATTATTATTTCCCGCCTTCAATCCTGACTCCGCATTTTATCTTATAAACATCATTTTGGTTTTCAGGTCAGAACCGGCGGGAATTTCTTAAATTCCTCCGGGATGCTTTATGTTATTGTGCCGTGTAAACACTAGGTATTATATTTGCATAATTCCTGAGGAAAAGCACAATAAATTAAATGTGCGAGTAAAGCGCACACGACAGGATGTGCATTTGGAACACATGGCTTTCTTAATTAATTTTTTAGGAACACTTCATATTTCAAGCAGCGGAAGTACTGGGAAGAGTCGTTACAGGTAGTTGTTTAAGAGAGGTTGTTAAACCCTTTATGTATCTTTTTCATACAGGGTTTATATTGTTATAAACTCCGTGGGTTCAAAGTCAATTTAATTAAAAAACTCATTTTCACTCACTTTCTAGAAACTATTATTTACATCAAATATACACAACAGCTGATTCGAATATCACAAATATAATACAACATAAGCTCTTCGCTGCACTAACTAACTGCTGCGATGATGGGCTGCTCCTTTTAAAATCAGCATCGAATCCTCTAATACAAGCCATTATCAATTCTACAGTTGCCGAGCTATTTCGAGATTAATTTTTTTTAGTCTGAAGTTGGTAGACAATGTAACTCGTTCCTCAAAGTTTCCTTGGACTTCCATCGTCTTGAAGTGGTTGATCTCAAAACGTTAGCTGTGTATCTGCTATCATCATCAGCTGAATGATAAGAAATTCAGATTATTCGTCGGATTTATTTATATCATACCCTTCATGGTCATTGGGTCTTATCTGGTCCAGTCCAGTCCTGGAGGTTGGTTGCCGGTGATGCGTAGCGGCAGAGGCCGAAGAAGAGCTCTCCAAATATTTTTAATTTGGACGCTGGGCTCTCTAATTATATTTTCGTTCGAGATTATATATGCTGTCTCTATGAATTTTCTTTTGTACTGGCCTGGTCCCAGTTGATATTATGGTGTTCGGTCCATGCGCGATTAGCTGGTATTGCTGGTATCTAATATCCATTAAAGAAATAATTATTAACTAAATCTAAGTGATTTTCTAAACATTGAAACTTAACTAAACTTAACGTATTATATGTTCAAACTGAGCACCGTTTACTTCTTAACAATAAGCAAGTCGGTTTTTAAATTCTCTAGTAACATTAGCTATTACTTCTGGTGTAATTCTCTGGATGTCTTGAGTTATTCTTGCAGCTAATTCTTGCAAATTATTTGGTCTATCAACATAAACCTTAGACTTTAAGTAACCCCACAGAAAATAGTCTAGTGGATTAAGGGACTACGTGCAGGCCATTCATAAGTACCCCTTCTTCCAATCCATCTGCGATGAAATGTCCTATCTAAATGATCTCGAACAATGCGAGCGTAATGCGGTGGGCTCCATCCTGCTGAAATCAGATAATATTTGGTAATTGTCCATTTACCTCCAATGCCGGAATAACTTGTGTCTCCAAGAGCTGTAAATACCTATCTCCGTTTAAAGTTTCTTGTAGGAAAAAGGGTCCCACGATTCTGTTGTTATAAATGCCGGCCCAAACATTCAATTTTTGGGGATGTTGTATACACAGCCTCTTGTACCCAATCAGGATTACTTTGCTACCAGTAGCGGCAGTTATGTCGATTAACCGTACCATTTAAACAAAATGTAGCCTCGTCTGAAAACACCAGATTTCCTATAAAATTATTATCACGGTTACAAATATCCATCATCGTTTCACAAAATTGCAAACGTCTGTCGAAATCGTCTTCGGAGAGTTCGTGAACGAGGCGAATTTTGTATGGATGATATTTTTCTCGCCTTAATACTGAAGGACGGTTAATTCCATGCATATTGGAGAGGTCGGTAGTGGATAAGTGAGGATTTGCTTCCAAAGATATAGCAACATTTTGAGCTACACCTTCATTACTTGCACTTTTTAACTGTCCACTTTTTGGTAAATTGCTAACTGTTACACTTGTGTCGTACCTTCGCAAAGTTTTCGTCACTACTGAACGGGATATTTGTGTATTCGGATGAACAATGTTAAAAAGGACACAAACTTCTTGATGCGTCCTTTTCCTCTCCCCACACCCAATCATCATTAATATTTCTATTCTTTCTCTTTCATTTAATTCGGCCATTTTACGATCAAATTAAAACAATACAATTTTTTTACGTTCAAATAAAAAAACTAATAACTTATTTTGACAACTACTGCACTTCTGCAATGAATTTCATGGACTACTAAACTTGATTCAGATTTAATTTGCGCCTGATTTAAACAACGCACGTGTATTCGACTATGGAACAAGCAGTGCTGTTGGTTGTGACGGTATAATGCCACCGATTGGCCAATAGAAATACAAATCCTTACCGAGCGGTTTGTTTATATCGGGTGTAAATGAAATCTGACCCGAGTTTAGCTACCATCGAATTTGTCCTTTCCTTAGTTACTTTTCTGTTAATATCTCGGTAGGTATTGAAGTAATCAATATCAAACCCGATATTTTCGTATTCACAATAAAATGTTTCATCAGAAACTAAAATACTATACAGGGTGTTTCATTGCAAATTTTAAAATCGACATTACTTCCGGTAAAACAGGAAGTTCAAAATTGTAAAAAAATTTGGAAACAAATGCAATATGCATATACTTCCAAGTAAATTTTGATATCTCTATATTCCATATTTATTGGTTCCACACATTTGCCCATATATATATATATATATATATATATATATATATATATAGTATTCGTCATAATGAGCACTTTGATTTCATGTATTACCTGATGCGTTAGAAGCAACTTTAATTTTATATTTTTTATTTAATTCTGTAATTTGGTGCCCAAAATTAATATTGGGGGTTTCTCCTTATTTTTCCTTTAAAATTCAGGTGTGGCCCTATATCTCCATTTTTTTCAAAATTTGTATATGATTTAAATTCAATGACTTATTAAACTGCCTCGTTTATTTTATTGCGGACAATAGAATGAAATCTCAAAGTCAGTAGTTTAAACTGTATTCTACTAAGGAGAATCCCGAACGGATAGAGCAAAGGCCAACTGTTCTGATGATAATAAATTCAACAAAGAAAAAATAATTATAAAAAATGTTCTTACTGGAAACAATTACCCCACAAAATTTATCAACAAAGAATTAAACAGACTTGAACAGAAAACAATCCTTCCAAATCAACCCAGAACTTCTCTTATTAACATTACTACTACTCAGGACAACTATATTACAGTTACAACTACACCATATATACAGGGTCTGTCAGAAAGATTGAAAAGGGTAGGCAACAGATTTGATGTTAAAACAACATTCCAAACAAGAAATACACTGAAATCTCTTATATCGAAAACAAAACCAACCAACAAAACCCAGAACTCAAAAAACTGCATATACAAGAGTCTTTGCGAATGCAATAAATTTTATATTGGAGAAACATCGAGACCATTAAACGTACGAATAAATGAACACAAGAATTACATAAAGAAACGACAGTTTGAAAAATCGAAAATTTGTGAACATGCTTGGGACCTAGGCCATAAAATACAATTTGACAATTCAACTATATTTCACAAAGAACAACATAACACAAAACAACAACCCAGGATCGGGATAGTTCATAAGGTTTTTCCTAGGTTTTCCCTTATGACGTTAATGGGATCACTGAAACAATAGAATTCTTTGATCGCATTGTTGGCGAATGCGCTTTCTTATAACAAAGTCGTACCTAGGAACGCCACTTATAAATTCTAAAGACAAATCTTTCAATTTCTTGTAATTTGAAAGCTGTTTAACTATAATACATGATCTTTAGAATTTTTTGTGCTATCTGTATATCTAAAAACAACAAATTATGTCAATTTAAATGTCATAAATCAAATTTTTATTTTGCAATTTACATCAATAAATATAAAGCCATTGACAACGAAGTCAGAATAGACTTTGAAACGTTTGGTTTTCCTTCAATATACGTCGTTTTATTTCGATTGTGGTGTTATTGCCCAAAAAACATAAAAGTAACATATAGTTTTTCAGAAAATCTTTTTCAGGTTCGTAATTTTTTTGCGATTATTTCTTATCTTATTTTATAAAATATAGAAACCGACTATGTCGAGTATTTCAATATTTTAGTTATATTCGTCTTTTAATCCTTTAAAACGACAAAATATAAATTTCACAAATGTCAATGACGTTTTAACACCCTCTTGAGAGATTCTCATTAATATTATGTTGCACTTCAAGTAGGAGGTAATAGTTCATCAACAAATTAGTAGTTTTTTTGTGAAGGTTCAACAACAACGGGGTTTCTAAAAATTATGGAATCTGAGACGGCAACATGTGTGTGCGTGTATGAGCCCTGCAACGACAAGTGGTTCACAAAAAACTATTTCGTTTACATCGTAGCATGTGGTGTTCTAACATATGTAGAAGAGTATGTGTCAATGCTTCCAAATTCAGTAAAAAATATATAGTTGGTATATTTTGTTTGTGGCATTATTCCTAGAAATTTGTAATTCTTTGGTAACAGAATAGATTTAAGTTGCTAGCAAATTAGTTAAAGATAATTTCTGGTTGTTGAAAAAAAAAACAGGGGATCCTGATATTAAATTAAGATACAAAAAATTAAAACACACATAATTTAAGTAGTTTAACCAAACAGCAACATTTTAAAAAATATATTGAAAATTCTTCTATTAAACAAAAGAATACATGGAATATTGTAAACAAAAAAATTGGGAAAGAACACTGATGTTAGAATTACTTTCTGAATCGGCTGAGACAGCTGAGTTATTTGTCAACTATTTTTCAAATATAGCTAATACAACAATTAATAATCATTATGGAAACAATCTGTCAAAAAATTGTACTTTAACAAATCCTTTAATAAATTCTTACTTTCTTGAACCCAGTACAGGTGCTGAGGCAGCCAATGTAACAAGGCAACTAAAAAATAAAATGAATTCTGGGCTCGGAGGTATAACCACAAAAATTAAAAAAAAAAGTGTGTGGCCAGATTGCTGATCCAATAGCGTATTTTATAAATTGATCTGTTTTGTCAGCAACAATTCCTAAGTTTTTGAAAGTTGCATCTATTGTGCCTGTGTATAAAAAAAAGGTGATCGTTTTAACATACAAAATTATGGACCTATTGCTACTACCAGTAGTAAATCTAAAATTTTTGAACGAATAATTTTCAACCGTAAGATTCGATTTCTAAGTATAAACAACACTTAACCGGTGCGTAGCAAGGTTGCCTTAAGACTAAATCCACTGAAAGTGCCACTTGTGATTTTTTCAGTTATGTGTACAAAAACTTGGACAAGTGTGTTGCAGGTCTATTCTTCGATCTGTCTCGTGCTTTTGACTGTTTAAATTTCAATTTTCTTGAGCATAAGCTGCACAGATTAGGTTTTACAGGTGATTTTTTGTTCTTTATTATGTCGTTCTTAAAAAGTAGAGAAATTTGTGTCAAAATACGTGATAAAACTTCAGAAATGCATGAGCTAAATATGGGTGTTCCACAGCGATTTGTGTTGGGTCGACTCTTATTTTTATTATATATAAATGATATGCCTCTCAAAATGAACTTACATGACATTAAAATTGTGCTTTTTGCTGAAGATACTTTTAACTTTCTTTTTGTTATGACGTTTATATCCATTTTTAATGGCTGAAGTACAAAATAAATATATAAAGCATTTTTTTGTGAGATGACACCATAATTCACGAAAATACTGAATATTTCCAAATGTTTCGGGCTCTAAGTCAGATCCCGCTGTCAATGGCAAATAAACTAAGAAAAACGGCACAATTCTAAAATTTTAAATTAAAATGTTTTTTAACCGACTTCCAAAGAAGAATAAGCTATCATGTCATTCGCACGTTTTTTTATGTATGCTCAGTGATTATTCAAAAACAACTTGGGCAATTTTGATGATTTAAACGGCATTGTATTAAGGAATATTTCATAAATGTACCATATAGTTTTCTATAACATGAGATTTACGCTTTTCCAGAAAATCAGAAAAAGCAGTGAATTTCAATGAATCTATACTGTTTTCTGTAAAACAGGTTAACCAATTTGACTATTTTAAACTGTATTCTACAAAAAGATGTTCCAGCTTGATTTAGTCTAATTTTTAATAAAGTAAAACATACCGTTTTTCTGAAAATCTTACAAATATGTGCAAAAAAACCGTAAACATCAATGTAAATGTCAAATTTTCATCATAAATATCTAACTTAAATGTCAAGATATGTCATGAATGTATATCGTGCACGGTTTTCATTTTATAGGGCTAGCAGTTGAGGGAAATGACACAAAATATTCCATTAGTGAATCGAAATGAAAAATTGTTAGGTGAGCGATCTTTTCTTTTCTGTACGGTATACGGTGGTAGGTGTGTGTGTGTGTGTGTGTGTGTGTGTGTGTGTGTGTGTGTGTGCGTGCATCGAAATACAAGCAACAGGTAATGTGCGCAGTTGAAACGTAGGGCGAAGTAAAATTACAGTTAGACAGGTGGGTTCAAAAAATCTTACAAAT
The DNA here is from genome assembly GCA_034190945.1 of Octodonta nipae. Classification (NCBI taxonomy): domain Eukaryota; kingdom Metazoa; phylum Arthropoda; class Insecta; order Coleoptera; family Chrysomelidae; genus Octodonta; species Octodonta nipae. Next base: position 35,764,310 of record CM067216.1, on the reverse strand, counting down.
AAATATGATATTGGGTGGTACATAACGAATTCCATATATAGGATGGGTGAAATATAAGGTGGAATAGAATTAAAATTATAAAGAGTGGTTCAAAAAATGTTGTACCAGATGGCACATAAGTAGTTGCGAATACAAGGTAGTTGAAATAAGAGTGAATTAAACCTATAGTTATACAGAGTGGATAAAAAATCGTTAAATTTGCATATGCTGTTCGAGTTATAGGACAGAGGGTTCATGACTGAAAATTAAGGTGGAGTGGAAGTATAGTTATACAGGGTGGTTGACTCCCGATGCAATGACTTCAAAGCAAGAGTAAATCGTTGCATTGAAACCAGTATACCGTATACCCGCTAAAACCCTAACCTCTTTTCTCCTTACAACCATGGTCCCTTGCGGCACTCTTAGTCAATACTACTTCGCAAGGTGTGGTTTATTGCAGATGTATTATGCTCTTACAATTGAGCCTCTAAAGCCTACTCCTCGAACGTATCGCGGAGTTCTTTGAGGATAGTCTCCGCGTAATCTGATACCAAGTTCCAGGCTGGGGGCCCTTCAGCATGGCTTCTACTAATTGTTCTGGGACGATATTAGTCTCCAGAATCTCTCCACTTCAGCACGTTGATCCTGAAACCGGGGCAGGAGAAGAACACGTGTTCCGCGTCCTCTACCACGTCCGTACAGTGTGGGCAGTTTGGGGAGTTTGCCCTCCTGAACCTGTGCAAGTATGCTCGAAAGCATCCATGTCCAGTCAGTAGTTGAGTGATGTAAAACCCAACCTCCCCATGCTGGCGGTTGACCAACGACTGATGTTAGGTATCAATCGATATGTCCACCGGCCTTTAGTAGAGCTGTCCCACCTCTCCTGCCATTGCCCTAGACTCATGGCTCTTTCATCGCTGTTTCCTGTCGGCTGGTCTTTTTCTAACTTTCTGCGATAAAGCCGTCCCCTTTCTGCAGCCAGGATGTCGATTGGCAGGGTAGAGGCAATCACAATCACCGCCTCGTAAGACACAGTGCGGTAGATGATGCCACTCGAATCGCTGAGAGCCGCTGGACTGATTTCATTTTCCGGCGGTAGCTCGAGCGATTTCTCCCATACCGGTGCCCCGTACAACAAAACAGAAGTAGTTACTGTTGCCAGTAGCTGTCTTCTTATCTGTCTAGGGCCCCGACATTCGGCATTATTCTAGATAATGCCCCCTGTACCCCAGCTGCTTTCTTGCTGGCCGCGATTATGTGCTCTTTGAAGTTGAGCCGTGTGTCCAGGAGCACCCCCAAATAGCTGATGAAGGGCTGCGACTGTATGTAGGTGTGCCTATTTTAGGGTGATGGTTTCCCTTGCCTTCCGACTACTAACAAGAAGTGTTTCGGTCTTTTGCTCTGCTAAACTCAAGTCCGCTGCGAGCATCCAATGCTGAATTGTGGCTATAGCGAATGAGAAGGTGTTTGTATCTCCTCTATGTGCTTGCGCACTATGATCAATGCCACATCATCGGCGAATGCCACTAGCCTGACGCCCTCAGGCAGACCGAGCAGGAGCAGGTCGTTGTACATTACGTTCCATAAGAGGGGGCCAAGAACAGAGCCCTGAGGTACACCTCCTGTGATCTTATAGTCTACTTGCCCATTTTCAGTTTGGTACAATAAGATGCGGTCCTTGAAATACGCTGAAACCATTCTGTGCAAGTACTGCGGAACTTCCATCCTGGCAAGAGCCTCAAAATGCGGTCCCAGCGGGCCGAGTTAAAGGCGTTCTTGATATCCAGGGTGGCTATTAGACAGTACTTTTTTCCACCTCTTCTCCATCTCTTTCCCGAGATAGCCTCTCTGGCGATGTTGGTAACGAGTGTCACGGCATCGATGGTTGATCTCCCCTTTCTGAACCCGAATTGGTTGGTGGAAAGTTTTGGCTCAACGTAGGGCTCCAGCCTATCTGCTATTATTCTTTCAAGGAGTTTTCCCGCAGAGTCCAACATACAGAGGGGACGAT